>CM068387.1:83268005-83753005 GCA_034770075.1 Aralia elata | reverse complement strand
GAGTCATTGAAGTTAAACTATAAATATGAGTGAACAATAGAGGTACACACACATTCTAACCTACTAAATATTTTCTCTTTCATTATTAACCCATCTTAAAACTTGTTATTACTCTCACATCAAAGATATCCCCGACTACTTAAGCCGTTTCTGGTGTTTTTTTCTATGCATGTTCACGTCCAAGCTGGTGACTGAACATATGGACAAATTCGAGCATTAACAGTAATTATTCAACTCATAGCATTTAACGGAGTCAAATTTCTCATAATTTTTCCAAGTTTAGAAATTCTCTCAGTCATTTACAGGCATTTGGTTACTCATACATTCGATACATAGTTGACTATGAAAAATAGTTTGAGGTGCAATAATTAGAAATAGCAGTTCTTGATAATTAATAATTTCATTTAGCTACTGTAATTAGATGAAGATGAAATATAAGTGATACCTTAATCCCCTTCAAAAAAAAAAGGATTTAAGTGATGTAATTACCTGTACTTGCTCTTGAAGAAACTTAATATAACCGATTGCTTCCCATAGCACGGATGCGGTATCCGTCTGACAAATTGGTAATCATGGATATAATTAGTCCCAATAGCTAGGAGCATTTTAATTTAGTTGCAGAAAAAAAAATGCCTATTCTTAATTAGCATTTTGTTGTACCTTTCCAAAAGGTGATACAATCTGCTGAAGGGCTGTTATTTTGTCTCCCAGCTTGGCCTTTGGTACCTGTACCTAAATATTACAAAAATAAAAATAAATATGAGTAAGAACAAGCTTGGGATTTTACAAATCATACTACAAATTTCAATTAAAATTTATATCCTACAGTTAATAATACCTTAACAGATGAGACTAGAGAATTCTCATGTTTAGGCTTCTTCAAGACTGTGTCTGATGAGTTCTCTTCAGATCTTTTCTTCTTTCCTTCGTTTGCAAGCACTTGTCCCCTTCTGTTGCCTCTTGTCACTGTGTTGCATGATGATATGGTAGGCTGAAACGTTTGTTAATTATGAATGAACATGTTAAACATTTACATCACAATATATATACACACACACACATATATATATATATATATGTTTGTGTGTATATATATATATATAATTAGTCCGCAGAGAGAAGAGAGTGAGCTAACTTACAGTGTAAGAGGCTTGCAGTGCCTGCTTCTTGCAATCCGATAAATTCAAGCTTTTCAAGATCGGTTTAGACGCGTTAATATTCATCCATGGTTTGCTTAAACAATTAGTAAAAGTCATAACATCAGCAAAATTTCTTCCATTATTGCATGGAACATCAGTTATACCGTCGTAGAATTTGCTGTTATCTCCTACCATCGCGTTGTTCGTTCCCATTTGATATCCAATACCATTACTATTTAACGATTTTCGAAGTAAATTCCCAGTTGCCTCAATTTCCCTTTGTTCATTCTCCACTTTTAGGTCATGACCATGAGGCGAATACGAGCCGAGCTTCCTATTAACACTAGGCTTCATATAACATACATCAGATGGAGTGTATTGATCTAAGGTATGGCTTAGAGATATATTGCCTGATAATGGGTCAAACTGGCGGTTTATTTCTGGATCCGGGGGAGCTATTGACCAGTTGCTGACTAAATTTGACAACTTTGTAAGCCTTTCGGATTCAAACATGGTATCGCTGAATCCATTGAAATTCTTCTCAAAATTGTTGAAAGAAGTTGAGCTCGTGAATTCCCAGCCGTTGTCCATTTTCTTCAAGTAGTCACAAGCTGGTTCAAACAATCCAGTTGATAAATTCTTTGCGGAAAATGCATTGATCATATTATCCCCAACATCTTGATTGTTTTGCAATTCTCCATTATTTCCTACACTTCTGCAAGTTTTAAAAAATAATTATTTAAAATGCACAACTCTTCAAAATAGTTATATGGTCTAGCTAGGGTTCAGGATTACAAACCATTATATACTTTTATGTGCTTTATTATTTATTTCCTCTTATTCATGTTTCGCTCTAGTATATTGGTGTTTGTGCCCTAGCTAGGTTCAGACTCTAAGGGAAAAAAAATGGCTGGTATTTTTGGTGCTAGCTATTGTTTTCTTAAATAAATGAACCCACCAGATCGACATGAAACATGTCCTCCCTAGATGTGCGCCTACCCATTAATACAACAACTTTTATCCCTTTCTCTTTTACGAAAAAGATTCGTTCTTCCCACTCATGTATCCAAAATGATGCAAATAATTATGAAAATAATAGAAGAATAACATATAAAATTAAAGTTGTCTAGTAAGAAATATTATATCTTTATAAATTAGATGGTGCAACAAAATATAATCAGTACTTACAAAAGAACATGGTTCCATAGGTGATTCTCGGAAGGAGTCTCTCCGATTAACTCGTTGCGAGAGGACTCAACGGTTAGGCCAGAATGATTGGAGGCATTAGTAAATGATGTAGACATGGAAACATCTTCCTCTCCAGAAGAGTTGTTGGAATTAGGGTTTTGAGGGTTCCAGGGATTATTGTTGTTATTACTCCATGAAGAGAGAGAATTAGAAGTTGCATGGACATGATGATGATGATCTGAAGGCCACCAGTTGTTTGGTGGGGAGGAAGATGTTGCAGCAGAGCTTTCATTGCATTCTTCAGCCATATTAGCTGCAGCAGCTCTAATGCTTGAAATGTTGCTTGGGATCATACTTTGTTTTTTATTTTTTGAACTTTGGTAGTGGTGTTTGGAATATAAAGGAGGATAAATCCGTGGGAGTGACGTATGTATATATGTATATGTTGTATAGTCAATTAATTATAAGGCAGACAATAAAATATGCAGCACGAATTTTCCACTGAAGTCGTGGGGCAATTATTAAATACATAGGGTCTAGCCCGGCAAAAGCAAGCGTCTTTGGCTTAAGGTATTTCTTTCCTTTTGTTTGTATATATTGTCTACTTTTTCCCACAGAAAATACACTATATATACAGATAAGAAGCATAGCACTGGCCTTAAAGCACCATCTGTCCCCTCCTATGAAAGATAATAAAATAAAAAATAACAAGAAAAAAGGGGAAAAGGAAAAGAAAAATAATTGCCACCTGCATTAGCGTTGGCGGTGAATGATACAGAATTAAAAGCTGGAAAGTATATGAATCTAATTAGCAATTAAAGTTCAAACTGATTACATTCTTTTCTATAACAATATTAAAACTAAAAAATTGTCGGTTCAAAATTACAAAAAATAATTAATTAATCTGTCACTTTGCTGCGCGTGCTGGCCTATATACAAGTCAGATATGAAAAACAGCTCAAGTCAATTGGACACGGAGCTCGAAAATGATTTTGATAACTGAGTTTGTGTTGTATGTGTTGCATGTTAAGGATTGTTGAGGGAGAATCGGGAAGGTCGAACCCTCGGTGTATATACACACATGTTAACACATGTTTGAAATTTAACTTAATTTAAAAATTAAAATTCTTTGATTTTGAGCATGTATATTAGATTTTCATTTTTTCATTATTTCTTGATCAATGTGAGATTGGGGCCTAATAAATAAGTTCATTAATTACATGAACCATTGAGAGAACTTTCGTCGTGGATTAGACATCTTCTCTCAATTGAACTTGTTGGGAAAAAATTGGGAAGTCGGTATTCTGAGTGTGTATATACAAAGTACTAACACATGTTTATAACCCAAATTAACTTAAAAGCTTAAGTTTGTCTTGGACCCATTTATGTGTATTTTTTCAAACTTTGCTTTCATGCTAGTGGTTTTAAATTGATATTAATTCATTAATTACATGAACCATTGAGAGAACTTTCATCGTGGATTAGACATCTTCTCTCAATTGGACTTGTTGGGAAAAAATTGGGAAGTCGGTATTCTGAGTGTGTATATACAAAGTACTAACACATGTTTATAACCCAAATTAACTTAAAAGCTTAAGTTTGTCTTGGACCCATTTATGTATATTTTTTCAAACTTTGCTTTCATGCTAGTGGTTTTAAATTGATATTAATTCATTTAATTTTTATCGAAATAAATATATGAATATTATAAAATAACTATTAAGTAATTACTAATTATTATACATATTGTTTTACAAAATTTAAATAAATATTATGTCGTTTTGAATTTATAGTTTACATATTCATGGCTTCATGTTAGCTGAATCAGAGTTACACAAATTAGGTAGATTCAATGTGAAAGAAAGAGGAGAAAAGAAATCGTGGTGTTGTTGTTGAAGTGGTATATTATACGTTCAATAAATTAAATGATGATGTTATTTATATGTGCACTTCCTAATGATGTCTCTTTGAAACTCTTGTACTTGTGCTTTTTCTTATTCAAACCTTTTTGACTATTTTTTGTTTTCTAATTTATTTTTCTTGCACTCACCAGGAGCCACTAGTGTTAGACCTGAACTGTAAAGTTCTAAGCAAACAGTACACAAACTGATGCTAAATTCAGAAATACTACTCATAAAAAGGGTTGACGCAATACGCGGTATATAAAAAAGTCAACCCATTTGGCAAGAATTCAAATGTATTGTCTTATCTGGTCTCATTTCATGTATCAGTGCCAACTAATCCTTATTCATATACAAAATTAATTATAAAAATATAAATAAACACTTCACATTATACTCTATAAGATGAAATAGAAGATTTGAACTCCACCAGGCAAGAGTGAAACAGCTAGCTAATGATCAAAGCTCTCTTGCCTGCACTCCCACATGATCTCCTTAATGTGAAATAAATAAATAAAATACTTGCTCCGATTAGAAAATATAAAATTAATATTTACTTTTGAAAAATCAATTCAAAACAAGGTTAAATTTAAAAGATTCTTTTGAGTTTTGAAAACAACAAAATTCATAATTAATACTCCCTCCGTTCCAAATTAATTGCTCAGTTTTGATTTTTTTAAGTCAAATTGACTATTTTTAGAATTAATAATTAAACATATATAAATATATTTTTAAAATTATAAAAATTGGAGTTAGTAATAAATTGTATATATTTTCTTTTGGTTATAATCTCTTCACCTATATTTTACCAAAAATAGTAAAAAAATTAGTTTTAAAAATAGTCAATTTAACTTTAAAAAGTCAAAATTGAACAATTAATTTGGTACGGAGAAAATAATACTTTTTAGATAATTTATAATTAATATTTATAATTGTATTGACAAATAATATATTAATATCACGTAATTATAAAATCAAAGCATATTTTAAAATAACTTTTAAAATATCATATTGATCTTATAATTTAAAGTAAGGAGTGAGAGGTTAGATCTTTTGTTGGTTAACTATAGCTAATAAATAGAGTATATTTAATTATTTAGATAGGTATGGGGGAGTTCAAAGAGCAACATGTCACTATTTTGCAATAATGTGATTAATTATATAAACGTCTAACACACTACGGTTATAGTCCCTGAACTGAAAAGGGTCCCTCGGACTTTAGAAAAGTTCACAAGTCACTAAGCATTTTCAATCCTTATTATATATATATTACTCCTCTTTTAAGTCTTTGAATAATTAAGTAATAATCTTCTTTCTGGAAATTAAATGGGTAATGAGGAATTGTCTAGTTAGTGGGGTATTATAATATTGCGACACTCTACTTCACTTCCACTATCCAGCTAATTCAGTTGTCCTGATTAGGAAGTAACCCTAGCTAGGTATTAATTTTATTTAAGAAAGACTCCCCAAGGAAGCTCCTACAAGCCTCATGAGTCATGCATGCTCGCTTTAATAAACTTTTTTCATATATAACTATTTCTTCAAATATATATATATAGATATATATAAACTTCTCTAACGGACCGGTTCGTCGCGAATCGGTCTATAGCGACAGTTTTTAAATGTTATCGCGACAGTTTATATATAAATAAACCGTCGCCTATACATTTAGCGACGGTAAAAATCGTCGCTATAGACCGGTTCGCGACAAACTGGTCCGTTGAAGATTTCTGTGTATATATATTCATTTTTTGCCTCTAATTCAGTATTCCAATCAGGAGCCAGTAATGCAACCTCCTATAGGTTAGGCGACGAAAGTTGATTTCAAAATTCTTGTTAATTGGTACTATATATGTGTGTGTGTGGTACACATAACACGTTAATACTCCCCCCAGAAAGTGGTACGTTTTTTTTCTGTGTTAAAACGCCATATTCGTTAGGTTTGAAACATATTCAAGCTAGGATAGATTGTAGCCAGTAACATGAGGGACTAAAATTAACTTTTAACCTATTTTGTGCTCTTTAAACAATCACCACATATATAAAGTTATTCGTTTTAGTACTTAACGTTACCAGCTCTTTGTTAGGTTTTGAATAAAATAAATGGATAAATTCCTAGCCATTAATTAGCATCTGGTTGGTAATGATCGTAGTAGACTTCGCGTGCTTTATATTGTTGAAATATTATGGAGACGTTTGTTACATGTCATTTAAAGTGATCATCTTAAATACCTAGTAATTGAGCTAATCATCTTTATAGATCATGTTTGTTACACTGATAATCTTACATTTCCGGTAATCAGATATCTGATAAAGTGTCAAGATTTCCGATAATCAGATGACCAAAAAATATGTGGTAATCTGAGACTACCACATAATGGTCATCTTGAAATTTTTATTAAGACAAAAAAAAAATTTTATATTTATAATTGGGACATAAATGTCCTTATTAGTCATATAATTTACATTTATTTTTAATTTTTTTTGTTTTTTTTATTTGATGACGTGTTTAGTTTAATTAAAACTACTCATTGCCCATACAAAGTCTATGGTGTTGTTTGTTATTTATTATTATAAAATTTATTATTAACGACACACTTGAAAATTTTATACTTAATAATTAAATAAATTATGAATTGTTATTTTATAAACATGGTAAAAATTTTAATACGATTTACTAATTAAGTAATACAAAATTAATTAGTTTGATAGTATTTTGATGATTGTTGATTACATTTGACAATAATTATATGGGTGAATTATTAAACTAAAATTAGTACAAGGATATTTTAGTAAAAGATCAATATTAAAAAAATATATCCAGTAATCTTGAATTAATATCAAACACTCACAATAACAATTATCGGTAATCATATATTTTCTATCAAACAGAATTGACACAATATGATCATTTTTAATTATCGAAAATTAGATACTTAGTAATTATATTTAGGTGAATATTCATTATGACCTATAACAAACACACCGTAAATAAATCTCCCATAGGGTGATTATGTTTGACAAGCTATAAGATACGTACAGGCATAAAGAGACATTATTCAAATATAGGCACCAGATAGTGTGTTCCCATAAACAACAACATCCTGCGCGGCCAAAAACTACATCAAAATCATACATGGAGATGCCTGATTAAGGGGTTATATTGTTTTGAGGGAAAATATTGAGACACAAAATATCCATCAATGATATGTGTCTTTTGCCATGTATATAACTAACAACTTTTTCTCAAATATATTTGGAGTTGAAATTAATTAACAAGACAAAAAGTTTGAGAATATATTCTCTTGTTAGTAAAATAGGGTGAAACCATAGCATAAATTGTTAAAAGTATATTTGTCTAAATAAAAATAAAGATAATACTATGTACATCAAATGTACACAAAAATTGTGCACCAATAGTAGAGACTCATGTATTGCTTACCAATGAAAATGTATAAAACATTCTATTATAAGTCACACTTTTTATTTTCTCTTTTTTTTATACTGTGTACAACTTTTTGTGTATAGGTGGTGTCCTTAACATTACTCTAAAAATAATTGTCTAGCTAATATCACCTCCACAGTGTTTACATAAAAGTTTCATTATTATGCAGGCTATTTATCAACTTAGGAGGATGAGTTGTGTATAAAGGCAAACATGTATTGATATTTTGTCCACATTACCTTCTTAATTATTTAAGTCGATGACCATATTCCGTAATAACTTAGAGCAAGAAAATTTTTAAAACTTATTTAGCTAGACATGAATATGCATATATACCTTAGGTAGTTATATAATGTGCAACTCATCCAGATAAGACTAATCAATGAACGGTATAAAATGAACAACTTGAAATCAGAAACCGACAATATCTTAGTCATAACTTAAGAGAAAGAAAATTTAAAAAACTAACTTAGCTACACATGAATTTGTAGCAGTTATATAATGTAACTCATTCGTATAAGACTTATCAATGAACTGTAATAAACGTATTGAAATCAGAAACCTACAGTATCTTAATCTCATATGCCTTTTAGTTGATATTTTGCATAGTAAGGCTAGTCATATAGGGACATATATAATATATTGGATCCTTTAGGAGTATTTTTTTTTCTCTATAACTTTTAGAACTAAATTTTTCTTTGTAGTCTTTTGATAGTTAATAAAGTTGCTATTAAAACATGAATTCGTGATAAAACATGTGACAAATCAAGAGTTCATTTATCTCGATACTTTCATAGTAAGATGGTCAATATATATGCAGCCCTAGCAATATTCCTGGCCTATTGCCACATAAGGAAAACAAATAAATCAATAGAAAATTAACTCTCCATTGCATGTTACATAATGCAACTATAGCTTTGACTTTTCTTTTTTCTTGTTTTTTTTGAAATTAATGCTGATATTCATTAATTAAGCTAAATCAATGGTTGCATGTTATAAATCCGTCGAATATGAATATAAATACTGACATCAAATTTTATTTTTAATTATAAATACGGATATATCTGTATCTTCATCCAACAATACCCATTTATAACTTTACCAACGTTTGAGGCGTTGCTCCTTCAAATGAACTCTGCCAAGCTAGTCTATATTGGGAATGGAATTTTGCAACTCAGCCATGAATATATTCTAAACAAAAACATATTTAATTAATATCAAAGTTAGGTGAAGTAGATACACATCAGTGCCTAATAAGCCCAATAAGATAAAAGAAAATTAAAATAAAACTCCATTATCGATCATAGTGGCAGCCATTAATTGTCGTGTTTTAAAAATGCTTCAACTTTCTTTTCGATGGCTCTTCTAATGGTAAGCGCTGTTCGATACGTGTCATACCAGAGTGCGCGAGCGTTATACTTTAGAGCAAATAGATTGGATGAGACAAGTTCAGACCGATCGTTGGGATGAAACTTTTCAATAAATAAAAGTTTAATCCTACATTAAAAATTTTGAAGTGAAATGATGACTAATTTATAAAATTATTGTTAATTGTACGTTCTTGTTTATAAAATAAAATTATTAATTGTTAATTGTACATTCTTGTTTATAATTTTATAATTATACAGCAACCTCATCACACACACACACATATATATATATATATATAGAGAGAGAGAGAGAGAGTAATAGATGTTGACCTGTTTTTCTTCGAGATAAATCACACACTGCTTTATAACTTTTATTTGATTACCTGGTGTAGAATTTGTTACGCTTTTGTGGCTTTTATCCTCGTACAGATCCACCAGAAATTGTGGTTCCCTTGATATATGGAAGACCTAAGAAATGTCAAAAATTTTGTAAGAGAATTAATATTTTTCATATTTTTACATGATTTTTTTTACATAAATAGTGAATGAATTATATATTCATATGAATTAGACCCGTGTTAAATATTATTTTCTTTTTCTGTAAATATGTTATTCTCACTAGTTTCAATTTTTTTTTCACAATTAAGTCTACTTAGGTATTAATTAATTTGTTATCTGAGGTGTTTTTGTTGTGACTTGTGGTAGCATCCCTTGAACCCTAGACCTAGCTCTTTGGGGTGTTTTGGGACGAAGGAATTGTATATATTGACGAATATTAGTAATAAGAGCCTCTATTAGAAAAATTGTCATTGGATCAACTTTTACATGATAGCAATTAATTATTATTATATTTTTTAATTCTTATGTGACTTAATTTGTCAATATTATAATATTACTCATTTCGTCCAACTAAAAACAAACTTTGCGGTATTTATAATTACTCCCTCCGTTCCATAAACCTTAATACTTTCGTATTAATTAAGGTTAGTAGAAAATACACCTAATCATGTATTGTAATTTTAAACAATAATTATCCCTTGTGAAAAAATTTAGTGGTAAAATTTTAAAAAAATTTTTAAAAAAAAGCCCCTTATATAGGAAAAAAAAAGTCAAAATAAAATACAAATCAAACATAACTCTCATTCCAAGAGAGATGAATGAGTAATATACTAAGATACATCTTATTTGTTAGATTCATAAAATGAGCCGAAGTCTAGTATTATATACAAATATCAAATATATTAGGCATATTTTTTCAAAGTATTTGATATGGGACAAGATATATACTCTAGCGAATTGCAAGTGAGATAAGAATGAAAGACAAGAACAAATGAAAGAAGAGTGTTCAATTAGGCTCAAGTCTAACCCGCTTTGATATCATGCATGTTAGATTTATAAAATGAGTATAAGTTTAGCATATAAAGAGATATGAAATTCTCTAACTCAAAATCAACTGGTTATTTAAAGAGTTGGCTTAATTTCAATAAATCATTATATACTAAATGGCAAAACTAGCTATTAGCTAGCCCACTTTACTTGTCATATTTTATTTAATAACCCATTAAACTTTTAATTTGTGAAATTTTCCCATTGAACTAATTAAAATTGTTCAATCAGGTCATTTTGTCAAATTGAGCTAACAGACGTTTGTTTTTTCCTACGTGGCTTTTAATTTCATACATGGATTTATACAGTGGCAATATGGGACATATCAAAGAAGGCAAGCGTCTAAAATTGGGGGAAATAACAAACTATCGATCAAAAGTTTCATTCTCCAAACACTTAGAGCCAGTTCGACAGTGACTTATAAGTTGGTCAAACCAACTTATAAGTCATTTGTCACTATTCCTCTATTCGGCAACGACTTATTTGTGTACTTATAAGTTGATTTTTAAGTTTAAAAAAATAAGCAAGTATTTATAACTTATTTTAAAATAACTTATAAGTCATTTTAAAATAAGTTAGTTTGACCAAATTGTAATATCTATTTTGTCCATCTTCTATTTTGCCTCTCTTTTTATTAATGTCATTTTAAATAATCTTTACATTTGATTTTAACTTATAAATCATTATCAACCAAACACCTTCTAACTTATTTTAACTTAATTTCTGACTTATAAGTCAAATTGATGTCGAACGCTTTTACTAATAAGTCAAAACTTAAAACAACTTATAAGTCAACTTATATTTTAACTTTAAGTCATTTTAAAATAAGTTGTTGTCAAACGGGCTCTTAATGAGATCCATCTGAGAGATAATGTGAAATAAAAAAAATTTAGGGTTCCTCATATTATCTTGAAGCGAAGAAATATGTGGTACGTAAATGAAATCTAGGATTTATCAAGGGTTCGTTGGTGTATTCGATCTACAATCTAGGGTTTGAAGAAATCTAAAGCGTCAAATAGTACATGTAAGTGTAATTTTTTATATGATGCAATTTTTCGTGGAATTTGGGGCCAGCTAAATTTATTAATCTAACTTTTGGGGTTTTGATTTTAATAATGTGAATGTGTTAGCCTTTTGAGATTTGTTTAATCTGTGTAGGTAACGAAATTGTACCTTGCTAGAGTTAGGGTTTCGTGTTGACTGAGGAGGAGAAAAATCCACGAAGAGTGCGAATTTGATTGATAAGTTGAAAAGGAAAAAAGAACAGGTGAGCAATTACTCTAGTAACACGTGGCAGAACTCTTAAGATCCAAGAGTCTTCTTGAGTATTTAGGATCTAGTGAGCTTTCTTGAGTATCTAAAGTTCAAAGAGAATTAAAAGGTCCTTTCTACTAGAATGGAGGGAGTATTTATAGAGCTTCCTGGAAAGTGATCACATGCCTAACACATGTTGGGTTGCGTGCCTAGCATGTGACTTCAAAGGAAATTCCAAAAATACCCTTAGTTACCCGAGTAATGCCCAAATCATCATGTCCTTCTAGCCACCAATCTAATCCCTCAATCAATTCCTAAAATGAGTCGCCTTTATGAGTCTTCTGTCTCGGGACTCACGGAAGCTTCTCTCAGGTCTCGCTTATTTATTTTCGGTTTTTCTGTCTTTTCATTTAATTCTTTAGGTCGCATGTGAACCTTAATTTGTACTTGGGCTCACAATCTGTATGTGGGTTTTTGATTTTAAAATAAGTTGTAGTTGAACTCCTTTATTGTGCTTTAGTAGAGTATACATAATGTATAGTAGAGTTGTTATTATATGTATTACATTGGACATCCAGTTTTTGACCTGATTTTAAAATTTTATACTTGCTTAAAATATTCACATTAGGCTTGAAATACTCACAGAAGCTTAGTATAATGACACATTAGATTTGCATAATGGTTTAACACTTCAAATTGTTTTTGGGTAAAACTTGAATTTGTTGGTTGCATCATGGGACTAGTTTCACTTGAACTGAACCGTGGGGGCAAATTTGTGTGCACACCCATATACTATTATCAAGGTAAATGTGAATATTATTATGTTGTTGATGGTGACTGGTTAAATACTCAAATTTATTAGATGCACTTAGGCTACCCAAAAAAATTATGTTGTTTACTTTAAGATGCCAGATATGAATTTGGAAATTGGTTTAGAACTGGTAAATAATGATGTTAGTGTAAGATATATTATTGATTGAAGATGAAAAAACTAGTATCAATATTGATCTTTATTGTGATCATTCTGATGATAAAAAGTTAGCTGACAAAGAGATTAATATCTGATTATTTTCATTCCTTTATGCTTAGTTTAGTTGCATGCTATCTGTCATATGAGTTGATTTAAGGTATTTATTGATTTATAGAAGAATTTGATATGATTCTGCAAAAATATAGTTTAATGATGATTTTTTATGTTGTTTTGCAGAAATATTATATGATCAGCATCGGCACTCTACGATCATATAGAGAGCTCTATGTTCGTAGTGTTACAGTGGTAGCCTGACAGCTCTATGATCGCAGGAAGGTTAAGGCAGAGTCACGCGACGATTTGATTTAGTACTCTACGTTTATAGAGTGTGAGCTCTACGGTTGGGTGGCTGTGAACTCTACGATGGTGCTGTTAACTCGACGATTATCCCAAGTTCATACGTCTGACAAGAGAACTCTATGATGGTCGAGACCTGGTACTCTACGATTCCGAGAGAAGTTTGACTCTACGATGGCATGTCTACTATACAAAGTGCTAGTGCGGAGTGTTACTCTACGATTCTGGTCGACTTTGCAGATTTCCTAATTCTAAGTAGGATTTGGAGTATTGGAGTGCTAGAGTTCGATGTGTATGAGGATTTGGAGATGGGATTACAATCTTACATGGAAAGTATCTCTGATTATGGAAAGTATAATCTGATATGGAAGATCTAAGTCCAAGCGAATATGGAAACTGATGCCGAACTAGAAAAGGAAACTAAGGAAGACTTGGATTTGGAAATTGAAATCTAATTTGATAAGGAAGCTGCTTAAAGCTGGATTTCAGAGATTGAGAAGGATTTAGAATCCTACCATACTTGCAAAGTGAATACTTCCGAAGCAAAATTGGATTAGAATTCTTCTAGGCTTTAGTGATTTATCTATAAATACTTTCACTTGTAATTGTTAGAATTCATTCATCATATCATAGAGAGAGTTTTATCATATTCAGAGAGTTCATAGAAGCATGTCAAGCTAGTTTTCTTTTATTCAGGTTGAAGGGGACGTGAATCCTTAATAACAGTTTATGATTTGATTGAATATACAATATTTATTCTTTTTTATATGAAGCTTATTTTGATAATCTGTTTTAATTGTTAAATATTATTTGATTAACTGATTTGGTTTCTGCATGATTAAATTGGTTAGTTGATAATATATGCTAGATTCAGGAATAGTATTACGTAATCGATATTATTTCTAATCACAAGTAGCAGTTAGTGATACTAATTGTGGTCAAGCTTTAGGTTTATTGTTATGGTTATCAGAAGACAGGTTAAACAAATCGAGCTTATGTGTTTGTTGCTTGGAATAGTCTAATTCCTTAGTTCTTAATGTTGCTGTCATATTAAATCTAAAGAGCTTGTTTTAAGTTATATGATAGCTAGTTAGAATCTTGTGAAGAGTTTATTTCATTAAGTAACAATCTAAGAGGAATTTCGGATAACAGAACTTGTTGTTATCTAAGACTATTAGTTTTATTGAAGGGTGAATATTATTATACTTGATTATTCTATTATTGTGAAAAGGTGAAACTGAACTGAAAAACTGAAGTTTTAATTTACTGGTTAATTTTATTATTTTAAATTTGTTCTTGTTAATTAGTTAAACAAGTTTAAAATTCCCCCAATCTTTTATTTACTGTTAAAATTGTTAGAAGTATTAGGATAAATTAAAATCAATATTGTTCTCTGTGGGATCGATCCTTGCTTCTACTATACTGTGTTTAATTCAGTTAAGTGAGGTTTTTATTTTTAGTAACACTGACGACATCTCCCAATTAGTATTAGACAGGTTCATATATATCAGTTGTGGGACTGTTTTGTACTCTCTTTTAGTGGAATGAATTTGGTTGATTACGGAATGAATACAAGGGCATTTGTTCTGTCTTTGTAGTCCCTTGCTATTGGACGGAATATGTTTGGTTTTGGAATAAATGGACAAGTTACAGGGGGATATATTTGTTAGTCGTAATTATACTTCATTCATTATTGAATCAAATTATACTTCATTCATTGAATCACTAAGTCTTATATTGGATACTTGTCATTAAACAAACATTGGCATCTTATAACTCCAAACTTCAAATATTAATCATAACCACACTTAGTTGTACAAAGCAATCCAAGTGAAACTTATCACAACAAATGTAATCATCCAAGAAATTACAATGCACAACTGTTGTTTCCTATATGCCTCCCCAAGTTTAACTTCTTCCAGCTCCCATTTTAGTGCCTTCTTCTCCATTTTTTCCAATTTTTCACCCAACTTTCTATATCTCTTAGTTAGGACCACGAGTTCATCATTGTTACATTTTATAGAACTCATCACTTCACCATTGGAGGACTTTATAGCCATGTCAGTTGAAGGATCACCAACAGGCATGTCCATCCACTCAAAGAAACCGCAAAATTTATCAACATCCTACCCAACAATAAAATTGTTAAATCAAATTAGCAAAATATAAACCTTGGTAGCTAATAAAATTTTATTTTTTATAACCAAACTATTAACATATTTTTTATCAAAATATATAAATTAACATCTTGCAACCATATATTTACATAATAATTTCAACACCCAAGGGATCGTTTTCGTTTCCTTTTTTCCTTTGTAGATACGCAGATTCTAGCAGCAACACCGCAATAACATCTCTTCATCTCCGGAGCAATTTTTGACGACATAGAGATAGCCATTCTTCACTACCAACAGATTCGGAATAAGGGAGAGAAAGATACCCAGAAAAAGCCCCAATTATTTCGTACAAATTAATTCAACTTCAATTAATCTTCATTTAGAGTGGAAATATAAAACCCTAGTTTCTGTTATTCGACTGGATCAAATTCCTTCAACAGCTGGTTTTATATAAAGGATTGGAAGAGAGATGTGGACTTGTTAGTTGCTACGCAAACCAACTGGCTTTTCCATGTGCGAGAAAAAAAATGAAATAAAACCGCGTTGGAAAAAAAAAACACAAATAGTATGTTAACTCAATTTGGCAGAATGATCACCTAATTGAATAATTTTTAATTAGTTTAATAGACCAATTTCACTTAAAAGTGTAGTGAGTTATTAAACATGACAAGTACACTAGACTAATAGTTAATTTTACTCATACTAAATATATTTTCTCAAATTATTTAACATGAGACAAGATATATACTCTAACATTATTAGTAAAATAGATTGTTTAATTACCTTGAATTTAATTTTCTTTCAATTGAGGACGACAGATATAGACTGTTGTATAGTACCAAAAAAAACTTTGATGTAAGAGTGAGAGATCATGTTAACCATATTGTTGTAGGTTTGTAAGCCACAATCTCAAGTCAAAAACCAATTCGGCTGTACTAAGAAAGCATACATCTATGAATAAATGGTTGTAGTTTAAAGACAAAGTGAACTACGTGCGCCTTGACATAAACCAGTCGTAGTCCGCACCATCAAATGTTTGTCACTAAAAAAAGAGGGGTGGGGGGGGGGGGGGGGGATAATGTTCATCTCTAAGGGTATTTCACTGCTATATATTGTGCCCCACGTTTGGAAGTTTCATAATCCTTTTTGGGATTTAATAAAACACTACCTTTATGATAGATTATCGATCAGGAAAAAAGATAGACAAATGATATAATTATCAATATTGCCTTGTGTTTATATACGTAGCGACAGATTTTAGTGGTCAAGTGAGACAAAATGACTGTGTTGTATATGTATCACCTTGTTTTCTATATAATATAGTGGACATGAGAAAACACAAATTAATTGTTCTAAATTGATTAACCCATTTTATTTATTTGTATTCTTTTTGGTGTTTACAATATCACTATGGTTATATACACATACTCCCTCTCTCTGGATGGATAAAAGAATATTACTAGCAATTTTTGTTTCTCTGGGGCATTAATTAAAATATCACTTTCATTGAAATTACAAAGAAAATAGAACTCCATATTGATTGGAGGAGGAAGTTGATTAATTTTCTAAAGGCCACTTATGAATGCAAGAAAATACTTGATGTAGAAAAGATTAATGTTAGAAGTTTTAAATTTTTTATCTCAAAATGCATCTCAATTCTGATCAAATTATGTGATATTGAATAACAAATGACACATGTCCAAAAAAAATAAAAAAAAAATAACAAATGATATAAAGAATGTATTGAATCAAAAATGCATCATTTGAGACACTTTTTTATTTATTTATTTATTTTAGGCAAGAAAATTGAGATCCTAACATTATCATTAAGAAAAATATAAGGAAAGTTATTAAAAAAAGTTCTTTTTTTAAAAACAATGGATGAAAATATAACTTTACTAATGTCAAACATGCATCTATAAAATACAAATTCATATTTTTTTTTGTTGGGTGCCAAATGCAAATACATGCATAATAGTTGTTGGCAACTGTAGAATTTGCAAAATACGATCCAACTTAAAAAGATTTACCGCCGATCCGAAAATAAGAGTCACATCAGCTTATGGAAAATTTATAATCTACATTAAGATTTTTGTGTGAAACATTTCAATATTATAACAAATATTTGTAATCATATATTACTCTCAAACTTGACAAGCTGAATATTTTGTTTTGTGTTGGCAATAGTATAGTACATCGGACAATTAATAAACTACCATATTATGTTCAAACATAAGTATTGATTCCTAGCTAGCTAGCTAGGTCAATACAATCAATACTTAAGCCTAAATAAATATCCAACAAAACTAGTTTTTTTTTGTTGGTACAATGGAGGTCAAAAGGTCTAGAATCAATTAAGTCATAAATCATACTAGTAATCATCCAAGATTACAAGTAAAACAGGTGGTGGATCCACAACAGAATTAATAACAAAATTCGAAGAATGTCCTAAAGTAGCTAATTTTTCGGCACATCTATTTCCCTCTCTCTATGAATGTCCAATTTTGACGATTCAAGACTTTTTAAGTAATCTTCTACAATCTTGAATCTAAGCCTCATCTGGATGGTTGTGCGAATCAACTTTTTGAATGAGTTTCAACGTTGTTTTCGAGTCCGATTCAATTTCTAGAATAGAAATACTCATATCACATGCCAACAAGAGACCTGTCCTAAGAACTCACAAAGGTCGCTACTTAAGTCTAAATGAATACCCAACAAAACTTAGTATTGCATTGTAACACTTTTTATCTTTCTAAAGTTTAAAACACAAAGAAATGGTTAAGGCCCAATTCAAAAATTACAAAAATAGAAATTCCATCCTAATGACCAAATTTTATTTCATTATTTATTTGTTTATACGTGTGTGAAAAAATATCACCCATCAATTTATGGTGTGGGAAGGAAATAACTGGTTTTATGATGTATTGGACAGCTTTGGTGCACAAAAATTTAAAAATACGAACTGACTGGGCCTTGTGGAACGAGAAAAACCTGGGTCGCAGCCCTCTTTCTAAATTTCTGGGTTTTAAATTACACCTATTTAAAGAGATACTGCCAAAAGCCTAATTCTAATTGCAAAGTCCAGTACCAATACGGATAGAGAAGTTTTATATGAGGCAATTTAGCCCAAAGATTTATTATCATATTAAAATTTCATATTCTGTAATTTATATTACATTTTAAACGCAATTAATGTTATTTAAGCTATAATAACGTTCCAGCAAACAAACTCCCATCAATGAGCAAAATTTTTTTTGTCAATTAGCACAAAAATCCATTAGTAATATAAAATACTCCTAAATACTAATTTATATTTTTTTATAGAGTTCTGTTATACATTACGAAAAAAAAGAATCTTACTTTAATTTATTCTATCTTATCGAATTAGTCATAATTCAACTTCATTGACCCTGTCACAGGTCAGAAAATGCATTCACAGCGTGGAATCAACCGGAGACATTGCTAGAGGTAAATTATTTACGAGTCGTGTAGTTGGGTATGGACAAGGGACATGGGACATGGGACATGGAGCACTTAAATGGCACACAATTTTTAATTTAAAATGTGACGTTGTCATTTGTAGACTTGAGAAATAAATTTTCTCACGTATGAAGTTATAATTTCCATAAAAGTTTGTTCTTATAGCAAGTTTATCTAATATCTATAGTAACATATAAGTATTTTACATTGTGGATCGTAAGAATAATTGATTAGCATGTAATATATACATGTGAGTATAATATACAGGCTTGAAACAGTATGCATGTGATATACGTAACTGTGGCTACTCTTTCTTCTCATGCATGTTATTTTAATTAATTTTCACTTGTCTTAGTTTTGCTACAATGCACCATTTTTTAACAGTTATGCTTTCTTGACATACTTAATTTACATCTTATGTAATGTGTATTTTTTTTTTTTAGAGCTGTTTAAGCGAGTGTGTGGTGTGTGGAAAGTGTTGGATACATTCTCCGGTTGAAGAAATTTATATGACAGTATATATTAGAGACCCTACATGTTTGAAACGTGTCCTAGAGTGTCCATATCCTTCATATGTGGAAGTGTGGCTGCTTCCTCCTAGACCCCTAGTCAATGCGTTTCTCTTAAATTTGATTTTTTAGAATTTCCTAGGTAAATGTTCTAAAAGGGAGAAATGGTTTATAATTTAAAATTTCCAAGTTAAAGTGTTGTAGCAATTTTGATTTGGAAAGGACTGTTTCCTTTTGTAGGATCTGTTACCATCCATGAATGGTAGCCCCAAAGATCATGCAAGTTTATCTCATAAACGACCTACAGAAACTTCCGGGCAACCCCTCAAAAAGTGCAAGTGCAAGGTGAGCAAGGCTGCTGTTTAACATTGTGATCACGCTTAGTAGATTTTTCATGTGTTTACTCATGTTCGCTTGTGTTTACATAATCTATTATGTACTGTTGAAAAAGAAGCAAATTTGAATCTTCATTAACTACTGATGGTCGCGTTGAATTATATTTCATCTTTTATTTCTTTTTGTGTAATTCATACTATATTACCTAGCTAGGACTTCCCACTTAGCTAATTCTTGAACTTATTTCCATGAGCATATAAATTTAAAATGTTACTAAAAAAGTGAGTAGTGCCAAGAACTTTACCTATAATGAGTGTGCTTCTAGCTAAAGAATTACATAAACGAGTGTGCATGCCCGTAACTTCTAACTTAACGAGTGTCCTCTTTTTTTTTGGCATTCTCAGCACATGTTGATTGTGCTGTACATCATGTACACTCTTTTCTTTGGTTTTTGAAAGAGAACATCACTGGCTGTTAGATTCATATTATAACTTACTTTAGAGTCTTCAGTTGCTGCAGATGAATCTAATGAGGAAATGCAAGTAGCTCTGGCAGCTTCTGGAAGGCATGAAAGATACTAGTGGTATATATCGCCTCAAGAGATGTGGATGAAACCGTTGCTGAGGAAGAACCGTCCAAAACAAAGAAGCCTCTGTATCCACCTTTGCCTGAAGAACGTAAGGGCGATCGGAACCTCCTCTGCAGAGTTGGAGTCCGTCTTCCTGATGGACGAAGGCTTCAGAGGAACTTTTTATGCACTGATCTAGTACAGGTAAAAAGTTTTCTCCTACGATCTCTTGTTATGTAGTTTCTTCATTTTACAATTCATCCGTAGTGTGAACCTACGAATTGAGCTTATCTGTAAATTATTGAGCATTGGTTTTTTTGCACATGATCAGTATATGGAGGGGATGGTTATCATGGTACAAGAAATCTGTACTTGGATTTGCACAGATCATTAGAATCAATATCTGAATGTTTTTATTAAAATACAAGGGCATCAAAACTATATTATGACACTTCTAAAGATACCCATTGCCCCATTGCTCCATAGCCCCATCTTATGTTTTGGTTAACATATGCTTACTGGAAATGCCACAAAAGAGACATTTATATTGGATGCGATTTGTTTCATCTTTAAATATGTTAAATAGAACAAGAATAAGGTCAACATTGCTAAACTTGATTTCAATTGAGTTTCAAAAGTGGCGCCATTTGTTTCTTTTGAAGAGAATGCTCTAAATATAAAGTCATCACCTCTTTCTTCCACGAGAAGATAAAAATATGCTTTTGAGAGAGAAAAGGTAGCACATTCTTGCAGCGTTAGCTGCCAAATTTGATGTTATAATGGAATTTATAACATATCTTGCTTATTTTTGCTTTCTTCTTTGCAGCTACTGTGGTCGTTCTGCCATTCTCGGCTGTTCCACTTAACTCGAGCAATCCCTGGTGCTTCAAAATTCTTGGAATATGAAAGCAACTTAACCTTTGAAGAATCAGGCCTCTCCAACTCGATGATTTCAGTTACTTGGGAGTAAGAGGCATGTTGCATCTTTACAATAGAATCTTGCATTGAAGAATTTTGGTTTCGGCTGCCAGATTTTGATTATTTATATTCCTCAACTCCGGGCAGCCGCGCCACCACCATTAAAAACACACAAATTGAAGCCTTTTGGAAAGCTTTTGTGTGATGGACAGGTGACGGATACATGTTTATGAGTTTATCCATATGTACATAATTTACGGATGGTATATTAATATGCATATTAATTATCAATTTCCAAGCAAAATATGTAGGCTACCCATTCAGGTGGACAATCACAAGAACTTTTATCTTGGTAACAAATTGAGTTAGAGACTACGATGTAGAATCATCTTTTGATTATCGCTTATCAAAATAAGTTCTCTAGAGGACAAAGAGTGTAATAATAAGGGAGCTTCACCTGTCTGCAATCTTGAGCAATGGTAAAGATCCTGACATGATTGGCCCACATTCAACTTAACTGAACACAGGAATTGGATAAGGATTCCTACATGGGATCCCATTCCAAATTCAGATTGGACCATTTTTATTGAAAGGCTTTAATACATTTTCAGTCTCATAATTTGAGAACCATCAGAAAACTGGTGGTCCTAGAACTGCAGGTAACGTGAGAGTGTGTAAGTAATTTTTTATGAATTGATCGTCATATATTGTACAGGCTCAGCTGCCAGCTAACTACTTGAGTCGTACTGCATGCAATAGCCCACCCTGTATTTCGTTGTATGTAATGTCCCTCGATCCCAAATAAAAGTTACATTTCAAACAAAACAAAAATCATAAATAAAAATCATGCATTTTAAAATATGTTTATCATCACTGATATTATGCATTACAAAATACTCATTCCGTCCCAAATTAATTGCTCAATTTTGACTTTTTAAAGTCAAATTGACCATTTTGTCCCAAAACAGGATACTTTTTCATTTTGCGTATTCCCTGAGTTTTAAAACTAGAGATAAATTTTTTTTTTAGTTTATTCTAAAATTATATACTAAGTAACTGAGTATTATCTTAACATCTCATTCCTACTACATTTTTAGAAATATTAGGGATACGTTTAAAAATATATATTTTTTTTATCTTGTCGTCTATTTAAAAGTGTATATCTAATTTCGGAATAAAAGATGATTTATAGATACATTGTGGAACATAAGAATCAAATCATACAATATTGATGGGGGTGATGTAAAGTTTATAATTAGTTTCAAAGAGTGGATCATTAGTTTTCATTAATGTAAGTAAATCAACTTGTAGAGTACAATTCAGCTAACGAAATTCAAATTTTGCAGTGTTGCAGGGAGGATGATTCAATAACTCAACACCATCTGTCAAGCTATAGTACTACGTACTCTGAGATTCTGATTCTGATTCACGTGGGTAAGTTAATAATATTGCAGTGGTACAGTTGTATATACGTGTAATTTCCCTAATACTACTAATTTATTAAGAATTCGAATATCTTTTTCTTTTGTTTACCGAGTCACCAAACAGAACATTTGGCAAACTGACAGTCTTGTCTTTCAGCTATTAGTATTTGGGTATTGGTATTGGTATTCTTTTGTTTTAAAATTAGAGATATATTTTAATTTTTTAAAATTAATTTATAAAATTTTAAAATTTAAAATTAATATAATTTCGTTTAAATTTTAAAAATAACAAATATAATAATTAGAAATATTTTATAATTAGTTTATAATTGTTATATTTTTTGTATTAAAATTGAATAAATTTATATTAATTTTAAATTTTAAAATTTCGTGAATTGACTATAAAAAATTAAAATATATTTTTAATTTTGGAACAAAGTAGATCTGATCTTCAGTAAAAATAGATAACTTTATTCAGTATATTCACACTACGTACGTACCAATACCATGCATATAAATATTAGAGGAGCTAAACTTGATCAGCCACCTATAAATCCTTCTTTTCTTTTTGTAATAAAGTTTGGATTGCCAATATCACCGTCCATATTAGAATATATTACTATATTAGTATATCACAGTACGTACTTTGATCCAGTGTGACAAAGCTACAGCTAGCTATTCTAACAATTATATTTTTCCTTCTAAAACCCTCAATCTTATTTATTTTATTTTCATGTTGTGTAACATTATTAAAGTGTCAATAAAATCATTCTTTCCCCCTCTTAGTTAAGTTTTGTTTGTGTAACTAATTACTAATGTATTTTAAACTGGACAAATTGAAAAAGGTATGATGACTAGGAGTAATACGTAAGTGCATACAAAGTACAAAGAAGGATGACTATTATGGTCGATTACCCTTCTTGTACATTTTTAAAGAATAGTTGGTATTAGGTAATTAATTAGGAAAACGTTTAGTCCATTAATTCTTATGGCTATATTTACAAGTATAAAAGTATGGATCATATTGGGTATAAAAGAGTCGAATTAAAACAAACAGAAAGTTACTTAAAAAGTTAATTGGATTCGACTTAAAAAATAATTTTTTTATATGGATTCAAATACACGAATTGTATTGAAAAATTTCCGCTCCGATTCGATTCAACTCGAATATTTATTACTCGAATTCGATCCGACTCGGATCGAATTATATTTAAACTATTCGCGAACATCAAATTCAAGCTCGAATTTGAGTCTCCATATAGTAAGTAATTTTATAATACATATAATTATCAATTGAACTTATTATTTTACTTAAAAATTAGAAAATATATTTAAAATTACACTTTACAAATAAAAAATACAATTAAAATTAAAAATAATAATAAATTATAACTATTTATTCTAATTTTAATAAATTGTGCATATATTATAAGAGAATGTATCGAGTATTTATTCGAATATATATCAATCGAGTATGTATCGAATCATGATTAAGAATTCGAATAGTTTGAATCTTAAATGAGGTGAGCCGAGTATAACCTTATTAAGATTCTACTCGTATTTTTATTCGAACTATTTTTCGTACTCAAATTTAAATCATATTACTGACAAATTCGAGTCTCTCTCATATTTTTTAAAATCGAACCTAAATTATTTAGTTCGATTTACATCTTTACATACGTGCTTAATTAATTTTGTGTAAGTTAAGATTTAAACAGAAAAAAGCAAAGAGATAGACAACAAATTAAAAAGTAAAGAAAGAAAACATTAGGATGAGAAATATTTGGTAGCATGGGGTGGTGTGTACATATGCAGTCCGTCGACAGAAGTTATGGCCAAAAGTGAGAGACAGATCATAACGTATTTTAATTTGATGCATGTAGCCGTTAATTAATCAACATTTTACAAGTTACTCTTAATATGTATCCTAAGCACATATATTAAGCACACAGTTCAAGGTAATATTTTTTTGAACTGTGTATATATTTCCTTGATTTCTGCATTTGTATCAAATTTAAGAAAATATACACATATTTTAAAAAAATATTTTTTTTAATGGTGTGTTTAACATGTGTCCTAACGATACATATTACAAAATTCGTTTTACAAAAGCAAAAGCTCCCATAAATTAAAAAGCTAGCTAGCATGCACCAATAGTGCGCACTGAGTAGTCATGACTCATGACTTGTGACAGACATCTTTTTCAGTATTTAATTTTTTTAATAACAAAATAGATCAAATCAAAATTCAAAGATGTCGGTAACATATATCCATTGGGAAAAGAAAATCAAAAAAATTGGCTATATAATGACCTAGGTACCAAGCAAAGCAAAGCATCCTCAGAGTTGCAGCCTCTAGTACTATATTATCACTCATTTTCCAACCCCCTCTTTATTGTTCTCTCTCTCTCTCTAAAAAATGGGTGTTTCAATGCGTTTGTTTACCACTATTTTCATGGTGCTGATGCTTCTCATGGCCACTGGTAACCTCTCTTTACTTTTATTTTTGAAGCTTAATTGATTCTCAATTTAGTTCGTGAATATTGAACTGAAATGGTGTAGTATATATATTGTTAATTATTAATGTTTATTTTACAGAATACTGAATGTATATATAATATATGTAGGGATGGAGCCGGCAGAGGGAAGGACGTGCGAGTCACAGAGCCACAAGTTCAAGGGGTCATGCGTGAGAGGGAGCAACTGTGCTAATGTTTGCAAGACGGAGGGCTTTCCCGGCGGCCATTGCAGGGGTTTACGTCGCCGTTGCTTCTGCACCAAACATTGTTAACTAAGAACACTATCTTAATTAATTAATTTCTATCTATCTTTCCTTTGCTTTTCTTTTGATTATCGTAATTCTGCATGGGGCTGTGCGTATGTGTCTGCAAATAACTGTGATCATATCCTTTGACCACAGTACTACTGCATGTTTCTATTTTATCGGCAGCCTGTAGTAAAAAATTAAGTAATTGTTTGGTGTACGTCTACCTTAATTAGTTAATTATGTAATGTGTGTGAGATCTTGCTTTTCTTCAAAAATTGATAATAATTAACCTTCGGCTCATCTCTCTCTCTCTCTCTCTCTCTCTCTCTCTATATATATATATATATATATATATTATAAAGTGGGAGGGGGTGACACAGACTCAAGAATTTTTTCCCGTTTTGTCCCTGTAAGTTTATTTATTTCACAATTTTGTTTTTGTTTATTTACACAAACGAGTCTAAGAGACAAACTCAAGTTATGGGATTTGGCTCCCTCTGTTACATTTTTCTCTCTAATTTTATTTAATGCATCAAGTTTTCTATTTTAATGTTTTTGCTAACAATAATCGACATATGTTAATAGTTCATGACATTTAGTTTAATCCGATAAAAAAACTTAAAAAGTATTAAAAATATTTTTCTTGTTAAAATTTTGAAAGAATTTTAAACCTTTAAAATTTTAATTGAAAATTTCACATGTTTATTAAATAGGTATTTTTATTTTTGGAGTAATTATATTAATTAATATTATAAATTAATTGATAGATGTTGTTTTCAATATAATTACACTATCTAAAATTAAAAAAATTGACGTGTTGATTGCAATTTGAGAAAAAATAAAATAGAGAGCAGCCAAGTACCAAGTTATGTACCAAGTTATGTCTTATTCGAGTTTTAATAAATTTGACTCGACCTAATAAATCTTACTCATGTAAGAACAACAACAACAACATTTACAATATAATTAGTAATAATGTTATTAATTATTTACGTATTAAAAGTGGCTCAATTCACAAACAACTCATTTATTAAACATGGCCTTTCAACACCAACTTGTGAAAGGGCTTCACCAGTTCTTTTTCTTATTTTTTTTCCCTCACATTTTCTAAGTTCCGAACATATATAGTGGACTTATAAAAGCTGTCGAAAACTTAAACAAATGCGAGGACAAAATAGGAAGAAAAAAAGAAAAACACTTCATCTGAAAATGAATATACCCCTTCTCTTTTTTTTTCTTGATTTCTTATCTTCTGAACATTAAGGTTTGCATATGATATGCTAGGATATTAAATTTTCTAATTAAAAAATTTATTTGATAGTATGTTCTATTCCTTACGCTTTATTGAAAAATCAAAGTAGAACCTCTTCTCTGGCAATAAAGAACAAAAGATTTAACATGAATATATATATATATATATATATATATATGTGTGTGTGTGTGTGTGTGTGTGTGTGTGTGTTGTGTGTGTGTGTCCAAGTGATCGGCCCGACCCTTTTCTTTCTTTGTTTATTTGCCCCAGTTCTTGTAAAAGTGATAAAAAAAAATAAAAATATTTCAAATGTAAATAATGTATGTCAAATATGATCAATTGTGTAATTAACCATTAAATAATTAAGCAAGTTTGTTTTCAGCATATCCTGAGCAAAAAGTAATTATTGCAAGAAATCTATAAATCGTTTGTGGGTTGAACTTCATTTGGGGGATGGAAAAGACGGGGCTTGGGCTATGGAAATTAAAGGTGAGCTCTTCAAGCTAGTAGCCCAATAAATTAAAGACAACGGGCTCTGGCTACTAGATATGCTTCCTCCCACCCAGGCCCTCCCCCAACCAACCCCAAACTGGGTACTCTAATTAATCTCTAACTAAAAGTAGTAGAATGTACGAAATGGTGGATATATATGGGTTCTTTACATAAGTATACAATAATTAGTAAAAAATTACAAGAATAGTGCACTATAAATGGATGACATTACTTGATAATTAACTCCCCATATATATGTTTCAAATTATATTAATTATCAGTCTTGATAATTATTAGAAAATTATTGCTTCTAACTTCTTATTAAGGATCGCTTTGCATTAATCAAAGTTTGTAGAGGTGGGGTGGAGTAAAATGTAAGAAGAAAATTGCCAAGATAGATAAAGGATAAAGGAAATCAAGATTAAGATAACAATGGGAGAAAATTGTGGCCATGAGAAATTGTTAAAGCTACTTGTGATTATGTTCAGTTTAACTTTATGGTCTATATATCTTACAAGCGTTCTCAAGTTAATAATATTGTCTAAAACATGTGGGTCCATAAGGAGGTACACCATGTGCGTAGCATGATACCTTGTGTATTGCGTATGATACCTTGTATATTACATATGTACTTTAAGAGCATCTCCAGGAAGCCGGAGAACCTCAAATCCTAGACTATATTTAGTCTAAGACTCCGAACGAGCTCCAGCAGGCAGAGTAAATTTAGTCCATACAGATTTTTGACGAAGAAGGAAGACTATATCTACTAACCAAAATTTGGCAGACTATAATTTTTATTATATTTAAATAGAAGATATGAACCGAAGAAGGAGGTGAACTGAAGATGGAAAAATAGAGGGCTGAATTACTGAAGAAGAAGGAGATGAAGGGGGCTGTAGAAGAAGGAGAAGGAGACGAAGGAGGGCTGAAGAAGGAGGAGATGAAGGGGGCTGAAGAAGAAAAAAGGAGATGAAGGGGCTGAAGAAGAAAAAGGATAGAAAGAAAATGAGATGGAGACCACCTCTTTCTAGCAGAAGACAAAAAAAAATAACATGGTCCGGATGGAAATTAAAAATGTTGATTGAAAAATTTATAAATATGTACAATAATTGAATACATTTTATCATATCTCAATCAACTACTTCAACCTTTAGCAATTGTAAGTATTTGGTTAATAATCATTTGTATTTTTATTATATTTGATTTTTGTTTTTTATTGATAATATATGTTTAATTTATTTTTTAGATGTATTATTCTTCATTATTATCTCAAGATTTCTCACTTGATGATCCAAATTTGTTGGATGAATTCTTAATTTATTAATTATTTTTATATTTTTATATTATAGTCCACGGGATAGTCCACGAGATAGTCCATCTGCTGGAAGAATTGAAGACTAAAGGACATCTGATGATGTCATATGGACTAAATATAGTCCAGCAGATAGTCCATCTGCTGGAGATGCTCTAAGATGCAAAGAATAATATAACATGCACATCTATAACTATCTATAATAAGCCTGAGGTGTTCCTTCAATTGAGTTGATTGTGTTAAAAAGAAAAAATTAATTTTTTGACTTTTTTTTTTAGTTTTGCCCATTTTTTACTCAATTTTTATCACATACTTCGACAATAGTATTTTAAATATGTTTAAATTAAATTGAGTTAATTTTATTCGTCCAAATTAGTGGATCAATTTATCAATCGATATCTTCCTCTTCCATTCAATCGACATCTTCCTCTTCCTCTTCCTCACCCATAAATAATCTTCTCATTTTTTCTCACCGACTCCTCTTCCTCTAACTTTTTCTCGATTTTGTTGCAATCTCGACTTTTTCTATGGATCAGAACCCTAATCTCCCCCTTCAAAATCCTAGATTCCTCACCCTCTCCGTCAACAAAACATCTTCCCCGATTTTTTGTTTGTGATCGTAACCCGTCGAAGAAAAGGGAGTATAAAGTAACAAACAGGCTCCAAAAGGGTAAGCGCCCTCTCTACGTCGTCGTTTTCAACTTCATCGATCGACTCTCGCTACTTTAATTTTTTTCACAAAATATATACAAGGAAATTAATTAAGATCCAACCTTTATTTTCAGTACTAAATTAAATAAAACTTGCTTGAATGTGTATTGTTATAGTCGTTAAGCTATCTGCAGTCTAAGGGTGAAAATGAATCGAATCGAGCCGAGTATTGAGTTGTTTAGATTTAGTTCACAAAATTTATTGAGTATAAAATAATGTTTGATTGAGACTCATTTAGCTATCAAGTTGAGCACAATCTCGAATTGAGCTCGAACAATTTGAACTTTTCAAACGAATATGATCCGAGTATTAATAAAAAAATTACAATTTGAGGAGATTCGAGTAATTTATCGAATTTTAAAATTTGCTCATATTTGAATCATTTATATTTTGAGTCAAGCTCGAATCAAATTTTTAATCAAAAGAGTATGAATCAAGTCCAAACTATTTGTTCATTTTATAATTTTGAAGACTTTTGGACCCAAAAAATATAAAACGCATCTGGAGATACAAAAGTCAATAGAAGTTTGGCCCGTAATGTTTTAAAAAGTCGCTCAAATGAATGTATTTACTAACTATTTTTTGAAGTCAATCATAGAAAAGTACGCATGCATATATATATACATATACATTTTCGGCGCATATGAAAAGTCACAGAGTTCATCTTCAGCCAAAAAAAAATTAAAAACAAAAGAAAAGTAAGAAAGAAAAGTCACGTACTTTTGCGGCATGCAACATGAGACCAGGCACGCGGCCTATATCTCATGCAAAAAAAAGAAAAAACTTTATTAATATATACTCCGATACTATTTCAATGATATTGAACTTTAAAGACTATTTTTTTTATTAAAAAAATTATTTCCAAAGTTTGTACTAAACAATCCTTGATATTTTTTCTGGGAGGAGCTGATATATATATATATATATATATATATATATATATATATATATTACGGTAATGCACCCTAAATCAAACTAAGCACGCAATTCGGACGAACAC
The DNA here is from genome assembly GCA_034770075.1 of Aralia elata. Taxonomy (NCBI): domain Eukaryota; kingdom Viridiplantae; phylum Streptophyta; class Magnoliopsida; order Apiales; family Araliaceae; genus Aralia; species Aralia elata. The sequence goes on along the minus strand of CM068387.1, from coordinate 83,723,110 downwards.
ATTAACTTATAATAACTACTATTGCCTAGCTTTTCAATTAACTATACCACTATTTCTTTTACCTTTTTAGATTTTCCATATACACTAGCTCCCTGATAAAGAAAACAATACACACACAGATATATATACATATATATATATATATATATCTGCATTTTTTTTATAAAACTATAATCCTCTCGTTGTAATATGAAAGTAGTTGAGAGTAAGAATGTCTTAGCATGCCACAATTTCAAACTTTGAATATTTAATTCATATTTTAATAACACAAATATATAGTCACCTCTTCTTAATTCAACACGGAAATGGGACTGGGAACAAATAATTAATCAATATTATATGAACATTTGAGGTAACAATATTTGAACATTCAACAAGCACCGAAGGTAATACTTATGGCTCCAGTTTTGATTTTGTCTCACAGTCTAATTAAACTTTACTGGAGGAATATATACATAAAATTAAATTAAAAAATAAGACATCAATCTACTGCTTTATTACATACTCACTCCGTCCTAAAATTAATCGCACAACTAGTTCCCCCATATTAGGTAAGCATATAACACAAGCCCATAATCTTTCTTTATTTTTTCTTTTGTAAGAAAATAAATCTTAGTACTTAAAAAGGGTTTACTTGTCAAAAACATACTATCCCATTTCCACAAAAGGGGTTCTACTTGTCAAAAACTTTTGTTCCCACAAAAAAGTAAAAAAAAAAAAAATCAAAGTTGTATCACTAGCTACAAGAAAAACATCTATTATATTCTGTCGAAATTAAATCTATTCTGTTGAAAATAGTCTAATTCCGACGAAATATTCTGTCGACTATTCTGTCAGAAATAGGTGCCTCGAGGATAAATTCGTTGAGAATTTAGTCGAGGATAGGCTACGATCGACGGACTTATTTCCGACAAAAATTCCATCGGACTTAAGTTATGGTCGACGAAATTATGTCTGACAGAATATTCTGTCGAAAATAAGTCTGACACTTGTAATTTGGAGAAATAAATGAAATAACTTATTTCTGTCAGAAATAGGCTATTTCGTCGAGCTTTAGTGATTTTTTTTTAAATATTTTTTTTGTTTTTGCAGTTTCCAGGTTTTTAAACCATAATTTATATATGTTCCCGTTTTCAACCAATTTTTTCCAACAATATATATCACAACAAATAACATATACGCTAAAATATGAACTTCTCCCAACAACACATACATATAACAACATACACGTCCCTCAGATAATAAATATAAACTAAATTACGATAGATAACATTAATATACATAAGTTTAACAAAAAAAATGGAACTCAACAATAATTTACAACGTAAAATAAGATAAACTATAATTTACAATAACATAAGACTACAATTTATATTATAAATTAATATCTACAAACGACTGTTGGTACTACCATCAGTATGAATAGGATCATCAAACGGGGGTTAAAACTGCTGCTTCGGAGTCTGAAAATCATTCTCATCATCCAGCCATGCTCAGCATCATCCTTGCCATGTTCGGCATCATCCTCCCCGCTCGGCATTGCTATCCTGTTGATACAATAAAAAATATAACCTATTAGTAAACATAAATGAGAATTAAAAAAACAACTAACTAATAATTAAGTAACAGGTAGAATATAAAACTTAAAATGAATAAAATACCTCAGGCTGACTTAGCAACGACCCAGAAGCCTCCAACAGTAGGATATCAACCATCCGTATAACCTCATCGCGTATCGCGTCGAACTGCTCCGATGGTGGCCCTTATTGCAATGTCCTGCGTAAGCTGATACAAGCAAGCATGGATAGATAAGTCTTGTTGATGAAATATCAGATTCGTACTAAATGTCTTTGACACCTGCGTTATAACTCTCTGGAATATCTCGTTGAATAAGTCAGTACCTGTATGAAAATGGTCCAATAGGTGCTCTCGGATGCTGACGATAGCTAGAGCCTGTGAAAATAGAAACAATTTTAGAAAATACTTACAAAACGATATAAATTTCAAAAGAATGAGAAACATAAAAGACTGAACACCTCCATGGAATTTATATACTAGTATTCGCGACCGACCCAACAGTCGATACCTACCCATAGTGCTGTTAGAGGATCCTGAGACGCGACCCAAAGAGTCATATCTTCATCATGAGATAAGGTAATCTCGGATGTAGGACAGTAAAAGCTAACGGTTCGGGATCTCCCCTAGTATCCCGCAACTTCACTACATGCTAATCCCGAAGCTACTGAAATTGGTCCTATAATTTATTGTCTACATGTTAGTTATTTAAAGAATTTAATTAACTACCTAATATTTAAAATAATTATATAATGTAATGTTTAATCGATTACCCGTATAACTAATGTTGCGGGAGACATAGTGGGCATGTCATTTGGCGTATGCGCTCTATCCCAAAGCTCGATAAAGGTAAAAAGTCGGCCCAAAACTATCCACATGACCTAATAAATACGTTCATACATCATTTAATTGGTAACTAATAACAACATTAAAACTAAGAACTAAACACACATTTACCTACTTACATTCCTAGAATGATTGGGAACTAGTGGTATGTTCTACTCTAAGCTTAATGTGATTCTTCTTCATCTGTTCACATTTTCTTGAAATCATCATCCTCCCAGTAGGAACACATAGCCGCCCATACAACATCAGATATATGGAGCAGATGATAAACGCAGAGGCAACTCTCGGGGTGGTCTTCAACATCCTGAGCAGCCCTCTATCTCAATTCGTACAACCAGCCTTAGTAGTTCTTCGCGACATGAGTGATAATGACCGCATCGCCGACAGAAAGTGAAATGTGCTCCTCATATCTATAATAAGTCTATACAAAAATAATGATAGATTATAAATGTTATCCCGTTAAACTAATACGCCCGTATACAGTTTAACTTATGTAAATTTGACTTACGTGAAACTCACGCAACACATTCTCCATAAAAGGAAGCATCGTATTGTGCATATTGCGTAAAACGCATGCATCCAGTTGGAAGGTGAGATAAGCATATAGCGTGGAGAGTGTCTTAGCCATAGGCTCTAATATATTACAATATAAATTAAGTTAGCAAATAATACATTATGCCATCAAATTAAATTAGTAAATAAAACATATTATTAATGATACATACTGATGAGCGCCGACAAAAACCAAGCAGACATGTAGAACTGCCGACAGATGGCCAAATAAACCAAGGTTAGTTCCCCAGTGACATCGACTACTATCTGTAAGTATAATAAATACAATGTGTAAATATAACATATAGATAAATGCAAATATAAACTAAACTAAATTAATTTGATATCAAATATACTTTTTAGATGACGAGGACTCGCTTTGAGTACCATCGTCGGAACCTGTATGGCCACCGCTGCGACGAGCACTACCGCTATATCTAGCCATATATATACTACTGAAAAAACCACTGTAAATAAGTCGAGTTATAAAAATAACTATTGTTACTAATGTGAATTATAAATAATAAATAAAAAACTTGACACTTACTACAATGAAAAGATATCCTAAACTGCGTCATTAAACCTGTCAGAATCAACATCTATCTCATCATGTAATTCTTTCTCTTCCTCTTCATCATCAGTTTCTTCGTCGTTATCATCTTCGACAACAACATATTCATTAACGATCTTCTTTAGTTTTCACATCATCGGGTACATCAACGACATCGTATATGAGCAAATTGTCATCATTTAGCGCTATCTGACTGGGGTTACTAACATTTTCTTGCAATGCCTCATCATGTTCAGCCAGACTCATACCATTAAATGTCCAAGGTTTCGTTGTGACAACTGTATACCAATGACTTCTAGAATTAATGACATTAGACGTGTAATATACTTGAGTTGTTTAACTAACTAACACGAATACGTCATCAGACTTTACCTTTGACTTTATGTTTACTGTGACGATTCTATTACAATTAACTTTAATACTCTTGTCAATACCAAACCAGCGACACTCAAATGTAACTACCTTTTTACCCCTGGGATAATTAAGCACAGCCATTTCTTCTAAACGTCCATAATAATTGGACTCAGAATCTTGATAACAACTTCCCAACACGACAACGCTAGAGTTTACTGATGTCAATTCATTCAAGCCATTGACATTGAATCTACACCCATTCACGATGCATCTAAAAAATGAACTTACAAATTTGTAGGGCTCTTGAATGACATCTCTAAAACGCTCATAAATGTTATCTTCTGAATCCTTTCTACTAAACCATTTTAAGCAGCATACAAATTACAACTACAACAACATACAAATTACCATTAACATAAGCTGCAATTGCACAAAGAAACCAAAATTGAAGAAATTATCAAATTTATATATATTAATATAAGCTGCAATTGCACAAATTAAACCCAAATTACAATAATTTTATGTATCATTTATCACACTGCAATTGCACAATTCTAACCCAAATTAAAGCTAAATAGCCGAATCAAGCCAAAAATTATGATGCATTATACTTCAAATCAAATCCAAATTAAAAACTGACTCAAGCACAAGAACAAAATTAACTAAAACAGGAACCTTGTAGGAAAAAATTAAAATAGTTTAAATAGAGTACCTTGAAATTAGTCTTATGGAGTAGATTAACCGCCGTCGGTGGTAGATCGCCGTCGAAGCTAGCCCTACCGCTATAATATTTTTTTTCTCCTTAACAACTTAGGGTTTCAGATCTAAGGGAACTTGCCTTATCGTCGGAAAGGAACACGTCGTGGCCGGAGAGCTGGTCGGAGAGGAGGATGAGGTGGCGTCGACGCAAAAAGGTAGCAGGGGAGGAGAGAGAACATAGAGTGTGCGAGAGGAGAGAGTTAAATGAAGAAGAAAGCGGCAACAGGCAGCAAATAGGGTTAAAAGGTATTTCCGACGAAATTACTGTCGAGAATATTTTCGTCGAAATTAACTTATGCTTGATAGAAATTCCATCGAAAACAACTTTGGTTTCGTCAAGGATTAAATGTGCATAGACAAGATATGTGTGCATCATTGGTTGCCCATAATTTCAACAGAATTCCGTTGGAATTGTATTAGTTTCGAGAAAATTATTGTCGACGGAATATTCCGTCGAAATTAGTCTATTTTTGACGGAATTAATTCCGTTAGAAATAGTCCAATTTCTTATAGTATATATATAAAATGACATAATTGAGTTACTATATAATAACTCAATTATATATCATGTCATTATTACCACTATAACAAATTAATACTCAATAGATTAGAGGTAAACATAGAATGAAAAAGCACTACTAGAAAAATAAGACTACATGACGGAATTTTGTGACGGTTTTTAAAAACAATCACAAAAGATAATAATTTGTGACGGACTTTTTGAGCAATCACAAAATAGCAGTATATATGATGGCTCTTAGTGATGACTAATTTTGTCATCAATGTATTATAATTGTGATGACCATGTCAATTATCAAATTTTTCACGCAAAATAATTTTTTTTTTTGTGACGCACTAAGCGCCATCACTTATGGATATACTCTTTTCGCGATTGCATTTAAGCTATCACTAATATTTTAATAAAAGAATAATCAAAACAATATTTTATGAAGGTCATAACAATCATTAAAAAAGATAGATTTTTGTGACGACTTTTATTTGCAATTACAAAAGGAAGGTATTTTGTGATGGAATTTTCAAGCCATCATAAAACAATAAAATATATGATGGTTTTCAGTGGCTAATTTTACCATCATTATAGAGTATTTGTGACTGTCATTGTAATTACTAAATCTTATGTGGGGCTAATTTTGTTTAGTAAGACAACTCACATATGTTTCTTTTTATATTTTATTTTAAAGTTATAATCATGATCTGGGCTTTGGTGTAGTGGTAATACTTGTTAGTTAGTTTGCAAATGGGGGAGAGTTTGAATCCTACAAGTATCATTTGATACAGTTAATATAATGAAATAATTAAATTATCCGTAAAAAGACATTCACGTTCATCACAAAAGCACTAAGTGCATTTGCGTGATTGTTAAAACCATCACCTTTCATGATGGGGGTATACAAGATGGCCTTCGTGACGGTTAAAGTTGTCACAAAAACCTTTTATGATGATTTTTTGAATTTATATGATGGATTTGAGCAATCATAAAGGGCCATTTTTTTTTGTAGTGAAGTGTTTTAAATTTTACAAATAAACTCTTTTTTGTGAAATAGACAAAAGGTTGAATGAGTAATATGCAAATGTGCGTTTTCTGCAAAGTTTTATATTTAAAAATAAAAGTAGTAGTACTACGACGGAGGGAGTATTTCTTTGACGTTATTACATACTTCTTTGGTAGTAACATTGTAGAAGAATTATACACGCTCATACATGTTAATATACTACATGATTTAGTTAATTTTGACTTACTATAATTAGTTATTTCACACAAAGTAAATATGCAAAAGATATTCCAATTAATTCCAGAAGAAAGCCGGCGAAGGAGAACTAGTCAACCTGCCCTATCCACTGGGCCACTAGCAACGCGGTATAGTAGTAAATAGTGACCTAGACAAGTCCTTAACTAGGTCATAAAACTCCAATATTGCTCCCTATAAAAGGATGTTCATGCAGCACTCTTTCTCAATCATCTGCAGTTTATTCTTGTACTACTACAATATATTTTTCATTAGTACAATTGTTTTTATTGAGGCCTTGTTTACTTAATTTATAATGGGCTCTCGCAATTCTTTTGCAGCAATTGCTGCTACTATGTTTTTGGTATTCCTTTGTAGCATGCCATGCAACGCACAGCTTTCTGCTTCATTTTATGACAGTACGTGCCCAAATTTGCTGAGTACAGTTAGAACTACTGTTAGGACTGCAGTGTCCGCTGAGCGTCGTATGGCAGGATCCCTCATTCGCCTCCATTTCCACGATTGCTTTGTTCAGGTTTTTAAAAAAAATCCATATCAAAATAAATAAATTTATCAATATATTTAATCTAATTTAATTTAGTGTTTATACAACATTATTTGTACTATGCAACTTCAATTGGGATATAGATTAATTGTTTTAATTAATTTTCAGGGTTGTGATGCATCAATCTTACTTGATGATTCTGGTTCTATCCAAAGTGAGAAGAGTGCAGGTCCTAATAGGGGTTCTGTAAGAGGCTATGATGTCATTGACCGAGCCAAGTCTGCGGTTGAGAATATTTGCCCCGGAGTTGTTTCTTGTGCAGACATACTTTCCATTGCGGCACGCGATGCCACTGTTTTGGTAGGGTATATATATATAAGTAAATAGTACTCCCTCCGAAATTTTCACAAAAATAGTCCTATTTGACTTTTAAAATTTTAAAATTGGCGTAAATTTATTTAGATTTTGAAAACTAAAAATTTTTGTTGCTCAGAATACTTCACACATCGACTTCAGTACTCAAAAAAGAATTCTTTTAATTGGGACGAATTTAGTATTAATTTTGCATGCATTTTATATATAACGTACGTTAATTAATCATCATATGGTAAATTTCAATCAATTAATGGATCGATAATATTCAGGCGGGTGGTCCATCATGGACAGTGAAGCTTGGAAGAAGAGATTCTACAACTACCAACCCTACAGAAGCCGCAAATATTCTTCCAGGTTTTAGTGATAATCTCCAAAAACTTATATCTGACTTTCGTGGCAAGGGCTTCACTATTAGGGAGATGGTTGCTTTGTCAGGTAACTATTTCAACTACTATTAATTCCTGACTAACTGATTGTGCATGCTTGTGTGTGTGTATATATATATATATATATATATATATATATATATATATATATATATAATAAGATCTCAGTTAAAAATTTATTGTAGCCAACAGTTCGTCAAATAATTAGGCGAATGATAATGTTAAAACTCATGCCCGACTATTTGTCGAATATTAGCTACTTATGAATCATGCCCCTATATGTACGTTTATCTTTCTTTATTAACTTGTCGAAGTTAAGCATTATATACTTAATTAAAACATTGTTAATTATGGAATATTGCAGGTGCACATTCATTTGGGCAGGCACAATGTTTCACATTCCGTGACAGGATATACAGCAACGGTTCAGACATTGACGCTGGATTCGCAAGCACTCGTAGACGTAATTGCCCTTCTAGTGGGGGAAATGGCAATTTGGCACCACTTGATTTGGTGACACCCACTTCATTTGACAACAACTACTACAAGAACATAGTGCAAAAGAAGGGTCTACTAGCAACAGACCAGATCCTTCTTAGCGGAGGTTCAACCGATGACATTGTGACGGATTACAGCAACAACCCTTCAACATTTTCGAGAGATTTTGCCGCAGCCATGGTCAAAATGGGAGATCTTAGTCCCCTCACCGGTCAATCTGGGGTTATAAGGACAATTTGTAGTTCTCTCCCCTAGTTCTTCCAAGTGAATGCATGCCATCATGAATTATTCTTAATTAATTCCCTATTCATCAAGAAATTAAGTTGTTCTTAATTAATAAAGTGTAGATGAATGTTCATTCCATTCTTCTATATATATTCTCTTTTCTTTTTTCTCTCTTTCTTTTTTTTTTTTGATAATTATTTTGTTGTTTCAAGTGTCAAGGAAATAATCCTGTCGTCTCATACTTTCTTTAATTGTTGTATGTATCATTTGAAAAATGTGAAAGCAATAAAATGGTTCGGTTCAATATATATACCCTTTGTTTTTTGGTTATATTGGTGGTATTATTATCGTGTCTTTTATTTTTTGGTTGGGGCGGTGGGCCTGTCGATCGGGATAAACTGGAAAAAACACCTCATGATGGATTGTCATTTCTCAATGCAAATTCACTACTCTTACCTTAAACAAGTTAAGTAGGAGTTTGTGGTTACAAATTTAATTTAATTAATTAATTGATCGAGCTAATAATTAATCACCTTTCCTATTTTAATCTTTTCTTTAGGCTCGGATATAGCGCTTCATATTGCACCGAAAGATAAAACCAAAAAAAATTTAAGTATCCGGGCCTTTGACCTAATTAATTACCACTACCTCAGTTCTAAATTATAACATCAAGATTAATTTTTATAGGTCAGTTTGAAATATTTTCATACAAACTCAAAATTATTGAGATGCTTTGTCAAATATTATAAAATAATAAATCTTACAATGAGTAATATTTTTCGAAGAGTTTACAAATTTCATTATTCTATTGACCATAACTAAAGATCATATTAACTAATTTTGAGATTAAAAAATATTAAATTAATTTTTAAAAGTCAATAATGATCTTATATTTCAGAACATAAGAGTATTATTTTGCCATTACTTCTTAATTACCACTTTTTGAAGTACATGGGCTTGTCGCAGGCTTATAATCTTCATATGTTTGTCCAAGGGATGGACGCTCACTTTGTTCTCGCTCGCGTTATGGACTGTGGACTACTTCTCGGAGCGGTTAATTACTGATTTGACCTGGCCTGCAACTAGTGTTTATAGAGAGAGTGATCATGACTCACATATATGTTCCTTCCAATATTTTATAAGGGAAAAAAAAGGTCTCTTTAAAAAATTAACAAACTTAATATGTTTTTATTTCATATTTATGCATAAAAAAACTAATTGTTAGTTGAGTATTAATAACATTATAATGAAAGTGTGATAATAAATTTGAGGAGACGCTCATTTTATATATATTATAATCAAAACAAATGAGAATTCAGACCTCTCTTGTTACTGTGCAAGATCGTACTTCCTAGAAATCTTATAACGTCAAATATTTGGGAACAAAAAAATTGATGTATAACGTCAATTATTTAGGAACCGAGGGAGTAGTTTCAAGAATACACCTCAACAAAAAGGTCAAAATTCAGTTAGTACTATAAAAAATTAAAAATAAATATCCCTTATGTTCCTCCTAATTCTCTCCTAACCCATTTCTCAGACTCTCACCTAGGACCATCGGATGAAATGTCTTTGTAAAATTAAATTTTAATAGTATAGGTTCACAAATAAAAAAGAAAATACGACTTCCAGCTTCTTCCTTTTTTTTTCTTTTTTTTTTAGAAAAATAGTGGCAAATGATACCTTTGTGGAAGGAAAGAGCATGTATCATCTATCTTAAGTAATTAGTTTGCGTGAGTGGTATATAGTCATTCCTAGAAGGTGATTGATATCAAAACTCAGTGAATTAATTAGTTGACTTTTTTAGACTTCTAAGAATCGTTCTTACATGTTAATGGTTCATGCTTAGAGCAACACGAGTCTTTTTATACATAAATAAATGCCTTTTTTTCAACTTTCAAAATAAGCAATGAATATATATATATATAGAGAGAGAGAGAGAGACTTTAATCTGTTCAGACGGAAACATACAATTGTTTGAAAGTCAAAAAAGACTTAAATTGAATTAATTGCTTTTATAGTATATGCTGGAACACCCGCTTATCTTTCTGTCGTTCCAAAAGCTGGATGCGGATAGGATTAGAAGATTATGTAACAATAACCACAAAACATATTATTCCAGGAAAGGTTAGCTATTATCCAACCACCCACTGATTAATTGAAAAGTGCATGCTAATCAAAAAAGTAATTGAATCCCCTTTTCTTGGTGGAGCCAGCAGATCAGTGATACCTTGCTTCATATATAGATGAGTTTTTTGTCTTAAGGTTTGAAGGCCAAACTAAAGAAGATAACCATTTTAATTATTAACCTAGACTTTAAGGCATGAAGCAGAAAAAGGAAAACAAAAGAAAATTAACAAAAAGAAAAGATACAAATTAAAGCTACTGTGGCTTGTAATTTGACAAGCTGTGCACTGCTTTTATGTCATTGTGATTAGTACAAACATGGAATAACCAATATATAGTTAATATGTACGGGCATGCTAAAATATTAAACTTTTTTGTTTAAATTAATTGAGAATAGATTTAACACAGCGAAAAGCGCTTTTACATCGAACGGATCACAAGAATCCAAACAGCAACAAAGAGATAACGAAGGGTATTAAATAGCCAAATTATATTAAGCAAATAATGATGAAAGTTAACTAAAACATAACCCTCACAATGTTTAAATGGTACGGAAATAAATCAAAAACCTACTAGAACAATAAGTAGTGAAAACACATAAAAATCTTGAAGTTCATAAAAATCAGAAAAATTTCGGAACGCCCAAATCACCTTTTCCCTTGTGTTTTCGGGTTCCAAACAGCACACGTCATGACCAAAGGCTATCATTATTGTAGATCTTGTTGTTAGCTTCAATTTGATATATTATGAGTCCCGTAACTTTAAATAAATAAAAAATTATGCCCAAAACAAGACTAACCACCCAAAAAGCATCCACTGGCTGAGTCAAGACCTCGTATATATATAAACACCTAACATGCACCAAGTACGTGCATGCTTACACTCAGGGGCAGATCTACTGTTGGGGCAGGGGGGGCACCTGCCCTCACTGAACTTTCACTAGCCAGCCACATTCCACTTCCCAGTTCAGCAGTTCCCACATTCCTAAATTAAGGACCAATGACCAATCCCACTCCCACATTAAAACTTTAAAAATCCTAAAGTACCAATCCCACATTCCACTTCCCATATTCCCACGATTCTCTCCTACAACCTAATTCTGTACTTTCCCCTCCCCCTTTTCAAGAACAGTCTCTGCAAATGTAAGGTAAGTTTTTCCATAAAATTTGTTGTGAATTGCTCAATTAATGTGGATTAATTTTCTTAGCTTCAGAATCTTTTGCTTTAGCCTTTAGATCGGAAACCAAGAATTTGTATTTGTTTCTTCATTTTAGCTTCTAAATCTTTTTTTTTGTTCTTTATATATATGTATAGAATCTGTAATTTATAAATAAAAATTCTGTCTTTTTGTCTTTACCAAAGTGAACAAGAGGCTTAATGAAAACGACGACGGCAGAAGCCTCCAAGACTAACTGACTAAGTCTCCAAATTCACGATCTGCAAATTCGAAGTGGTCCAATGGACCAAGTCTCCTAATTCTAATTTTCAATCAGGCAAATAAGGTATCACGATTTACAATTGAAGTAATTTCAAAGAGTGTATTTTAATTTTAGTTTTTAAATTTCACAAATTTAACAATTGTTTTAGGAATTTTTGTAATTGTTTATGGATTTTTTTTTTGTACTTTTATAAAATTAGGGCTTTTTACTTCTCAAAGCAACATTGCAACAACAATAAAGAGAATTCCATCAAATAAAAGTTATTCAAGTACGTGTTCTATTTTATTTTTACTTTCTTTAAATTTTATAATTTATTTTGTAATATTACTTGTTAGTGGTTTAAAAATTTAAATTAATTGAGGTTGTTTATTGTTGGTGCTAATTGAAACTTCAAAAAATATTATTATAAACAGTATTTGAAAATTATTTAATTTTGTGATTCATTTTATTAAATTTTTATTCTTAATTTTTTTTTTTTTCGAATATGCTCCCCTCAATTTTCAAGCTGGATCCGCCCCTGCTTACACTAGTTCCTTCCTTTGCATCTCTTAATTTTTTCGATCGTCAAAGAGAAAGGAGAAGATGGCACGCTCCATGCCTATGTTTGCAACTGTATTCCTCCTGCTGATGGTTATCATGGCCACTATTTGTGCTCAGCTCTTTCTTCTTCAACTTAAAGTTTACTTTATCATAATGTATTCTATATGCTTTCAATTAATATATATGGCACTGTTACGCATATCAAAGGCAAAAATAAAATCCATCATTTGCTTTTGGTTAGACTTCAAATATTCGTTTTGCCTTATTATATATATTGCCACTTAATTAATGGCTTTAGTACTTCATGAGAGCTAAAAGTTATTGATCAATTAGCAAATTTACTCCTTCCGTTCCATTTACAAGATTTACAAAAATTAAAGATGTATTACACTTTTACCTTTACCCTTAAAAATAATTTCTAAGTTTAGTAATTTTAATATGAAACTTGAGCAGACGGTATCATTTTATACTATTATCAATAAGTAAAAATTAAAAAATTGTGGAAGAGAGAAAATTTGTAAATGAGACTTTTTTGCGGGAGGTAGACGGTATGAAAACGGTACTGACATAGATAGTGTTGGGACACGTTTTTTGAAAGGCTCCATTATTCCACCTAACCAATAATTTAGTCAACAAATACATGCTCAGCCTTCACCATTTTCTTTATTGGTGTCCTAAGGTTTTGCTATAAATTGAGCTGCCCGGGAGCAACTAAGACTCACCAATTCACAATTCAAGCTTAGCAATAGCAAGCATTAGTAGAGAGAAAATATCCGAGAGGAGGAAAGGAATTAGTCCAAAAATTCCAAAAGTGGAGAGAAAAATAGCTCAATTGAGTTATAAAAAAAAAGTGAGGAATAGAGAAAATAATAATTTTCTCTAATTTGTACAATATTTTTATAGTGGATTTCTGAGATTTCTCCCCGTGATTTTTTCCCAATTGGGTTTCCACGTAAAATCCTTGTGTTATTAAATTCTCATTTAATGGGATCTCATTGTGTGTATTTATTTAAGAGTATTTTATAAACCCGATACTACAATACCCTTCATCAAATATCAATTATTCCAGCAATATTTTCGGTTCTCCATTGATAACGCTTTTTGCTCGGTTACCCGTTGTTTTGGTGATTTCAACAGGTGTACAAAATTTGGCGTTAACATTGGCGCTAGAAGGAGGGCCTTGATTGGTATTTGATTCCAAATCACCATCTTTTTCTAGAAAATTGTTAATATGGAAAATAACGGAGATTCACACAGAAGCTCAGTTAGAGACAGACTTGGCCCCAACGCAGCACGGTTTGGCCCCATCATAACACGGTCAGATCCTGTACGGAGACAACTTTTCACACCAACAGCCATTCCGGATCAAGATCTGCATAGGAGGAGGACAAATCAACATACACTTATTTTGGAGGATGAGGACAGGGGATCAAGTCAACCTGGCCAGCAAGACCGAATCAGACTACGAATGATCAAGGAAGCAGAGACGGAGTTAGAGTTTCTACGCCACCGACAACAGGAGTGGGATGCACATCTGACTAATCTAAGGAGACAGAGAGAAACAGTTGCTACAGTGGTGGGCGGAGAACGGGAAGTGACTCCCCACAGTCGACCCCGAACAGCGCACCAAGATGACATAAGGAGACCTAGCCGATCCGAACGACGCTCAGGTGACACAAGGCAACCTAGTTCACCAACTCAATACCATCCTCAAGGTCGTATGACGCAAGACAATGAAAGGCGGGCCGGACCATTTGACCAACACTACCGGAGACGAACTCGATCTCCAATTGATAGGAGGCATCATGTTCATGCAAGGGTGGAACAACCTCAAGAAGAACAACAAGTAATCCCACAGACAACCATTCTCGAAACCATATTAAATAGGCTAGCAGAACTGGAGCAGAGACCAGATACAGCAAGGGCAGAACTAAGGGTGGTGAATCCGAAGTCTCCTTTTTCTCTTGTCATTACTCAAGAAAGAGTTGATCCCAAAAAGAAGTTACCGCCACTGCAGATGTACGATGGCACAGGAGATCCATACGATCATACTCATTCATACCAAAGCGTCATGGACTACTACAATCATTTGGAGGCGGGCATGTGTCGAATCTTCGTAACGACACTTAAAAACTCAGCGAAACAGTGGTTCATGTCTTTGCCCCCGAATTGTATCAATTCATGGAAAGAGTTGTGCGACAAATTTCATGAACGATTCGGGAGTAATAAGCGGAGGGGGAAATTGACTGTGTCCTTAATGCAAATCAGGCAAAAACCTGGCAAGTCGCTAAGCCAGTATGTGCAGAGGTTCCGAGATGCGGTAGGAACGATCACTGATTTAAACATGATACAAGCACTGGGATTTTTCACAACGGGATTGGATATGGGGAGGAACAAGAAATTAATGAAAGATGTGATGTTCAACCCTCCGAAGGACCTTTTTGATGCATATGAAAGGGCTGAAAGATTCATTGCGATCGATGAGGCTATGGCGAGTTTACAGCCGAAAGGGAATGACCGACCCAACAACAACAAAAATGGAGATAATAAGGCAAATGTGTGGGATCGGATCGGGCCAAAAGGAGGGACTCCAACAATAAACAAGCCACATTTTCAACCGCGAGTGGAGAATAAAGTATATACACCGCTGAACACAGATCGAGTGAAGATTTTGGAGGCAATAAGGAACACTCCGGCAGTCGAACCAAGACCATCAGGATCTCGACAAACAAGAACAAACTTGTATTGTCATTATCATCAGTATGCAGGACATGCAACGGAGGCTTGTGTTGGTTTAAAAGAAATGATTGAACAAAAGGTGCAAAGTGGTGAGTTAATCCAGGATGTGGCGGGTCGGGAAACGCAGTTACCCAACCTGCCTCCTGTCGAAGAAAAGAGAGCTGGGCAAGAAAGTCGGCCTCGGCGGGTCGTTGATGTTATTACTGGTGGAACTATGCAGAAACAGTCCGGGAAGAAACGGAGAAATACAACCGACATTGTAGCATTATTGGATCAAACCCAGAAGGTGGAGAGGCCTTTTCCAAACACGGTGATTTCGTTCTCGGACGAGGATTATCCCCCTGTTGCAATCGAGCCACATGAAGGAGCCTTGGTTATCACTGCACAAGTTGGCCCGGTAGACATGAAAAGAATAATGATCGACAACGGGTCTTCGGTGGATGTACTTTACAATCATGCTTATCAAAGGATGAATATTGAAGGCGTCAAGATGGAAGTTGGCCAAGAATCTCCTCTTTGGGGTTTCGGTAATGAGGCAGTACCCGTGGTTGGTACAGTAGAGCTCCCAATGGTGTTTGGTATTGCTCCCACGCAAGTGAAGGTACTAGTAAAATTCTTTATTGTGCAAGTAGATTCTGCCTACAATGCTATTTTGGGTCGAACTACTTTATCTGCATTGGGCGCTGTTACTTCAATCCCTCACTTTAAGATAAAGTTTTCAACATCTGCTGGGGTTGGTGAAGTAAAAGGAGATCTTGACATTGCAAAAAGGTGTTACCGACATGCTTTGACAGCATCTGCTATTGGGGTTAGTAAGCAAAGACAGACAATGACGGTGGACATTGAGCCATTTACCGAAGGGGCTACAGAGCCATTGGCGTTACCAGCAGAAGAAACCGAGGAAATAGAGTTGGTTCCGGGAAATTCAACAAAGTTGGTAAGGATTGGTGCCGGGTTGCAGAGTACAGTTAAAGCAGGGTTAATACAATTGCTGCAAACATATTCAGACATCTTTGCCTGGACACCTCACGACATGCCAGGAATAGCAGAAGATGTAGCTGTTCACAAGCTATCGGTTGATCCGGAAGAAGAAACCAGTTCACCAGAAACGTCGAATTTTTGCACCAGAACGACAGAGAATTATTGATGAGGAGGTTGGCAAGCTTCTGGATGCTGGGATTATCAATGAGATAGAATATCCAGAATGGTTGGCAAATGTGGTTTTGGTTCGGAAACAAAACGGGAAGTGGAGGGTTTGTATCGACTACACCGATTTAAATAAGGCATGTCCAAAAGACTTCTATCCACTTCCCCACATTGATCAACTCATTGATGCAACGTCAGGGAATGCTGTTCTTAGCTTTTTGGATGCTTTTTCGGGGTACAATCAAATTTTCATGGCAAAGGAGGACATACCGAAGACAGCCTTTATCACACATCGGGCTATTTATGCATACAACAGGATGACGTTCGGGTTAATTAATGCAGGAGCCACATACCAAAGGATGATGAATAAAGTCTTTCGAAGGCAGATCGGAAAGAATATGGAGGTGTACGTTGACGACATGATTGTAAAAAGCTTAAGGGTACATGATCATCTACAGGATCTGGAAGAGTGTTTCCAGACTGTTAGACATTACAACATGAGGCTCAACCCCACAAAGTGTACGTTCGGCCTAGGATCGGGAAAATTCTTGGGTTACTTGGTGAGCAGGAGGGGAATTGAGGCAAATCCGGAGAAGATAAAGGCGATCTTGGATATGAAGTCTCCACAGAATTTTAAAGATGTGCAGAGGCTTACCGGTCGAGTGGCGGCATTGAGGAGGTTTATGTCTAAATCAGCAGAAAGGTGTTTGCCCTTTTTCGACACTCTAAAGGGACCTAAAAACGAGAAGACCTTTCAGTGGACCTCGGAGTGCGAAGACGCTTTTCAGGGAATTAAAAGGTATCTGTCATCTGCCCCTTTATTGCAGAAGCCAATACCAAAGGAACCTCTTTACTTGTATTTGGCTGTTAGTTCGTTGGCAGTAGGTGCGGTCCTAGTTCGGGAAGAGGGAGGGGTTCAACGCCCTGTTTACTATGTTAGTCATGCCTTAAGGGATGCCGAGACATGATATCCGAACCTGGAAAAGTGTGCATATGCCTTGGTTGTTGCTAGTAGGAAACTTCGACATTATTTCCAAGGACGAATCATTATCATCTACACAAATCAACCACTCAAGAAGGTGTTACAAAAGCCAGACGCTTCGGGAAGGATGGTTGCTTGGGCTGTGGAGCTTAGCCAATTTGTTCTGGAATATCGTCCTCGAACTGCTATTAAAGGGCAGGCATTAGCAGACTTCATGGTTGAATGTATATTCCCGGATTGTGATCAAGCAGATGAGATGACTGGAGCTGTGGGTGCCATAACTGGGGGGCAGCCGATCCCAACTTTCTCCTGGACTCTGTACGTGGACGGATCATCCAATGCCGATGCTAGTGGGGCTGGTGTCATCTTAACCAGTCCAGAGGGATTTAAAGTACAACAAGCAATTCGGTTTCGTTTTAGAGCTACCAACAACGAAGCTGAATATGAAGCGATATTGGCAGGCTTGAGATTGGCAAAGAGTTTGGAAGTACGTCGTATCCTTATATTCAGTGATTCCCAGTTGGTGGTAAAGCAGATTCAGGGAGAGTATGAAGCTCGGGGGGCACGAATGACAAAATATTTATCTGAAGTAAAGGTGCTATTACAGAGGTTTGAATCTTATGCATTACATGGGATTGAGCGGGAGGGAAACGTAGTTGCCGATGCGTTATCCAAATTGGCTGCTACTCTGGTGGATGATTTTGGTGGTTCGGTTTATTTGGAAATTCTTAAGGAGCCCAGTATCAACAAGAAGGAGCTTATGACAGTTGAGAGAATGGATTGTTGGGTGACTCCATACATAGAATACTTGGTCGATGGGAAGCTTCCAACAGATAAACTTATGGCAAAAAGAATTAAATACCGAAGTTCTTATTTTTGTCTAATCGATGGGGATTTATATCGACGAGCTTACTCATCGCCACTATTGAAATGTTTGGTCCCATCGGAGGCTTCTTATGTGCTTCGGGAGGTGCATGAAGGAATTTGTGGAGATCACATGGGAGCTAAGTCGTTGGCGCATAAACTGATCAGACAAGGGTACTACTGGCCAACGATGTTTCAAGAAGCTAAGGAGTATGTCAAGAAATGTTCGAAGTGTCAGTTGAACAGTCCAATTCCACATCAACCTCCGGAGGTGTTATCATCAGTACTATCCCCGATCCCGTTTGCTGTATGGGGAATAGATTTGTTGGGGCCTATGCCAAAGGCGAAGGGTCAAGTTCAATACATTGTGGTGGCCATCGATTATATGACTAAATGGGTAGAGGCTAAACCACTTCGGCATATAACGGAGTAAGATTGTCTACAATTTTTGAAAGAGTTTGTGGTATTTCGGTTTGGTATTCCGATGGTTCTGGTGTCGGATAATGGCTTGCAGTTCGTAGGTTCAAAATTTGAGAAGTTTCTAACGGATTTGGGGATTCAGCATCGAAGGACTTCAGTAGCTCATCCTCAGTCTAATGGTCAAGTAGAAGTCACAAACCGAACTATACTCAATGACATTAAACGGAGGTTGGATGAAGCTAAGGGGAGGTGGCCTGAAGAACTTTCAAGTGTTCTCTGGTCATACCGAACTACTCCTAGGACGACTACTGGGGATTCACCATTCAGATTGACCTATGGTACTGAGGCCTTAATTCCAGTTGAGATCGGGTCTACCTCATTCAGGGTAGCTAATTTCAAAGAGTTGTACAATGAAGAAGGGCTTCGACTCAATTTGGATCTGTTAGACGAGGTTCGGGATGTCGCAATGTTGAAGTTGGCCATCTATCAACAGAAGACGGCTAGGCATTACAATCGAAGGGTTCGGATCAGAAGATTCGGGGTTGGTGATCTAGTGCTTCGGGAGGCAGAGGTCTCGACCCCACAGAATACAGGTAAGCTCATGCCTAATTGGGAAGGGCCTTATGAAGTTATAGAGATATTAAAGGCAGGGACTTATAAGCTTCGGAGTATGGATGGGTCTGAGCTTAAAAATACATGGCATGCAGGTCGGCTTAGAAAATATTATCAATAATTTGGGTTCTCTTTTTCTAACCTGATCTATCACCTTCATTCCCATATAATTCACACCAATAGTCTCTCTTGTCTTACTAAATACGGGTTCTACATATATCAGAAATGTCTTTGACCCAAATAAATCTGTATTGAATGTTATCTACCTAGTTGATCTTGATATATTACTCTCCTATTATAAATTTTTATAACAGGAGAGTGGGGGGCAATGTTGGGACACGTTTTTTGAAAGGCTTCATTATTCCACCTAACCAACAATTTAGTCAACAAATACATGCTCAGCCTTCACCATTTTCTTTATTGGTGTCCTAAGGTTTTGCTATAAATTGAGCTGCCCGGGAGCAACTAAGACTCACCAATTCACAATTCAAGCTTAGCAATAGCAAGCATTAGTAGAGAGAAAATATCCGAGAGGAGGAAAGGAATTAGTCCAAAAATTCCAAAAGTGGAGAGAAAAATAGCTCAATTGAGTTATAAAAAAAAAGTGAGGAATAGAGAAAATAATAATTTTCTCTAATTTGTACAATATTTTTATAGTGGATTTCTGAGATTTCTCCCCGTGGTTTTTTCCCAATTGGGTTTCCACGTAAAATCCTTGTGTTATTAAATTCTCATTTAATGGGATCTCATTGTGTGTATTTATTTAAGAGTATTTTATAAACCCGATACTACAATACCCTTCATCAAATATCAATTATTCCAGCAATATTTTCGGTTCTCCATTGATAACGCTTTTTGCTTGGTTACCCGTTGTTTCGGTGATTTCAACAGGTGTACAAAATTTGGCGTTAACAGATAGTATTAATTTGTTATAATGTGTTACAGAAGAGATGGGGGCCGGCAATGGTTGCGGAAGCTGGGAGGACCTGCAAATCAAAGAGCCAGCGGTTCAAAGGAATATGTGTGAGAAAGAGCAACTGTGCTGCTATCTGCCAGACGGAGGGATTCCATGGTGGCCACTGCAGAGGTTTCCGTCTCCGTTGCTTCTGCACCAAGCATTGTTAATTAATTAACTATCCATAATAGTTTAGTTGCATAAAAATATAAAATCTAAGTATTTTTATGATTAGAAAGTGTTGGATATCCGTCTGGTAGATTTCCACGTTTGTCTTCAAATACGAATCTTTATTTGGGGTTCTCTGTTTGTGCTATTTGAGGACTATATATTTTATTATATGGGTCTGATTTTTTATTTTAAATACACTAATTCGAACCATGCTCGAAAATAAGTAAAATGAGCCTTTATTGAGAGCTCTCTGTTTGTACTTTATTTGTTTGTACTTTATTTGTGCCGTGCACCAATATTGAAATGATATTTCTTCCACTTTGATCAATGCAGTGTGCAACTTTCCAGAAAATAAAAATTAAATTAAACATTTCTTTTACTGTGTTTCATCTAGTACTACAACCTATTTGATACATACATTTGAAGAAACAATTGGACACAACTTATGAGCATGACCAAAGCTTGTAACCTCAAGGCCATGCTTCAATTCAAACAAATTTCCAACTATCTATCATCGAAAATTCTCAGCTTTAATTAGCTTCCATTGGCTAAAAAAATAACGATAACTTATCTTGGGTCGAAACTCTGCTGCAACCATTTTGCTTGAAGTTGTAGCCCAGCATCCCTCAAGGCATTCAAAGATGACCTATAAAGCCTCCCGTCTAATTGAATCCCTTCTGCATTCAAATCCTGCAAAAGCTTAACCAACTCATCTATTCTACTTGTCTTTGAGAACACACCAACCATAATTCCAGCCATTGCCCTATCAATCCCACCACCATTAAGCCTATATTCATCATAATATTTCACACACATTTCCAACTCCTTGGCCTTATTATACGCGTTTATTATGCTAGTGTAACTAACCTTATCGGGCACAACCTTTCTTCTCTTCATCTCCTTCCATATTTTCTCCACTTGTCTCAAATTCAAGACTTTCCCATGCATATCCAAGAGAGAATTGTAAATCCACACATTCGGCTCGCAGCCTCTCTCTTTCATCTTAGCAACAAGCCTCATTGCATCTCTAATCCTACCTGTTTTCCCATACATTGCAACCATGCTCGAGTACGCCACTACACATTTATGAATTCCCTTTGCCTCCATCTCGGAAAACACCTCCTCTGCTTTGGAATATAATCCTAGTCTACAATAGACATTCAAAATCGAAGCATAAGTCACTTGCCCTGGCTCACATCCCTCCAAGATAAGATCTTCATAAACCTTAACCGCGTGATTTAGCCCTCTTTTCTTAGAGAATCCATTCACGATCGCACAGAAAATGCAATCGGAAACTCTAACATTCATGCGTTTCATCACTGCAGCAACATCCAGAGTGCTTTCCATCATCCCTTGTTCAACATACATCAAAATAAGTTTTAAATACGCGGCTGGATCCCTCAACATTTTCTTGCTCTCGGCTTCTCTCATAAGCTCCTCAGCCACTTTCACTTCTCTAATGTTTGCAAATGAACAAATCAATAAAGAGTAAAATGAAGGGTCCTCAGGAAATCCCTTCTTTGTCATGTCTCTAAAGAACTCGAGAGCTTCAAAAGCTCGCCCTGATTTGCCTAATGACTCGCATAAAATTCGATAAATTTGAGGCAGAAATGGTGTCCAATCTATTCTCCTCTCAAACTCTTCAAACAATGAAACAACTTTCTCATTTTGGCCAGTTTTCAAATATGCTTCCATTATCTGGCAATAACATCCAGGGTCCAAAACAATGCCAGCAGATTTCATATTTTCGTACATGACTATTGTTGTACTATACATATGAAGCTTGTTATAGCCTTTCATTGCGGTTTCAAATGCCAAAACAACAATTTCTTCATCAGCTTTCAGAATATCAAGCAATTTATTTACAAGTTTAAATTTCCTAGCTCTAATGCAGCTGCTAATTAATCTACAACAAGTAGAACTATTAGGAAATACATGGAATTTCTCAAAATCTTCACATAGTGACCAAATTGAATCCCAATTTTTCAAACGTATCAAATACCTGGTCAGATGCTTTATTGTCGATTTCTGGGGTCTAAAATCTGGGCTTTCTTTAGCTTTTTCATAGTGTTGGAACCCCAGTTGTTGAGTCTTGGGATCTTTAAACAAACTGCAAATGAAGCCATTTGAATCCTCTGTTTTTGGTGATTGTGAAGGCTGAAATTCTTGTAAATTGATGTCCAATTCAGTTTCTTCCAAGATTGGTGATGGGCAGCTGCCGGAGGAATGTGAAACTAAAAGTGGTGAAGATGATGAGCTGAGAAGAGAGAGAAAGGGGAGGGTTTTAGTTAGGGTTTTTGAAGATGAATTGAAGGCGAGATGGAGGCTTGTTTTATTACAATGAATGCAAGCAAATGACCAGTCTGAAGAACTGGGCATTGCCATTTGGGAGATAAGGCATGAAAGGTTGACAACTGATTTTGGAGACTGTATGCTTATATATATCAACTGGATTGTGCCGGGCATATTTAGAGTGAACCACTGAATAAGTAACACGTGTGAGATAACCACGGGACAGGTTTAGGATGTTACTTTTTTTTATAAAAAAAAAATATTTGTTTTCCCTCCGTTCATTGATGGATGTTATGCACGGGGAAAAGTTGATGACGTATATTAATATATTAAATTAGATTGAATTATAAGATTAGTCTATTATATTATATTTATTCAAAATATTATTAAATATAATTATTTATATAATTTATAATAAAAAAATCGACATATAAAATCACAAGATATATTATTCTTGCAAATCTTAATGGATATTTGGAGACATCCGCTGGAATCTTATGCAGCAAATATGTTACTGAAAGACTACTTACAAAACAATATTGAAAACCCACAACAAGACTGGACTAGGCCCATACAATCGAGTCTTAAACCACCAAGCAATCTTCGTACATTTTTAGGATAAATTTATTGTCACGTGCAAAGCACCAATTATTTTGTTAACAAAATCAATTGTTAAATTTCTAATTTCGTCGCTAGTCCTAAAGAATCCGTGTGGGTTGAAATACTCGCTCTCATTTGAATTGAAATTGGAACCACAAATCTGTTATAAATTTATTGATAATTATTCAAAATATTTTGATGACAAAAAATTATATATATTAAATAATGTGAATGATAGTTAATGGTTATAATTATAGGATTTGCTCATATATAGTGAAACTTCCACTAATTATAATACAACGAATCATTTTTGTATCTAATTTTTTTGTAATTATCTTTAATCACTATAGCATTACTCATAATTATTATGATATTTTGTTTTCGTTCATGGTCAATTCTTTAATTCTCTTTTAATATTTAAAATATAATGCCGGATGACTCCAACTGTAAACCAAAAAAATTGAAGCTTTTTAGCATTTTAAAAAATACCCTTCGACTTTTAAGAAAATTTTAATTTTGTCCTTTTTTATTAATTTTTTTTCTATTCGCTCATTTAAATTTTATAAAAATTCTATTTTATCCCTCACAAAATTTGCACACGCAACATGTGTGTCACCAAATACTAGTCTATATATAAAGTGAGAGCATCAACTTTATCTTTCACCCTATATTAGTATGTTTTATGATAAAGTTAATTAATAATCTCTGTCACACCGATTAACTCATAATAAACCACTCACAACTTATCATCAATTTTTATTTTTTCTCCCACTTTATATCCCTATCTTCTCTCTCTTTTCTGATCCATGTTTTTCAAGTTTCATTCAAAAAATTTAATCTTTTTCCTTACTTGCACACACAGTGTGTTCTAATCCATGTTTTCGGATTTAATTCAAAAATAAAAATAAAAAAAATCTTACTTGCTTGCACACACAAACACGTAACGTGTGCCACGTAGACCAGTGAGTATAAAAGCCTTCTGCTACTTGTAATAAACCCCATTGTAAATCATGTTTAATCTTACGGGATACAATGACAATATTGAATTTCCCCCGTGTCATGAGATCAGCAGCTTGTTGAAAGATCATGTTTGATGCTGCATGAGCGCGAGAACTTGTCCCACATTTGTCTTTAAATATTAATCTAGTTTCAATCCTTAAGGAGTGGTTCTTTATTATGGTCCCAAGTATCCAACCTCTTTCTAGCTTCATCCACCTGTCATTAATTTAAAACTCGCATTAATTATCAAGAACAAACTATGTTAATTAATGCCATGTTTGATGTAATGCTGCCATCATATATAATTCACAAACCAAGATTATTATGAGGATTAATTCAAGTCAAAGTAAAAGTAAAAGCTTTTACCTCTTTATTCCAGTCTGTTCGAAAAGTAACCCATAGCAAAATGATAGTTTGCATTACTGTGCCGCCTATCATCCCTGACCATATTCCCTGCATATATATGTGTGTGTGTGTGTAATTACTACCTTTAATAAAATTTGAGATTTGCCTGGATAAAAAAGAGAGCAGGGAACCCAGTTGTAACTAACTAATTAATTTCAGTAACTAGTTTACCTTGGCACCCAATTTAAAGTAAAATCCCAGTAGTGAGCCCAATGGGACTCCCACCGCATAATAACACCCCACATTGACGTATGCTACAAAAGTTTGCCATCCGCATCCAACCGCCACGCCTTCAATCATGTTACATATCACGTACACCGATTAGTTTGAAACAAAAATTTAAGAAATATGCCGAAAAGAATAACAAACAAGTTTCAAACATTATTCTTTACCATGTCACATGCATCGCTAGCTCATGCAGTGACCTAGGACAAATTTCCTATATATGTCACACTTTTCCCTCAATTTTTATCGATAAACATTTAACGACACAAATATTGATTTTTTAAATTTCTCAAATTGACCTTAAAAAGGAACATTACAGAAGAGGGAGTACGTAAATCTTAGTTACCTGATAAGACTGGTTGGACTCCATTAAGAACAAGGGTAAGGGCAAGCAGTGGACAAAGATCTGAGACAGCATTTGCTACAGTCTCGCCTTCCGTAAACGCATAGCTAATCACATCACGCAGCGCAAGCACAATGATGGCAGCGACCACAGACAAGATGAAAGAGATGGCGTTCACTATTACTACTGAGAATGCTGCCGATCTCGGGTGTCCTGCTCCCAACTCATTACTCACTCGCACACTGCATATATGTACATCATGGAGCATATAAATATATATATATATATATATATATATTATACATGATACAACATATATATATATATAATTAATTGTAAACAAGAATAAAAATTATATCACACAAGAATACGTGCATGAGATGGGACAGAGGATGAGAAAGGAGACTTGGAGTCTAGATAGGTAACAAATAAAAGAAAAAAGAAAAACATGGCTTAAGACAAACTAAAGACGGAGAGAGAAAAGAAATATAGAAAAGGGCTGACCTTGCGGCAGCATTAAACCCAACTGAGATCATGAATACCCATCCAGAAACTGTCATGCTGCAACAAATATTTAAGACGAATTAAAATTATACTTGCTGAGCGAGAAAATAAATAAATAAGAATTTGAAGTCTAGCTTGAAGATATTCAAAGAGATCACGAGGTCAGAGCATAATAATGCAAAGTGGTAAATTACTTAAAGGTAAATTTTGTTCTTTCTCACTTGTTATATTTCCATAAACAATATAATTCTTGACGGTAACTTATTACAGTAATTATATTGCATTACTCTTTTGTTACAACATGAGAGTCTCAAATGCAACTTGTCATATGCTACATAATATTACTCCAACATCAATCTCATACCAAAAGGCAAAAGTGAAGCAGACCCCTAATTTTAGGCAGTACAATACTCTATAATAGACAAGATCTGAGGGGGAAAAATACCCATCATGTGAATATTTTTAGTCGTTTATAGGTTAAACATAAGCCCTGCTTTTGGCTTTTTATAGCGAACATAAAAGTAGAAAGGAAATTTTTGAAGAATATCAAACCTTTTTCTTTCTTCTTTTTTTTTTGGTGCAAAGGATTGATGCCTAAATATCAAACTAAACGATAAATACTACTCTACAATTATGGTTGCAGTAGAATACAAATCCAGTGTCAATGTTGGATGGCCAAATATATAGGTAGCAAATTCTGTCACCAAAAAGCTGATTACGACCCCCCCACGGACGCAATCACACTAAGACATTTAGACACACACACACAAAAAAAAAAGATTGATTCATCGGCCCCTACAAGAAGTTAAAAAAACAAATAGCACTCGCATTCTACAATATCAGCATTCAAGATAACTAGATAAGGCACTCTACACTCCATTAACCACATTCAATTAATATAGCATGATATGTAATACTGATTAAATTGAGTTGTTTCAATCATCTATCAAGAGAATCTAAATGAAACTATGCATATAGTCAATTGTGATGCACCTCACAATAATTGAAATAAAATTAAATATTATATAACGACTAACAAAATTAACGATGCACTTGATAGTATTATATGTGTGTGAGAGAGTTGGTGAGACTCTACTGATGTACAAAAGCATGTTTATATTCATCAACCAATTGGGCTACACATAGACTTGTTTAACTCTATGTTTATTTATTAGGCACTACTTCAATTCTAAACATAAAAGGCCAGATGGACATGCACAAACTAACTATGTACTCCCTACATTTAAAATTAGAGATACATTTCTAAAATAATGATTTTTAAGGAGAACTTACTTTTCCAAATATATTTCTATTATTTGCTAAAAATGTAGTAGTACTGACATGCTAGTACTTGATCTATGTTGTCGATCTAATTTTGGAACCGATGGAGTACTATAAGTTAGCCAACCTTAAGTCTTTATGGACGGACCAACCCTAAATTCAATTTTATTTCTCTTTATGGATGGACCAACCTTAAGTCTCAAGTAAACTAATTAAGCAACCAGGCAATGTCGGGACACGGTAGTCAATTCCCTTACCAAACAGAGAGAGAATCCAACGCCAACTCAGGATTATCCAGCAATCCAGCCAGCAAAACCAAAATCTGAAAATACCATGTCTCTAAACACAGCATCACTGCAGAGGCAGCCGATAACTTGAAGAAAGCCGGCAGCCCAGAAAAGGCGCCCTTTAGGCTAAATCCGGCCCATGTATATTTGCACCTCTCACTCTTCACAATATACACAAATTGTGCCACCACAATTATCCACCATGACAAACTCAAAACCAACGATGCACCCAACAGCCCAAGCCCAATCTTGTAAACTGCAACCCAACTCAAAATTAGATGTAAAACAAGTGTGGCTGTTGATATGTATGCACTTGGTGCCACGATACTTTGAGCTTGTAGAAATTTTTGTATGGGAAAGTTGAGCGCGTACGCGAAAATTTGAGGAATTAGACCGTATACGAATAATGCAGCTGCGGATGCGATGTCTGGCGATTCGCCGAGCAATATGAGAATGGGTTTGGAGAAAATGTAGATGAAAGTAAGGAGGACACCGGTTGCAGTGAGGAGCACAGCTGATCTTTGAAGATAAACGCCTAGCATTTCATATTTATGTGCTCCATATGCTTGTCCACATAGTGTTTCTACTGCGCTTCCCATGCCCAGCTGTTAATTATTCCATAAAGAAGTTAGCATGTAACACATGGGTAAGTTTCTCTGTTCTACAAAAGAGTTTCATTTGCAGAATTTACAAACTTTAAGTATATATTTTTCTTTCATAATTATCTTTAAATTTGTTGGTATTTAGTTTATTGTAATATATAGCGAGGTAATAAAATTGTAAATTGCGATAGTAAATTTTGAGAATACACTGTCATTTTATATTATCGAGTTTTATTATCTTTAAAAAAAGGTTAGGCATAAAATCTTTCTGTTGATGAAGTAATATGGAAGGAATTTGATTTACTTGCATAATGAGAGGCCTACGGTTTCAGTCTTATATTTATATTGTGTTTGACATGAGTGATGGGCTAAAACTCAGAAATCAGAATTAGTGGATACCTAGAAATTACAGGAGATTCTAAAAGGAAAAAATACTGAAAATATATCTAGTAGACTACTACATACCTCCTTCCAACATAATTACCAGTTTACCACCATTTAATTAGTCTAGAGGGGTTCACCTGCTTTTTATAGTTTTCTGATTGTATAATTAAGTCTGACATCTATTCTTATATACTTCGAGTGGCCTGCCAAGTGGCGGCCATCATATAACATTACTTTAGAATTCACAATCAAATGTTTCTTTGTTCCAATCACCGCATAAGTTCCATACAGAAGATAAACTGGTTCGCTTGAAGAGAATCCCTTTTATGATCAATTAATAATTTAATATTAGTGATCCTATAGTCACAAGTAGTTCCGAAAACGAACCACGAGTTCGACTTGACTCGGCTTGATTTGACTCGATTAAGTTTAATTTGAGCTGAAACAAGCTATTTTACTATTGTAGTTAAACGAGCTGAGCTTGAGCAAACCGTAGAATAAGCTAGGCTCATTGAAATTTTTTATAATAATAAAATACAATAAGTTGGGCTTAAACATGACTAGTCTTAGATCACTTAAGCGTGATTTGAGCCCAAGCTCGACTGGTTTATAATTGAACAGGCGGAGTTCATACACTAAATCTCAGACTTATTTAAAGATCGACTCGACTTATTTAACTTTTAAACGAGTTTGTCCCATTTATATCTCTAGTGACCAATGAGTAATCTTAGGGGTTTTTAACGGGATTCTAATTTGTTTTTTCTAAAAACAAGTTTTATTGTATGAGTAATCTTAGGGGGTTTTAACGGGATTCTAATTTGTTTTTTTCTAAAAACAAGTTTTATTGTATTGGTTGCTCAAAATCTATATATATGTATCTATTTAATTAGAAAATAAATATATAATTTTATTTTAGACCATGCCACATTATTGCCACTAACTTTCCTCATTGCTACTACTCAACTACTCATTCAATTAGTCAATTACTCATTGGTACCATGCTACATTATTGCCACCAACTTTCCTCATGTGGAAATGTTTTACATAAATACACAATTAGACAAAGAATGACCCACCATTTTATGGTACATGCTATTCCAAAAAGTGGGTTGTTGGCACCTCGTAAACCATAAAAAGGGACATTTCCTTCAAAATTGTTACTCTATTACTAAATTTTGTGAGTTTTGTTTAAATTTCCTTTTAAGACTTAACAAAATAATTTATTAAAATAGTTATAAGATCATTAATAATATTTTAAAGTTAATTTAAGATATTTTTAAACTAAAATATATTATTTTTTTTAATATGATCAAAACAATGATGAGAATATAACAAAGTTTCTAAAAAATTACAAACTCTAACCAGAAAAGAAAAAGAAAAAACTAAAAAAAAAAAGTGATTAGAGCATTATCGAGTGAATAAAAAGTATATAGAGAGAGAGATGAACAGGTACAGCAACGTGGAAGAGGGAGTACGCCAGATAAAACAAAAAAAAAATAGGAGAGCCATAAGTTGGACACATGTACTATTAGGATTAAAAGTCTGGAGGGGTATGTTACAAATTAGTCTAGAGGGGAGCCTGCTCCAGCCTTTCAGGTGTTGGGTTATTTATTCCCTCTTATGTGGGGTAGATTCAAGTAATAGCCCATATGGTCTATTGACCCATATGGGATATAACATAGATTTGGGATAACGGACTTTTTGGTCATTGTACTAGGGCCCGATTTTCATTGTGGTTACCGAAACTTTTTTTGTGACAATCGCATAACTATACTCTAAAATAATTACCAAATGGTCATTACTTACGATTTCCGTCCAAAAAACGGACGGAAATGCTGACTGTGCATATGCCGTTTGTTTTTTGCTGATGTGTACAAGCATTTGCTTATTGTGTGCCGAAAGTGCGAAAATGTAAGAGCAAAGAGAGAGAAATCATAAGTAAATAATAATAATAATTTCAAAATAATAATAATAATAAAAACAATAATAGTAATTTTTAAATAATAAAAATAATTTTAAATAATAATAATAATTATTATTATAAAATAATAATCATAATAATAATTACAAAATAATAATAATAATAAATTTTAAATAATAATAATCATATTTGTTAAATAATAATAATAATTTCAAAATAATAATAATAATAACAAGAATATAAAATAATTTCAAAATAATATTTATTATTATAAAATAATAATCATAATAATAATAATTAAAAAATAATAATAATAATAAATTTTAAATAATAATAATCATATTTTTTAAATAATAATAATAATTTCAAAATAATAATAATAAAAACAATAATATTAATTTTTAAATAATAATAATAATAATAATAATAATTTTTAAATAATAATAATAATAATAATTTCAAAATATCAGACAATTGTATATTTTTAAAGTGAACTTAAAATATTTAAAAATTAAAAATAATAATATAAATTCATTAATTTTATATAAATACATTTGTAAAAATTATTATTATTATTATTATTTTGAAATTATTATTATTATTTTGAAATTATTATTATTATTTTGAAATTATTATTATTATTATTATTAATTTTAAAAATATTATTATGACACGTAAGCACCAAAAAACAAACGGCATATGCACAGTCAGCATTTCCGTCCGTTTTTTGGACGGAAATCGTAAGTAATGACCATTTGATAATTATTTTAGAGTATAGTTATGCGATTGTCACAAAAAAAGTTTCGGTAACCACAATGAAAATCGGGCCCTAGTACAGTGACCAAAAAGTCAATTAACCCCATAGATTTCGGTAAAAACAAAAGAAATTAATAACTAAACGGAAGGAAAAAAAAACAGAGGAAAAATTGATTTCCGTATAAAACAGTATTTTTCAAAATTAAAATAATCATATCAATTTTAAATCCAAATATGTTGCAAATTAACTCGAAAAGTGCTATTTTCCGCCCTTTTTTATGTGTTTTATTTGGGTTTCTAATTAATCAGTGACCAGATTATGAAAAGAGAAAATACCATGAGCCCATAAGCGAAGACTTGGATGCCGGTATTGCCGAGGGAGGAGGCGGCGAGCTCAAGATTCCCTAGGTGGCCGGAAAAAATTTGGGTGGACATGGACATGAGGTAGTTTATCATGTAAACTGCAACGGCCGGAGCAGCAAGGTAGAATAACAGCTTCACTTCAATCCATGTTGCTAATCGGTAGCGCTGCAACCGGGAAAAACTTGTGTCCGACAATACGCTTTCCAGCTCGTTGCTGGCAGCTTCATCATGTTTTTCTGATAATTGGGGTGAAATAGGTGCTTGATTTTCGTGTAGTAGTGGTTGATAACCTTTGTTCTCTGAAGAAGAACCCATCAAAAAAAAATTCCTATATTATCGAAGGGTGGCTCGGCGGCGACGGTGGTGGTGGACGGCGGTGATGAGGCTGAGATCTGGAGGTTTCTAGGTGAGTTCACGTGAGAGACGGATAAGCTGCATATATTATTTTGTCTAGGTTTTGAAATGGGGTAGGTGGGTGCCTGGTGACAATAACATATAGTATGGGTTATCGGGTTACAAATAATTTTTTCAGCACCTAATTGATTCACTCCTTTTGATTTTATTTGAATCCCTTTTGGTCAATGGTCCAATCAATCATAAAGAGGATAAATACATAATTACTCTTATATTCTAAAATTAAAGATATAATTTAATTTTTAAAATCAAACGTCAATATATTAAAATTTAAAATTAATATAATTCATAAAAATTTAAAATAAAATAAATTTTATAATTAATAATTTTTGTTATATATTATATAATTATAATCATTGTATCAATTAAAATTAAATAAATTCATATTAATTTAAAATTTAATATACCGTCGTTTAACTTCAAAAATTAAATTGTATTTCTAATTTTGAAACAAATGAACTAGACAATATAATCTATATCTACCATCCATTTATCTATCTATTCATTTTATAAAGCGAAATGTACTCTGACAGAACCTCAAGAAAATTATCAATTTTTTTCTCTTTTACTTCAAAAAATTTGATAATTGTTCATATCATTAAATGTAAACTCCACAGTTCTAACGTGTTTAGAAAAAATGAAGCTAATTATAAATATAGCCGTATGTTATTAGCTAACCTAGTATAACCTTCCCATCATTGGGCATGTCATTTGATGGTATACTTGATTTGAAGCATGCCCTGACCTTTTGTACTCTTCTTTTCCTTAATACAAACTTAAATTTATCAACAACAAAAAATTGATAATCTTATACTTTCGTCTTTTTTTAATTTAATATTTTTAATATATACTAATTATATTCCTTAAATTTAAAAATAAATAAATTATTATATCTTATTTTAATTACACATGTAATCAGTGCGTCACAGATACCAGTATGTATAAACACAGG
The DNA here is from genome assembly GCA_034770075.1 of Aralia elata. Lineage (NCBI taxonomy): Eukaryota > Viridiplantae > Streptophyta > Magnoliopsida > Apiales > Araliaceae > Aralia > Aralia elata. Next base: position 83,690,393 of record CM068387.1, on the reverse strand, counting down.
AGTATCTGCTTGGTCGCTTTGAACGGACCAAACTTTTTTCCAAAATTCAATCCGTAAGTTTAAAATTTTTCATATTTTACCCTCAAAATTAAATAACATTTTAATATGCGCAGCTTTATTGATAGAGATATTCATACTATGAGATGACTATTTCCTCTTTAATTGCTTGATACATCCGGTGAGAAAAGAATGAAATTCTTTTGAAAAAAAGTGCCAAGACAAAGATAAAGAGAGAAAAGACGAGATTGTCATTGAAGAGGCCGGGAGAAACCATTGTTAATTGTGTAAGAGCCAGTAATTCGTTTTCCTTGTACAACAAGGGGTGGTTTTGGTTACACCAAACAACAAATATGTTGAAAATAGTTTTGGAAACTTTTTTCTCTAAACAAGGGATACTTGATCACGGATCATGGTTTAAATCGACTCATTTTAAAAAAATATTTTTTTTAATTTGTACAATTATATTAATTTATAAAATTTTATTATTTATAAAATTATATTATATTATGAAAGAATTTTACTTAATCTCTTAAAAACCTTTTACTTGGTCACTCAATTTTTTTAACTTTCTCATTCTAAAAACTTTCACTTTCTCTGTCAAAAAACATACTCCCTCCGGTTTCTAAAAAGATATCTAACGGTGTAATTTTTTTTATCTCAAAAAACAAAATAAAATACATGCAGTAAAAGGTAATTAAGGCATTTATTGAAATTCATTGTTATAAAAAATAAAAATACTCATTAATATCAGAGCATAGGAGCCTAGGAGGGTAGTCTGACGACTGACCTTTCATACCAAAAAGGACGTTGTCCCAAAAACACAAAGGTTCCTTCTGACGTGTGTCGGAGGATACATATTATGCAAAGTAATTGAAGAAATATTATTTTGATTCTTTTACATATTTTTTTGATTTTTGTGTTTATACACAGATCAAAAGAATATGTACAAAAATCAAGAGAATATTCTCTCGATTCATGTATATAATGTGTGTCCTGGACACACATTAAGAAAATCTAAAAATAAATACAATCAGAGTCTAAATTAATACTCCCCTGTAACAAAAATGCGACTTCCATTTATTTAATTTTAAAAAGTATACAATTTGGAAAATTGTTTGTTTCTTATTTATTTTGGTCTAAAATTAAAAATATATTTTATTTTTTTTGAAATCACTAAATTTAAAATTATTATGATTTTGGTTTAAATTTTAAAATAACAAATATGATAATTAGCGTAGTACCATGTATATAGTTTATAACTGTTATAGTTGTTATTAATGTTTTTGCTAATTTTAAATTTTAAAATTTTGAATAATAGTTCTTAAAAAGTCAAAATATATCTCTAATTTGAAACAAAGTGAGTAATTATTCAGTCTCCTATTCAAATCAAAATAACAATTTTAATATGAAATAATTAATAGTAATTACTCAAATTTGAGAATCTATTAATAATTAATAAAAAGAACCTAAAAATGGGCCCAATTCATAAAAATAAGAAAAAAGATTTATGTGCAATATTTTATATCTACATATTTAAAACATTTAAGTCTTAGTCTAATTGTTAAGAGTGAGATACCAGACACTTCGATCTTAAGTGAATTTATTTTTCTTTTATAGGGAGTATATTTCCTATTTTATATTTATATTCAAGACACTTGGTTGAACATATATTAAGAATTTTACAACCGAAAACTTCATTACAGGTAATTAATGAGATTATCAGAATGGAAAATGAGATTCCATCCTTAATTGTCTATAGGACTGTCATATTTTTTTTATCTCATTAATTTCTATCATTATCCAATATTACTGTCATATATATATATATATATATATATATATATATATATATTTTATATGGAAAAATTACATCTACCCTATAAATGACATTACATACATAACTTAACTGTAGGCTCATATAAAACTAAGTTCCATTTCAATTAACAATTCCTTGTATAGGTCGCTTCGCCTACCAGTGATTAATATAGATGATCTCAACCACCTTGTATGTTATGTTCATTAATTATCAGCGTCATCTATGTAATTAGTTTAGAGAATTGTTATTAATTTTCTTTCTTGAAAAAATTAATATCTTCACAACAATTTCACTGACATAAATGCAAGTATCGTAGAATATAATTATGATTTGATTTATAAATTTTAGTTATGATTCTATTAAGAATTAACTAAAATCACATAACTTATTTTTAATATAAATTATGTAGGTTAGAACCATATATTTATAAATATAATATAGGTTAATCTATTTTTTAAATATAAAACTTATTATTATTGTGGTGCAATCAAATTATATATACTTTCATATATATTTTCTTTCTCTAAAATTTTTATACACTTTCTATCACTCAAATTTTTTTAAATTTTCTTTCTCTAAACTTATTTCCGTCACTTTCTCTCTCTTAATTTTTTAATTCACCACCTCTCTAAGTTTTCTCTTTCCTTTGTTTTTTTATTTACCAAGTTTCCCACAAATGTCACCATACAAATGAAAGAAAAGGAAATAAAATAATACTCCTTCCGTCTTAGGATAAAAATCTTTATTGCTATTTTATGTAGTTTCAAGTTAAAAATGTCTACTTATGTTAAATAAATTATTTTTTATAATAATTTGTTTATAGTACCCGTAATATTAATTGTCATATTTCTATTCTATATCCATATTTATAGAGAATCATGCAAAAACTTATGCAATTAAATGATAACTTAAATATGAATATATTTGTTATTTTATTTTCTTTTTTAATATGCACAAAAAGCCAATTAAAATTTTTATTACGGGACAGAAAGAGTATTATTTTATTTTAGATGAAAACCTCATAACAAACATCTTAACAAACCCAGTTGAAAATGAAATAGGAGCGACAAATAAATAACAAACCCAGTTGAAAATGTAGAGCGGCAAAAATAAGAGGAAGAGAGAGAAACACTTAAAGTGGGTATAATTTATACATATGCATGGCCGCATGGGAAAGGACCAACGGTAGATGGACAACACACTTGCTATGTTTATAATATGCGAGTATCCTGCTTCTTGTCAAAATGGAGAGAAGAAAAAGACATTAGATTAGAGAGTGTGTTTAATTTAGAGATAGAGGAAGTTAACTTTTAGAGGGAGAGTTAAAATTTTAGAGAGAGAAAGTTAATTTTTGAAAAAAGAGAGTTATAATTTAGAGATAAAATTAAATTTTTAGAGAGAGAGTTAAAATTATTTTTTAAAAATTGAATAAAGCTTTTAGAGAAATAATAGTACCCATGGTTTAAGGGTTAAAAACTAACTAGATTTGAATGAGTTAGATGAATATGTAGTTTAAAGTTTAAACTCATATTTAATTACTCCCTTCGTCCCAAATTAACTACTTAGTTTTGACTTTTTAAAGTCATATTGACTATTTTTAAAACTAATTTTTGTACCATTTTTTGTCAAAATATAGGTGGAGAGATTATAACCAAAAGAAAGTATATACAATTTACTACTAATACCAATTTTTATAATGTTAAAAAATATATTTATATATGCTTAATTATTAATTATAAAAATAGTCAATTTGACTAAAAAAAGTCAAAACTAAACAGTTAATTTGAGACGGAGAGAGTATGAATTAATATAGTTGGGTCCTTCTTAATGTGTGCCCTAAGGTCAAACACTATACACAGGTATCGAGAGAATATTCTCTTAATTCATGTGCATATTCTCTTGATTTCTGCGTTTACACACAGATCAAGAGAATATGCACAGGAATCAAGAAAATATTCTCTCGATTCTTGTGTATAGTGTGTGCCCTTAGGGCACACATTAAGAAAATCCAATATAGTTTTAAAAACGACACAACTCAATCCATAGTATATAAAATAGATAATCAACCCATAAAAATGTAGTTGGGTTGACATGAGAGTTTACAACCCACTTTGCCAATTCTACATGATCCAATTTATTATTAATGTGCGATGAATTTTCCAAAAAAGCTAAATAAATAACTTCTATCAATTTCCTACTTTCCATGCATCTATCTGTATAAAATAATAAATGCATACTCTTTTAAAACTAACCATTTCACAAATAGCCAAATGCAACATAAAGGAACTTACTTAAATGGTATGCATGCATAACTAATACATAATCAGGCATTAAATAATACTCCATAATCAGGCGTACCGTTTCCTCTATAAATAGAGGATAAATATTTCTAAACAATCCGTCACAATTAAACAAGTCTCCTTGTAAAATTGGATTATAGATTAAAAAAAAATTAGTGATAATTAATGGCCCATAATATTCAACACCCTTTCTCTCTTCCCATTCTTATAATCCTTTCTTCAGTTTTAATGAATTTTTCCCCTTGCTTAGCTCAGGGTTTCTCATCCGCTTTAGCGACATGGTATGGACCCCCTAATGGAGCCGGAAGCGGTAACGAAAATACTTGCACGAATATTATTAATTTAATTATAACTAAAATTCCTTTAGTGTATATTTAATTTTTTTTTTCCATGGAACTTTTATATTTTTTGTAGGAGGAGCTTGTGGATTTGCAAATGATGTTGCACAACCTCCATACTTGTCCATGATATCAGCAGGAAATGCCAATATATACAGATCAGGCCATGGGTGTGGAGAATGTTACCAGGTGCACTATATATTATTGTAGTTCGTACATTTTTTTTTAAATTTTCAAATCCAATTTTTGTATTTATATTATTGCATGTAAAATAATTAATTAATTTGTTACATCATAAAAATTCAGGTGAAGTGCTCAGCTCCAGCCTGCTCGGGGAACCCCATAACCGTAACGATTACTGACGAGTGCCCTGGGGCTTGTAACAACGTCCCATTTCATTTTGATCTAAGTGGCCATGCTTTCGGAGCAATGGCACATCCCGGGCAAGAGCATAATCTCCGGCAACTTGGACAAGTGGATATTGTATATAGAAGGTTAATTAATATTGAAATCACTCATTATATATAAAAAAAAAACACAATCATTTTAATGTATGCGGTTATAATTGTTAACAATACAGTTATTGTCAACTGAAATATGTCGCTATATATATCAATGAGCTTAATTTCTGTAGTGTCTAACATCACTATTTGAATTAATATATATTTTTCATTAATTAACATGGTCTTTTTTTCTTTTTTTGTCCGTTTCAACTTGAAGGGTGCAATGCAATTATCCTGGTACAAACATCGCCTTTAAAGTTGATTCAAGAATCAATCCCTACTATTTTGCTTCCGTGATTGAATTCGAAAATGGAGATGGTGATGTTGGTTCTGTTGAGCTTCAAACCGCAGACAAGCAATGGATATGGATGCAGCAGTCGTGGGGAGCAACATGGTCGGCTAACATCAGCCCCTCCACAAAAACTCCATTTTCCTTCAAAATTACAACTTTGACGTCCAAGAAGAGTCTTGTGGCCGCTAATGTGATTCCAGCAAACTACCAAGCTGGTGCAACCTATCGATCCCGGGTCAATTTCTAATTTAATTTAAATAATTCCCCCCCCCCCCCCCCCATATATATATCGGCAATGTAGCTAGCTAGCCAGGATTAATTGATCAGTGTACTCAATTGGATCAAGTGTTATAATTCAGTTTTCAGCTACAATTATCATTAATGAAACATATAAACTTCCTGCCCTCTCCATATATAATTTCTTTTGGATACCGTTTGCATGTTGCATTGGATCATTCATTTCACAAGCATAGCAGTTTAATTAAGTTGACAAAAAATTTCAATACAAAAAGTTGATTGGTACTGTACTGTAGGATTTAATTAGATTTATATTTATTTGGATAAATTTTTAGTACGTTGTTGTGAAGTTTGAACAATATAGTGGAGAAAATTAATTAAAAGATCCATGAAGAGTCATTTCTATACGAGTACTGAAAAATTAAATAAAAACGAAAAGTATGAGAAGAATCAAAGCTAGACTCTCAAAATAACAAGAGAGGTTAATTAGAGCATAAGAATGAACCAGTTTAGCCATCTGTTTGACAACTTAGAATTGAAACTTTCTATCTATGTGCAAGTCCTATATTCATTTGTTTTCTTCCTTCTTTTCAAATTGATTTTTAGGTTATCACATAAGTGTGAGACCTACGTATCATTTGTATCGAGATAAATTTGTAAAAATATCATTTTAACTTGTTGAAACATCAATTTCATTAAAATAAAATAATCTTACATACGTTTCTTTTAACTTTCACATTTAACACTAGTCTATGTTTGGTCCTTGGATGTACAGAGTTTTTAACAGGAAATGTGTGATTCTAATTAATACTACTAAAATAAAGGAAAAATAAATAAAAAGAATTATTCTTCAAAGTGTCAGTTAAGCATTCAAATTTGCTAAAAATGTTAATAGTAAGATGGGGTTTTCCATTTTTCCTTGGATGCAAATTCCTATAATAAATGCATGAATCTTTTTTTAAGGGAAAGTGTTTCCCACCAAACAAAAAGGGAACTTACAATTATTTCATGGTAAGTTCTGGTACGTATTGTGAAAAATTTAAGTCGAATTATAATTATGAAATTTATTAATATATGAGATTGATAAGAATATTATAGGAGGGCTCCACTTATTATATATCTTTCCAAAAAGGTTACCACTAATATTTATATGTAAACATTTATAATAAATATCATTTTTCTATTAAAAAAGTAAAATGGTTATAATTTTTCCATTCTTCTTAATTTTTGAAACAAAAAAACCCTTGTTCTTGGATGTTAACACTAATTTCAACTGATTATTTAGAATCGTATTATAATGTAATTCTAATACCCCGTATAAAATTTGTTCCTATCTACAGTAAATTAGACACAGTACTACTATTTCTTAAAGAAGAAAACATTTTCCACTAATTATAAATACTCCCCAATCCCATGAGCACTACTATTTTAAATGATGATTTAAAATATGTATACATTTGGAAAATAAAAATGCGCCCACAATGTCATGTTATGTGCCCCATGCAATCACAAAAGCAAGTATCATGTCAAGGTAACGTCCTGATCATCAATAACAAATTTTGTCTTCAAACTAAGTACTTTATTATACAAGTACTATACACTCGTTCTCATATAAATGTTACGACTGATGAACTTCTCACTCAATCCGATCTTTTTCAATGTTACGACTGATGAACTTCTCACTCAACCTGATCTCTTTCTCTCTCTCTCCATCTATAAATTTAGATGCCCGTATTTCCTTGAGATTAATTCTACATTTTACTACTGTATAAGAGCCTGACTCGACTCATGTTCTTCTGCTAGCTGCTATCATATTTCTATCTACACACATATATAACACACACACACACATCTCTCTCTCTCTCTCTCTCTCTCTCTATATATATATATATATATATATATATATATCTGGAGAGAGAGTCAGGATGGAAGTTGAATGGGGTGGTGGTACACGCAAGAAAAATGCATTTTTGAAGGAAAGAGGCTTGACTGATTTTGTGCTTTCTTGGTCACTGAGAGATATTTTCAATGAGGAGCTATATAAAGATCAGGTTCCATTTCATTATTTTTCATTTTCATCCTTCTCTGTTATGCTTTTTAATTTTCTGTATGAAGATATATAATAAAAGAGATATATATGCATGGTGGTCTATGATATTTTCTTTCTATGGATTCTATGAATTTATCTGTAGAACTAATTTGGTGGAATTACGTATCAGAGTGTTTTCCTTGATATTAAATGTTAAATTTGTGTTACTTTTTGTTAGTTGTAGTACCATTGACTGCCATTTTGTTGTTTAGAACTATTGATTTTTTAATTTTTTTTTGTGCAAAAAATGGGAGATAGGTAAGATACTCCAAACTCTCCGTTGATATGTGTTAGGTTTAAAATTGAGAGATCAAGTAGTAGACTAAAAGAATAAGGAGTTTGAGAATAACAATGGAGGATTGGGTGTTTGGTGTTAATACTATCATGGGTTCATGTTGTTGGTTTACAAATTGCTTCTGGTTCAGAGAGAGAAAGAAGAAGAAGAAGAAAAGGTGATGGGAAAATTAATTAATACTTAGGGTCTGTTCGGGAATGACTTATTTTTTTTTTGACTTAAAGTTAAAATTTAAGTAGATTTATAAGTTAAAATTTTAGTAGATTTATAAGTAAAAGTGTTCGGCATCATTTTTACTTATAAGTCGAAAATTATAAGTAATAGTTGTGGATGTGTTCGGCTAATAATGACTTATAAGTTAAAATAAAATGTAAATTACTAAAATGTCCTTCAATAAGAAGAACATAAGAAAAATAAAATAGGGCATTTATGTCATTTCATAGCCTTTGACCAACTTAAAAAAAATGACTGATAAGTCATTTTTTTTAAGTAACTAAAACTTACTTATTCTTTTTGACTTATATTTTAACTTATAAGTAGAATTATAAGTAGCAAACGAACGGCTTTTTTGGCTTAACTACTTATAAGTTGGGTTGACCAACTTATAAGTAGCAAACGAACAGGCCCTTAAAATGTTTGAAATCCTCTGATTGATAGAAAACTTATCTATTGATCTACTGGTACATTTATATTTTGAATTCACATTAATTCTCCCATAATCTTAGTTTGATAAAATGGTTTAATCCATCTTAGTTTGATAAAATGGTCTAATCCGATTTCTGTTTTATTTATTTTAGGTGGGAGAAATTCCCCAATCATTTGAGTCAGTAGGGCATTATTTGGATTCGTTTGTTTATCCCCTGCTGGAAGATTCACGAGCGGAGCTTTGTTCGAAAATGGAAGCTATATCCACTGCACCTTTTGGCCAGGTGATTTCTGTACATGAGTCTAAGCCGTCTGGAAAGTTATATTATGATGTCAGGGTTGAGGATTGGAGTGATAGCTCAAGTCGTAATGGCAAAGAGCCTTACAGAACGAAGCCCGGAGATATTATAGTTTTTACGGAAGCTAAACCTGAAACAGTGAATGATTTAGAAAGGCTGGGGAGGAATTGGAGTTTTGGGCAAATTACTAAAATTTCAGGGGATAATGTTGGTAGTAGTGGTACTGGTATGAGCACAATTTACAGTAAAAGCTTCTAAAGATATTGAAGTGAAAGATGGGTTGCATAAATCATTCTACGTGGTTTTCTTGATGAACATAACAACAAATAGTAGAATATGGAATGTACTGCACTTGAATCGGAATGTGGATGTCATTAAAGAAGTCCTATGCTCTAATTCCATGGTAAGGCTTGTGCATTTCTGCTTTCTTAGCTGTTATTGAAATGTTAGTTATTATACATTTATCTTTGTAGGATACTTGTTATTCATATACTATTTCGGTTCAATTAATTATTTGCGTACAAACAACAGGTTCCGGAAAGATGCAATTTGTGTCCTCTGGGAAGGAATGAAATGTTGGAAGAAAAATTATCCTTAGCTTCTGTTTTGAACAAGTCCCAACTCGAGGCAGTTGTTGACTGTATAAGTGAAAGGAATTGTGATCACAGATCATTTTTGAAACTTATTTGGGGACCCCCAGGAACAGGGAAGACTAGAACTGTTAGTATAATGTTGTGGAGCCTCTTACGATTGAAATGTAGGACTCTCACCTGTGCTCCTACAAACGTGGCCATTACCGAAGTGGCTTCTCGAGTTCTGAAATTGGTGAAAGAATCGGTTGAGATAGTTGATGCAAATGGTGCTTCAGTCTGTTGTTTAGGAGATATTCTTATATACGGTAATATAGACAGAAGTGCTTCAGAGGTTCAAGAGATATATTTGGATTACCGTGTAGAGAAGCTTGTTGAATGCTTGGGAACAGCAAGGGGATGGAAGAATTGCTTCACTGCCATGTTAGAGTTGCTTGAAAATTGTGTTTCACAGTACCAAGTCTACTGTGGTAACAAACATGTCCATGAGAAAAAAGATGGTTACTCATTTCTTCAGTTTGTTAGAGACAGATTCTTATCAGTTGCAACATCTCTCAGAAATTGCATCTCTATTATATGTACTCATATTCCAAAAACATTTATCTCAGAACATAATTTCAATGCCTTGGTATCACTTAAGGTCTTACTTGGTTCATTAGAGACTTTATTGTTTCAAGATATTTTGGTTGCTGAAGAACTGATGGAGTTATTTTCGCATCAAGCACTGGTTGAGCCTTCTGCCCTCGATGTTGTAGATACATCAACTTTTCTGTACACAAAAAGTGACTGCATTCGTGTATTGAGAACCCTTCTGTGTTCTCTTGATAGAATTAACCTTCCCAGAGCAACAAACAAAGATACAATAGTAGACTTCTGTTTTGATATGGCATCCTTAATATTTTGCACAGCTTCAAGTTCACATAAACTACAATCTATTAGAAAGAATCCCATGAAGTTGTTGGTTATTGATGAAGCTGCACAGTTGAAGGAGTGTGAGTCGGTAATACCGCTCCAAATTTTTGGCATAAGGCATGCTATATTAATTGGTGATGAATGCCAATTGCCAGCATTTGTTAATAGCAAGGTAATCAATTATTTGATTGATACTGGGACTTCAAATATGTATCATATAGTATTATGAAGCTACTCTATAACAAATTTTTATTTTGACCAATATCCTCAATGCAATATTCCTCTTTCAGATTTCAGCAGCAGCTGGCTTTGGAAGAAGTATGTTCGAAAGATTGAGTGTACTTGGTCATTCTAGGCACCTTCTCAATATCCAATATCGGATGCATCCAAAAATAAGCAGTTTTCCAAATTCAAAATTTTACCAGAACAGAATCATGGATGCACAAAACGTCAAGACTGACGGTTACAGTAAATGTTTTCTTACTGGCCCAATGTTCAGCACCTATTCTTTTATACATATTTCTGGTGGAAGAGAGGTACGTGATGATAGCCACAGTTTGAAAAACATGGTTGAGGTAGCTGTTGTACTGAAAATACTTCAGTTACTCTACAGAGGTATGCAACATATTAAGGACATCATTAGAACTTTAAGAAAGTTGTAAGTATGATTTTATTATATCTATTTATAACTGATGAATTCTTCTATTCCTTAAACTTTTTTGAAAATAAAGGAAATTTTATATACAATTATAAGACTGAAAGCTATTTTGTTTTGGCAACTTTGTAATTATAAGTAATCTTTCTGTTTTGTTCAAGCATACTGTGTTTTCTGTTTGTGCTTCAATAAGCTATAAATATTTCTTTTCATTGTTTGCAGTTTTACAGTTTTAAATAATCCTTTCTCCATTCCACAAAAAGAGTTTCATTTGCAAAATTTGCAAAAGGATATATTTTTCTTCCATGTTTTCCCTAAATATATTGAGTTTTTAGTTTAGTAGTGGTGGGATGGTATATTTTGTTCAAGCATATTGCATTTTTCATCACGTGCATCCTAATTTTATCTTTCCTCATTCGTAGAAGAAATTAGTAGCTGAGGGGTAAATTTGCTAGTTTGGCAGAACATGATTTTTTTTATTAATGATTTAAATTGGAGTGTCGCTGTTTTCTTTTATGTGTTATACTTATCTTTAGCTTACAATATTGCTGAACATCTGTGTTTCAATGTATAGCATGTGATGCAGCAAAAATGAAGGTTAACATTGGAGTAGTCTCTCCATACTCTGCTCAAATTTCAGAAATTCAACGGAAACTTGGGCAGAAGTATGACAACCATGGTAGCTTCAACATGCAGGTCAGATCCATTGATGGTTGTCAGGGTGGAGAAGAAGATATTATAATTATTTCAACTGTAAGATCCAATCAAGGTGGATCAATTGGGTTTACCTCCAGTCCTCATAGAACTAATGTTGCTTTGACAAGGGCTAGGTATGACTTCAGCTGGTCTTCTAACAAGATTTTCAACTCTGTATTTAAATATTTTGAATATTCTGAACTGTTCCACTGGTTATCTGATGCCAACAGGCACTGTCTGTGGATTTTGGGTAATGAGAAAACATTATCCAATAGTGACTCTGTTTGGGAAGAATTGATCCTTGATGCCAAGGTTCGTCGATGTTTCTTTAATGCCGATGAAAATAAGGATTTGGAAAAAGTCATGGTGAAGGTGAAGAAAGATCTCAATCAACTGGAAGATCTGCTCAATGCAGACAGTACGTTGTTCAGAAATGCTAGGTGGAAGGTAGTATTCATACTTACAAAATTTTGTTTGTCTACTTGTTTTCTGTTTATGGTTTATCTTCTTTAAAATAAGTTCTTGCATAATTTTTTGTTTTCTCAGCTTTTTGCCTTTTTTTATGTTCAACCTTGTCACAGCTTATGTTCAGTGGCAACTTCACGAAATCCTTTTCAAAGTTAGAGTCCGTGGAGACGAAGAATTTAGTGCTCCTTTTTTTATCAAAACTTGCTGAGGGTTGGAGACCAAAGAGGGGTAATGTAGCCTTCACTTGTGAAAGCTCTTCAAAGATTTTAAAACAATTTAAGGTTGGGAAACATTATATTCTTTGTTCAGTCGACATAGCTAAGGAATCATGGTATATCTAAACCTTGAAGGTTTGGGATATACTTCCTTTGCAAGAAATTTCAAAGTTGATTAAAAGATTGGATAACATATTCAAAATGTACACCGAAGATTATATCCATCGTTGCAGTGTCAGATGTTTCGAGGGGTATGTGAAGTCTCATGAATTATTGCATTTTGAATCTTTATAATACTTTTTCTTGAATGCTAGACTCAGATATATACCTTCTATCCAATGCATTTCTACTAGTAAATTTGAATATTATTTCATTGTTAGCCTGTAATCATAACATTGTCATCCTTACTATTATTTTTTTTGAGTTCAGGGATTTAGAAGTTCCAATGACATGGGCAGCCTCTTCGGATATTGTTCAATATAAAAGTCTTTGCAACACTGAAACCGTGGAATCTTCAAGTACTAATGATTTGGATGGAACATATCTTGAGAACTCTAAGGTCCGTGATAGCTTGTTACTGATGAAATTCTACTCATTGTCATCTGGTGCGGTCAGTAACTTGCTTTCTGGATGCAATGGTAAAGAGCTGGGTCTACCATTTGAATTAACTGACCAAGAACGAGAGATAGTTCATTTCAATAAAAGTAGCTTTATACTTGGAAGGTCAGGAACCGGAAAAACTACGGTATTGACTATGAAGTTATTTCAAAATGATCAGTTGTATCATATAGCTTCTGAAGGATATCATGAATCTAGAAGGGACACCTATACAAACTATAGATGGAGAAATGACATAAATGATAGTCATGGGGAGGCTGAGAGGGACGTACTCCATCAGCTTTTTGTTACTGTCAGTCCAAAGCTGTGTTATGCAGTGAAACACCATTTTTCTCAATTGAAAAGGTTAGTTATTGGAAGAATATTTAAACTGTTAATCTATCTATATAGGATTTGGCTTCTTTTCCATCTGATTGCTGAACTATTTGATATTAATATGGTTACATTGTAAAAGGTCGGTGGATGGCATATAATAATGTCACAATCAGACACGTCGCGTAGAAATTTCTTCAACTTAATGGCTTCCATTTTTCAAATTTGATATGATGAACTTCTGAAGTTTGAAAAATGAAACAATTAGTGTTTCAATGAGTGTTCCTTTTGAAATTTTGATGGAATGAATACTAGAGCTTTAGCTTTCACTTTTTGTCTTTTCATTCTCTTTCCATTATTCTTTTCAATTTTGTAATTTCATATTCTGTATGCTCCATTAATATAGTAGTGCAGATCTGCAAACTAGAGTACATGGGGCCTTGGTTAACTTTTTGTTTTTTCATTCTCTTTCCATTATTCTTTTCAATTTTGTAATTTCATATTTTCTATGCTCCATTAATATAGTAGTGCAGATCTGCAAACTAGAATGTATGGGGCCTTGGTTAATACCAAGCATTTCTCACCTCTAAATCGATATACATCATTCTACCAAAAGTGTACATAATCATTTTACCTGAACTCTACATACACCTGAGAGCCAGGACGTTGAAGAGGCAGTGCATTAAGGGAAACTGCCTTTTGGACTGTTACTGTGCCAAAGTCCCTCAGTATGTATTATTGGTTTATAAATATCCCAAAGATTGCCAGCTTTGAAAGAAAATACGTATCCAGTTATTGGAATTGGTTATGTGCTGATAGGGATTACCGAGATGTATGTTTGAATGGCTATCTACTCTATCTTATTTTGTAAATTTATTTCTTTTTAGTTTCTTTAATAATTGTGTATTATCTTATATTAATTTGCCATGCCTATTAGCCCTGATATCTTCAGTTTTCCTTGACTAATTTCCTTTATTCAGGTAATAAAATGGTTTTTTTGTTAAATTGTCAGATTTGTATGTGGTGTAAACTCTTCAGCTCAGAGCAGTTCCATTCATATAGATGATATTGATGATGTGACACAATCCATCGATATTCCAGATTCTTTTTCTGATCTTCCACCCAACTCATACCCACTTATAATAACATTTCGCAAGTTCTTGATGATGCTTGATGGAACAGTTGGTGTTTCTTACTTTGACAGATTTCCTGTTGTAAGGCAACTATACCAACGGGGAATTGGTAATTCAAGATCAGTTTCCTTGGAAACATTTATCAGGACAAAGGAGGTCACCTATGACAGATTTAGTTCGTCATACTGGCCTCATTTCAACATCAAGCTCACCAGAAACCTTGGCTCTTCTACTGTTTTTACTGAGATAATGTCTGTTATAAAAGGTGGCTTGCATGCAACGGATGGTGATGCTGCAAAACTCAGTCAACAGGATTATGTTTTATTATCTGAGAACTGTAATTCCACTTTAAGCATGCAGAGAAGGGAAACAATCTATAATATTTTTGTAGAATATGAGAAGAGAAAGGTCGTTACAGGTGATTTTGATCTGGCTGATTTAGTGATTGATCTTCATCGTCGACTTAAAAGATATAAGGGTTATGAGATGGATTTTGTATTCGTTGATGAGGTGCAAGACTTGTCAATGAGACAAATTGCTCTCTTTAAGTATATCTGCAAAAATGTTGATGAGGGTTTTGCCTTTTCTGGTGACACAGCCCAGACTATATCAAGAGGGATTGATTTTAGGTTTGAGGATATACGATGTCTGTTCTACAAGGAGTTCATATTTGGACAGGAAAGGGATGTGGTTGGTAAAAGAAACAAGAAAGGGAAAATCTCAAGATTATTTCATTTGACCCATAACTTCCGTACCCATGCTGGAGTTTTAAAGTTAGCTCAGAGTGTCATAAATCTTATTCATCATTTCTTTCCTTTGTCCATTGATTTTTTAGACCCTGAGACTAGCCTTATATCTGGAGAAGCTCCCATTCTTCTCGACATGGGGAATGATAAGTATGCTTTGAGAACTATATTCAGAAACACTGAGAATTCTGCGATTCATAATATTGCCTTTGGAGCTGAACAAGTAATATTAGTCCGTGATGACTGTTTGAAAAAGGAGATATGTAACTATGTTGGGAAGAATGCCCTAGTGCTAACAATCCTGGAGTGCAAGGGCCTTGAGTTTCAGGTACATAATAGTTTCTTGTTGATTTTATTAAATTTCTTTCTCCCGGAAAGCGCAATGAGCTTTAAGAGTCTTGTATGAGTGTTTAGGCTTTATGGTACATTTGTATCTATTACACCTTCCTTTGGATTCAATGCAAAATTGATCAATGATGGTTACAAATGTTTTTCTTAGACATTATTCCTCTATATAATAGTCTTTTCTCTATTTATATCATTTTTTTAGGATGTATTGCTATACAACTTCTTCAGCTCATCACCTTTTCAAAATCAATGGAGAGTGATCTACGAATACATGACTGAAAATGATCTGCTTGGCTCTACTACTTCTATGTCCTTTACTCGTTTTAACCGGGAGACACACAGTATCTTGTGTTCTGAATTGAAGCAATTATATGTAGCTGTCACCCGTACCAAGCAAAGACTGTGGATTTGCGAGAATATGGAGGAATTCTCTGGACCAATGTTTGACTATTGGAAGAAATTATGTCTCGTCAGTGTAAGACAACTGGATAATGCATTCGTAGAAGAAATGCAAGTTGCTAGCAGCCAAGACGACTGGAAGTCTCGGGGCATTAAGGTCTCTTTATCCCTCATAACTCACATTGTTGAATAATTTGACACCTCAAAATAATAGGTGATACTTTTCCAAGCTATAGGACTTTTTCATCTCCTATTCATAGTTAATCATTTATTTAGTTACATGCTCTTCTTCATCTCCGTTATACTTATCATCGTTATGCTTAGTTCCTTGAATATGTAGTCATAGCATGGCATGTTCAATCAGAGTTTCCATGAGATAGATACTAATATTTGAAACTTATACCTAGTACATGTTCAAAGTTTTGGAATGCTCATAGTTTGGATCATATATGAACCTTGTGTTCTCATTTGCTGCAGCTCTTCTATGATAAGAATTATGAAATGGCAATGATGTGCTTTGAAAGGGCAGGGGATACATATTGGGAAAGACTGGCTGAGGCTTCTGGACTTCAAGCAGCTGCAGACCGTATGGGTGGGCCAAATTCCGAAATGTCACATTGTTACCTCAGGAAGGCTGCAGAAATCTTCGATGAGATTGGAAAGGCTGAATCAGCCGCCAGATTGTTTTTTGAGATAAACGAGTATGAAAGGGCTGGTATGGTTTTTGTATTCTTTCTGGCTTGTGTTCTTACTAATTTCTCTGTTAAACATTGGGGAATATTATGTATGTGCGTCTTTTTCTACACTGTTTAGGTGATGATGCTTTTGTATTCTTTCGGTCTCGTGTTCTTACCATTTTCTCTGTTAAACATTGGGGAATATTATGTATGTGCGTCTTTTTCTACACTGTTTAGGTGATGATGCGCTATTCTCAAAACATGTCACTACATCTACATGAAGGATGTAAAATTTAATAGCGTTGGCACTGTAGAAGCTTGCAGCTCTTAGTATGTATTTTGTTCGTTGAGACATTTCTTTTACCTCAGCAAAGTGGACTATGATCTCATATAGTTTCTTTGGGAATAACATTAATTTTTTGGAGCTTAATTTAAATTGGGATTTTATTATTAAAAGGATTTCTTGTTTCAACTTCTAAAAGTTTAATGAAGAGGTGACACTGAAGTATGGTTTCTGGATTATTATACAGACCGGTGTACCATGACCTGTGCTTCTGATGATATTTAGTTTCTTAAAATAATTGTTAAGTCTTTCACTCTGTCTTTCTCTCTCGCTGCTGACCAAACTCAACGCACTTGTTTTTGCATCCATATTGGAGTAGTGAAGTTTTGACAATTTTTTTTCTGTCATGATTGCTGTGCTAAAAACTAACCCCTTATTGATACAGGTTTCATATATATGAATAACTTTGGAGAGTCTAAGCTGGCGAGAGCTGGAGAATGTTTTTGTCTAGCAAAATGTTTTAAACAAGCAGCAAGAGTATATGCTATGGCCAGATTATACTCCGAGTGCCTATCTGCTTGCCTTAGTGGAAAACTCTTTGACAAGGGATTGCAGTACATACGGGACTGGAAACAAATTGGAGACAATAATGTGGTAGAAATGGATAGATCTGCACAAGAGTTTCTGCAGAAAGGTGCTTTACATTACTACGAGCTAAATTATTATAGGTCAATGATGGAATTTGTCGAGTCTTTTCAGTCAAAGGACTTGATGCGAATATTCTTACGGAATATAAATTGCCTTGATCAGCTTCTGGGGTTGGAAATGAAATGGGGAAACTTTCTAGAAGCTGCTAAAATTGCAAAGCAGAAAGGAGATTGTCTCCTTGAAGCTGATCTTCTTGAGAAGGCTGGAATTTTTCAAGAAGCGTCGATGCTAATGTTATGGTATGTGTTCTCAAACACATTGACTTCATTAAGAGGCAAGTGTAGGCCTTCATACCTTTTTAAGCAGAAAGACGAGATTTTAGAAAAAGCAAAGTTGATTGCAAAGAAACACTCTGATATCTTCTATGAATTTGTGCTTAAGGAAGCTGACAATCTATCGAAAGGAGACACTGTTGGAGAAATCCTGGAAATGAGATGGCAGTTTGTTCAACAGTGGAAACAATATGCTCCCGTGGGTCTCGTTAAGACAAGTTCTGAATTAGACAAAACTGAACAAGATTTACTGGAAAGATGTGCACGTCATTACTATGATCTCAAAGACTGTAAAACTATGATGAAATTTGTTGAGGCTTTTCAATCAATTGACTTGATGCGTGACTTCTTGAAACATTTAAATTGTCTTGATGACCTTATGTTGTTGGAAGAGGAAAAAGGAAACTTCTTAGAAGCTGCAGATATTGCCCAACAGAAAGGGGATCTTCGACGTAAGTCTGATCTTCTTGAGAAATCTGGACATTTTGAAGAAGCATCTCTGCTCATACTCTGGTATGTTTTTGCTGAGTCTCTTTGGACTCATGGAAGCAAAGGTTGGCCCTTAAAGCAATTTGCTCAGAAGGAAGAGCTTCTGACAAAAGCAAAAAATTCTGCTAAGAATCACTCAGATCTGTTCTATTCGTTTGTGTGCATGGAGGCAAATATTCTATCGAACGGAGATAGTAGCTTGTCTGAGATGGGACAGTATCTGTGTACCTCTCAGGGTCATAGAAGCTTCAGAGGTGAAATTATAGCAGTTCGGAGAATTATGGATGCTCATTTTTCCACAATTTTCTCAATGTACGAGTGGAATGATGAATTGGTTAACAATTTGATAAAGCATCCTGAAGTCATGATTTGTCAGAACCGTGTCTCGGTAGACACTTTGGTTTACTTGTGGAAATATTGGAAGGACAAAATCTTGGAATTAGTTGATTATCTCTGCTGCGACCTTGGACAAAATGTTGGCAAGTATTCGACTTATGAGGACTTCATTTTGAATTATTTTGGTGTGCAGAAGAACTATTGCAACGAAGAGATTGTTTATGTTGTGCTTAACTCTGGTGCCAACTGGGTTAATGAGATCAATTCCACCTTATTTTGGAGGAGAGGAGATTTGCTTTCTATTGGTGCTCACAACTTTGTTCCAGTTGCCCTTGGTTATTTTTGTTCAGAATTACTTTCTGTTGGTACAGAGGTGTTGGCCACCCTCAAACTCCTCCATATTTACTCATGTAAGAATTCTGTTTCTGTGTTTCGCCCAGGCCTTTGTCTTGTTCATATGTTTGAGATAGCGAAATTTCTTGAGAATTACAAGTTTCCAAACTGCAAGTACAGTGGTAGTAGGACTGCTGTGCAGACATATGTTAAATTGTCTACAGAGCAGTTTTATGACTATGTTTTTCATATTGATTGGAAAAAATCTTTGACAAAAGATATGATATCTGAGAGGAAGAAAAGTTTCCTTGGATTTACTCAAAGAAGCTGCTGTTGGAAATATCAACGAGATGAATAGCCTGACATCTGGGCAGATGGGAAGAGTGGTGATGATGATCCTAGGATCTGGCAAGCTCACTGTATGCTTCAATGAAGAAATCATGAAAAGCTTTGATGGACATCCGCTGTGGAAGAAATTGATTGAGAAAATAAATTGGACTAAAAGGTCAGATTTTAATTCTGATTTGGGGACCACTGACATAATTGCTGCGTCCAATGTAGCTTCTGTGGTTTACAGTATCTGTGATGTACTTGAAGATAACATGTCCGCTCACTGGAGGCCCGTACTTGATAATATATCACCCTCGTGTTTTTTGTATCTAGCTGAGCGCCTTCTTATAATGGTTTCTTGCTTCCAAGGTTACTTTTTCACTACAAAATCTTCATGTGTCGAATGGCTCATATACGAGGAATGGGATGTTGATTCAAGTATCAGTTCAGTAAGCCACACGGAATTGCCTTTGGTAATAGGAGAGGTCTATAATATTTTAGTCATCCAAGTACAGAAGCTGCTGGTGAATAAGCATGATACCCTGGAATGGATCAAAAATTCAAATAACAATCCAGAGGACTACTATCGCCTCTTAGTTTTGAGATTGATGGTTCTGCTGTGTTTAATTTGCGTAAATTCTGCAAACCATTTTGATAAGCTTTTCAATTTGTTGGATAGAAGTGATCTCTGTGCCGATCTGCCTTTGGAATTTTGTAATGCCCTTGGGAGGAGAGAATGTTATTTCATTGATGCGCTTGCTGATGCACTCGAGAGGATTGAGAATCCGCTGGTGATCGTGAGTTTGACGAATAATTTTGTGGAATGTTCATCCTCAAATGTCAAATTTCTGAATATGAAGGTGAAGAAATTCAGCAAGGATTTATTTACAGAATTGTTTCCAGAGAGGCCTGAAACTATTACATCAGGTGGTTATAATGAAGGTCAGTCAGGAAGGCAGTATGGCCTCTTTTGGGAGATACTTGATACGTTGGAGTCGCTGGAGCAGGTAAAGGATAGCTGCTTAATGTGGTTCATGTCTACTGCCCCAGTCATCAAGGTAATGTAAACTTTTTGTTCACATAATATATTATGATGGCGATTAGTATTGAATCTGATTAGCATATATATTATTTCTTATATTTTAGGTGGAGGTGGACAAAATTTTAAACCTGCTATCTGTTACAATAGAATCCCCTCTTCAGATGAGCCATTGTCGGGAGAATGAAAACCTGTTTATGATAGCAAGCATGCTGAATGAGCTGAAGCAACTTTCTTTTGCACTGGATATAAGGTCTGTTTAAATTTGTCGCAGCCATTTCTATAAACCTGACTAAATAACATTCTTATAATGATCTTTAATAGATCTTTCTTTTGATTCTAGTGTCTTGTTTTCTTGTTCTTCAAAATTTATCCTATATTACAGGCAGCTGCAGGAATGTTCAGATGAGATGATACAAAGCGTCGTGAAGATTGCAAAAGGACTGCAATCAAAGAGATCAAAGCTGAAGACTTTATTGGATCATCTATTCTTGCAGATGTATGAAAACACATCGGGATTTCTTGGTGAAGGAAACTAGGAAAGCAATAAAAGATATGATGTGTAGTAAGATGACTCTGTTCTTAGTAGCATTATAGCAGCAGTAACTGTGTAGAATTAGAGCATCAAATTTGTTGTGACATCTGGTTTGGCACTACTTTGAGGAATTAAACAGGAAAAGTTGCACTTACTTTCCCATCCATCCCTCCATATTCTTTTTCCCTTTTCTAGTTGGCAATAACATGCATGTTTACCAGATTTCGGCCATCCAAATGCCAACCCTTATAATTACTTACTGCAAACCAACTCACCATTCTCATTCCACCAAGAGGACAATCCACATGTCTCAAGATAATAGAAATTCTCTTTCTTAAACAATCTAGAATATATACTAACCTTTTTCCCTCTTTAAGTTAGAAAAAAAGAAAGCCATTTGTTCATTTTTTAGGGCATATATACTTGCTTTATTCTCACCCCCGCTACCTTCTTGACTTTTTTTATAAAAAAATAAATAAATTCCCCTTGTGCTTTTGATTCTAGGCATATGGAACTTTGCATCACATGCTACATATTTCTTTCATTCTTTTTATCTTTTTTGCCCCCTTTTATCTATCATCCCCACAATCTATATTCTCCTAATTATTTTAGGCGGTTCATGATTATGATTATCAATGGATGCATTTTGAATTCTACGCTTCTTTTTTAAAAACTAAACACTATTTTTATTTTTATTTTTATTTTGTGCACACAACATTGATCAATGATGTCTACATCAGAATCTTGATTTGATGAAGTGTGAGTGTGTGAGAGAGATTTAATTTTAATATATCTATTTTTCATACTTAAATAAAAAATAATTACATATTAAATATGATATAAATTGAAACTATATTAATTTTACGGTATCCACTAAATTTGTGCTAATTAAATAAAAAATAATTACATATTCCTCCCTCCGTCCCAATTAACTGTTTAGTTTTGACTTTTTTAGTCAAATTGACTATTTTTAAAATTAATAATTAAGCATATATAAATATATTTTTTAACATTATAAAAATTGGTATTAGTAGTAAATTGTATATACTTTCTTTTGGTTATAATCTCTTCACCTATATTTTGGCAAAAATGGTACAAAAATTAGTTTTAAAAATAGTCAATATGACTTTAAAAAGTCAAAACTAAACAGTTAATTTGGAACGGAGAGAGTACTTATGATATAAATTGAAACTATATTAATTTTACGGTATCCATCAATTTTGTGCTAATTCTGACTTAGCACAGGTAAATGTCGTAATAAATCAAAATGTCAAAAAAATTGGATGTCATATAATTCTAGATAAATTCGTGAATTTTTAGTTTCTCGTGTACAAACTTCCTAGAAATTTAATCAGCATATTTTAGTCGGATACAATCAAGCTGTTTTGTTTTGCATTTTCTCCTTTCAATAATATGAGTCTCGCTTGTTAAAATAGTTTGTTTTAACTAAGAGTTTTATTTATATTCATAATATAATAATAAAGATAGAATACTCTTAAATTTATTATCATCATTAAAATTTATATTTGTTTAAATATAAAATAAAATTTACAAACAATAAGTCATCATTAAATTATTATTTTTTATGTGAGAATAATATTAAGGGTCTCAATTTTTAATATTAAATAATGTCTCAAATGATATAATATTATTATGTTAATTAAGTATATCTCATGTATTTGATTATCATGTATTTGATTATCATGTATTTGATTATGCTATAAATATCACATCATTTGAAATTTTTTGAGACAAAAAATAAATAAATGGAACTCGTACTATTATTATCCTTTATTAATTCGATTAACAAACGCGTTGTATGTGTAATTATCATAAATGTTTAACTAATACATGTTTAATTTTAGAGATAAAATAAAAAAATTAAAAAAAAAAAGAGATATTTGTGATAAAATTAAACTTGTATAGAAAAACAAATTGTGACATAGCCTCAAAATGTCAATTAATTTAATTGCTCTCCCTTATAAGAGAGAGAATCCTTTATTTGTGAACAGAATACGAGTAATTAAGGTCAGATTAAGAAAAAAGAAAACAGAAATACTACGCTGCCCGGCACTTGGAGCCTGGGGTGGCGACCGGCCAATTTTTTTTTTTTTTTTTGCTTTCACTCCCAAATAATTTTTATGATTTATTGGAACTGAAATTTTTATAAAAAAAGTGATTTAGGTGTGTTTTGGATACATATCAAAAACAGGATTACACAGTCTGTGTAACTCTGTTTTTGATCTGTATCCAAATCACATCTAAATCACTGTTTTTTTAAAAAAATTCAGTTCCAATAAATCACATAAATTATTCGGGAGTGAAAAAGCAAAAAAAAAAAAAATTGGACTGGGCTCCAAGCCGGTCGCCAACTCCCGAGCACAGTAGAAGAACTCAAAAGAAAATAATTACCACTACAACTGTAGCATGCTTCCCGAGGACGGTTTGTTCCAAAGGTCTTGGTCGCGGAGGGTCAACGTGGTCATGGGTCCTACTTCTTTGTATCGTACGATGTAGTGGTAGGAGAAATGTATAGTCCACGTGGTCATGGGTCCTACTGCTTTGTATACTACAATCTTGTTCTATACTCCTTCCATTTCATGTCATTACTAAAATAATCTGCACATTTATTAAATATAATAACAATTAGTAACTTCATTTTAATTATTATATTTTATTAAAAAAAGAAGAAAAACTGAAAAGTAATTTTTTGATTGTACTAAATATCTTTCTATTTGGAAAGAGAATATAAATATAAGCATTTTAGGATAGATAAATTAAGATTTTTTTAAATATATGTAAACGACAAGTATTTAGAATATATTACCTTCATTCCTTTTTATTTGTAGGCCTAAATATGATTTACTACCCTAAACTATAGGCCATATTTCACTTTGGTGATCGACCTTTAAAACTTTTCAATTAGATGAGTGAACTATTTATTTTTTCCAATTGGTTTCAATTGAGTCTGTCACGTCAGAAATTGCTGACGTGGTTGTCTTGGTGGGGCTTGCAAAAGCTGATGTTGTTAAAATAATAGTAAAAAAAATTGTGATTAAACAATTTTTATATTTTAAAGGGTAAAAGGGTCACACCACATGCATCAAACATTAATACCGATCAAAAACACCAAAAATCATGTTGAAACCATCGATTCAGTCGTCTCAAGTGAAAGCCCCAAAATCGCTCCAAAAAAACCCTAGGTCTGAGAATGAAAAATTGCTCAACGAAGAGTGCGAAGAGTCTCGGAATCAAAAATTTCTCATCGACTATGTGCTGAAGCGACATTGATACTGTGCATTTGTCCTCAGTTTGAAGCTTCGACGAAGTAAGTGTCTGTACCAGTCCTCTATGTCTATAGTTTGAATATGTGTGATGTTTTTGTGTTTGATGTTTGTGTTTTATGTTTGTATTGATGAGAAAATTTAGTCCCACTTCGATGTAAAGTATTATTCCCCCACAGTTGCCTATAGTTTTGTGTCCTCATGTGAGGTCCCCATTTGTCGAACTAATGTGAATCAATAAATGAAAAATAATGTTGTCTCCTTTGATTATATGTAATTATATGTATTCCTTTGAATGCAGAAATGGATGTCATTACTTTAAGATTTCATCATGGTGGTAAACTAGTAAATAATGGTGATATAGTTGATTATGTTGGAGGCACTGTTAGTGAATTGTGTAAATATGATCCTGATTATATAACTGGGCCTGGGATTATTGATTATGTTGAAACAAATCTTGGAAGTAAGAATGTGAAGAATGTATATTTTCTTATCCCTGGACTAAGTTTAACATAAGGGCTTAGGGCAGTAGGTCATGATAAATGAGTTATTGACATGTGTGAGTATGGTAAGAAGAACCCTGTTGTTGAGATCTACTCAGACCATGACCATGATCAAATAGTAAGTACTGATGAGAACATAGATGATGAAAGTGAGGGATTTGTTGACATTTTAAAAGATGTTAACATTGAAGGACATTCATATAATGAGGGAGTAACAGATGTTGAGGTTGATGTGCTTCAGACTGATATTGAGGAAGATACAGAGTATGAAGGAAATGGAGATACAGACTCTGATTCAATTAGTAATTGTGACTGGTTAGTTGAGAGTGATGAAGAGTTACTTGCTGTTAGGGAAAATGTTAGAGCAACAAAAGAGAGGGAAAAAGTGAGAAAAAGAGGGACAAAAGAAGAAAGAATGAAGAAAGAGAAAATGAAGAAGGAGAAAATGAAGAAGGAAATGATGTTGATGAAGGTGGGCAGGGACAGGGACCTATTGATGAAGGGGGGCAAAGAGCACCAACTGAAGCTTGGGAGGAAATTGATTTGGAATCTGATGAACTGCACACACCTGAAACAAGTGAGAATGAAGATGATGATGTGAGACCAACCAATTTAAAAAAGAGAAAATATCTTGAGTTTAATCCAAAGACTGACATTAAAAATGTTGAATTTAGTGTTGGAATGAAATTTGCTAACCATAAAGAATTTAAAGAGGCAGTTAAACAATATGCAGTTGGAAAAAAATACAATGTGTGGTTTCCAAAAAATACAAGGGATAAGGTACAAGTGAAGTGTGCACAGGGTTGTCCTTAGAATTTATGGGCAAGTATGTTGAGATATGAGAACAGTTTTACTGTGAAAAGGTATAATAATGTTCACAAATGTACAAATAAACACAAAAATAGACAAGTAAATGCAAGGTTTTTGGCCAACCACTATTATGATAAAATAAAATCATGTCCATTTTGGAAACTCTCAGAATTTCAATGGGAGGTGAAGAAGAATTTAAACGTTAGAGTGTCAATCAGCCAATGCTACAGAGCTAGAGAAATAGCACTTAAGCGTGCTTATGCAACAGTTGATGATATATATGGACAGTTATGGGACTATGAGCAGGAATTGATCAGGGCTAACAAAGGTTCAACATTTGAAATTAAAGTGGATAGGCAGTCCCCAATGGAACCAAGGAGATTTCAGAGCTTCTATATAGGATTTGATGCTTTGAAAAAGGGATGGTTAGCAGGTTGTAGGCCAATAATTGGGCTCGATGGATGTTTCCTCAAAGGAATATGCAAGGGTGAATTGTTATGTGCAGTCGGGAGGGATGCAAATGATCAAATGTATCCCATTGTTTGGGCAGTAGTAGAGGTGGAGAACACAGACAACTGGACTTGGTTTTTAAATATTCTAATGGATGATCTAGGTTATCTTGGTGGAGGATATGGTCTCACAGTGATAACAGACCAACAAAAGGTATGAAATGTAATTTTTTTCATATACTATATTATAAATGTTTGTTATATGAATTCATATAAAGCTAATGTCATCATGTTTTTATGTAGGGTTTGGATAATGCAATCAGGACAATTATTCCTCTAGCTGAGCATAAATGTTGTGCTAGACACATCTATGCAAACTGGAGGAAAAAGAACAAAGGATTTGAGTTGAAGACTGCATTCTGGAAAATAGCTAAAAACACTACTAGGAAGCATTACATGGATGAAATGGATGCAGTGAAAAAATTAAGTCCATATGCACATGATCAATTGTCAAAACAAGATGCAAAGCAGTGGTGCAAAGCTTTCTTCAGTGACATGTGCAAGTGTGCTATCACCACCAACAACTTGTCAGAAACCTTCAATGGTTGGATAGTTGCTGCAAGAAGTAAGCCCATAATTGAGATGCTTGAGGATATGAGAGAGCATATTATGGAGAGATTGGTAAGAAAGAGGACAATGATGTTGAATAGTGATGATGTACTGCCTCCTAGAATTAGGAAAAAATTAGAGAATGCAAAGAATGATAGTTTCCTGTATGAAGCTAAGTGGGATAGTTTTGAGGGGTATGAAGTGAAAAGGGATGGTGGACTTGAAGGTAGGATAGTAAGTTTAGTTAACAAGACTTGTGCTTGCAGAGCTTGGGATCTGGATGGTGTACCTTGTAGCCATGCAGTTGCTGCCATTTATGAACAAAGGGAGGAGTCAGAGGCATATGTCTCTCCAATGCTTAAGAGAGATGCTTACTTGGCAACTTACCAGTTTCCATTGAGAGGAATAAATGGACCAGATCTGTGGGAACCTTCAGGCAAGGAGAAGTTATTATCCCCAAAGATTAAAGTGCTTCCTAGAAGGCCAAAGAAACAAAGGATTAGAGATCCACATGAGGAACATAAATTAGGTGTAAGTGGAAGACTGTAAAAAAAAGGAATACTGATGACATGTCGGAGGTGCAATCAGCATGGTCATAACATGAGAACTTGCAAGAACACACCAGTTCAAAGGACTCAAAAGGAGAAAGGTAACTACAACTAATAGTACAGATTATGTTTTTATTTTACTTGATTTACAAAGCAACTAACATTACATATTTAATTCGTACAGCTGCAGAAGGTGGATCAGGTACAGTAGCATCAAGTAGTGCAGGGAGAGGTGGGGAGGTTACAGCAGGAGAAGGTGGATTAGGTAGAGGAACATCAAGTAGCACAGGGAGAGGGAGAGGTAAAGGAAGAGGTAGGCCCCCAGGCACTGGAGGTCAAGGAAGAGGAAGATGTAGGCCACCAGGTAGAGGGAGAGGGAGAAATTGTAAGATCCCGACTTTATGAAATAAAAGTTTATTATTTTATTTATGATAAATTTTTATTTTTTTAAATAGTAAGGTACTTAATTGTATAAATGATAGTTAAGGGTGTTATATGCGAATTATCTGATAAACAGTGTATGTCGGAGAATATTCTTTTTGTCGGAGAATATTATATTCGGCACCGTACGACGGCGCCGAAATATCAAAATATTAGTGGGCCCCACAAATAACAAAATTATCAACGATAGTGGGCCCCATTGTCGGATACTGAAAGCGACAGTATTTTGTCAACAGTATTATCACCGGCAACTGTTGAAATACCCGGTAATAAAAAAAAACAGTAAAACGCGTTATTCCACAGTAGTACGCGGTATTTCACAGGCACACGGTATTGCACAGTATTTTAAATTATTGATTCAATAATTGATAAAGTAGCAATTACACAGTATTTTGATTCAATAATTACAATAGCATCCGCATGGTACTTTTTTATTATTTATCATAGCACTGTAACTCATATAATTGTTATGATATTTTTAGCATTTATTGATGGATTAAAAGTGGAGTCTAACTTAGAGGTACCTAATTGAAATTTTAAAATTCACATGCTGTGAACTATTGGTTCACATGTGGGAACTATTGGTTCACATGTGGTAACTATTAGGGGATGTTATGCAAGATTGATAATACTTGGGGGATTATATTAAAAAGTAGAGGCAAAGATAAAGGTACTAAAGTGTAATAAGTCGAGCCCTTATTGTGCAATTAATGAAACTTGGTTTTCCTATAAATAGGAGGGGTTATCTTAAGAAATCTTCACACCTTCCTTACTTATACTCCCTCTCTCTCTCTCTAAATTTCTTGAGTTCTCTTAGTGTGCTAGGCTATTGTGAGTATTTGTGAGAATACTAGTATTGTTCAAGTCAATAAACTTCATATAAAGCAACATCCAATCACTTATTAACGAAGGTAGGGGATATCATTTTTTTTCTCATACTCTTATGTAATATCAGTTGCTTCCCTATTCGTAAGTAATATTATACTCAGAAAGGTTGTTATTCATTCCGTATTAATTTGTGGGGATAACCTGTCTACGCGGATTACCGCATGACGGGTGAATAACCCTTCGTATTCGTTACTTATAAATCTTTAGTGGAAATAATCTGTCTACGCGGATTACCGCATGACGGGTGAATAACCCTTCGTATTCATTACTTATTAATCTTTTGGGGAGATAATCTGTCTACGCGGATTACCGCATGACGGGTGAAAACCCATTTGCAGTTTCATATATTCTGTTATACTCGTATAACGTATCATTTCTTTTGTACTCTTTACGGAATATCTTTTCTTTCACATTTCTCCATTTATGATAAGAAATCTCTGTTTGTTTCCAAAACCTTATTTTTAAATGGAGAAAATCCTTGAAATTAGTAGAATATCCTTAATAGTTTGTGCTTCATCTAATATCTTTTCACTTGAATCTTTCTATTTCATTTTATACGTTATAGTTGAAGCATGAAAATAATTTCTTGAATATCATTCTTGAATTTGACTCCACAATTTGGTCATCGTTGTTGGCAATTTGGTCAATCTTTGATACTGATTAAATTATAAAGTTTTTCTTATCCTTGATCTCACTGTATCATTGTCATCATCCTCATCCTCATACTTAAATTGTGGTGATAGTTCTCTTTGGCCCGTAGTGCAAAGATGAACTGGCGTGACATTGATTTTGACCAAACTGTGTATTGGTATTATCATGATGACTTTTGGTGTTACAAACAAAGGCGTATGATGAAAGTTCTCTTTGGCCCGTAGTGCAAAGATGAACTGGCGTTTGGCATGATCATGACCGGTAATGTTACAAATAAATATCTTTGGCACATAGTGCAAAGAGAGGCGCTGTTGAATATAAACTGTTGATTTGGATGTTCATAAACAGGAATTGTTGATTGGTGTTTACAGGGACAAAATATTGGTGGTGATCCTTTAACTTATAGACGATGGTAGATATTATAATCTACTTGACTCTTCTAATGGATTGTTTGTTCCGCTGCAGTTGTTGTGTTGAACAATTATAATATCTTTAAATCTCTGATTTATTATTGTTGAAGACTAAAGATAATTTTTATTCTTCATTATCTCTTAGTCATGATATTTCTTACTGGGCTATTTGTGCTCACCCTTTTTCTTTTTGTTCCATTGTTCTCCTCAGGAAAAGAGAGTGTAGCGGGGACTAGCCGGGGAATGGAGTGATGGTCCGAGATAATAGAAGTGTCTCAATACCTTACTAGTAGTGTGACAATAAGTATTGAGAGAATTTAAGATGTATTTGTATTGTGTTGTCGTATTTTGCACGACACTTAATATTTGTAAATGGGAAAATTCGTATTTGTAATTGTATTTTGTGGAATGTTATTGGCGACTCAAAATGGGTTGTATGGACCTATTTTGGGGGCGTCACAGAAATGGAGGTCGAACTGGCTTTGGAATCTATGTATCTGCAAGTGGGGATTCTTACATATCAAGTGGGGCACAACATACTAGGGTAACATGTTTACTTTATTAAAGTATACATTACATATTCTTTTGTTTACTGCTTTATAGATATCTGAGGCACCACTAACCACTAATTTCTTTTGTTTACTGCTTTCTAGATATCTGAGGCACCCACTAGTTCTAATGTAAGTCAAGGAAATCCTCAAAGTCAAGGAAATACTCAAGGTTCAACAACATCCATGTCAGTCATGAGGCCATCTTCATTCCAATCTAGGGGAAGAAATTGGATTTCTGCAAATCAACTAATTAATGGAAAGAATGCAAAGCAAGATGCAAAGGCAAAAGGGAAAGTTGTGGATATTTAATTACAATTGTGCATGCTGGGAATTATTGTGTATGAGTTTAACCAAGTAATTGTTATGTGGTCACTGCTGACAAATTATGTAATATTTTTGATTAATGTTTTGGAAAACTGTTGACAAACTATGACAATTGGGTTTCTTTATGTGAGTGGTGGACATTATGTATGACAGCTATGTGACATTGTCTGTAAATGGTGAACAGAGTGCTTTAATGCAAAAGTCCTTATTTTTGGCAATATTATTGTATTTGTATGCATCTGTTTGGTGTATTGTCTGCCAATATTGACAGTTGTGTGACCTTGATGGTGATTTTAATATTATGCATCGGTTTGGTGTCTTGTGCTATATATCACTGCAAAGTGCAGCAGTGAATATTAAAGGTGCCACAATGCATACATTACATATTTTTTTTATCGGTTAAAACTGACTGGAACAAAATTTACTATTCATTACAGACTCACATATACCATTCATTGCAAAACAACTTTTGCCATCAATGCCTTTTAAGAGGCACAACAACTTACAAATAAATTGAACAAAATTTACCAAAATCTAAACAATTGCAAACTTACAAACAACTTTGCTAATTTCATAGGTTAAAACTAAATTGAACAAAATTTCCCAATCCAAAAATTGCAAACTTGTTCCTTTATACATCATTCAAACTATAAATTACAATTATTGACCACTATCATTCACATGCAGTTGTCCTAACATGAATACAAATATCATGGCTAACAACATGACTTTCATTGAAGCAGTACACATTTTATCCTTCATTCTCAACAATGCAATCACCTCTGTCAGTCTTCCAACCTCTTCACTTTGCTTTGCACATTCAATTTGAAGCTTTTCATTGCTTTTTTCCAATTCAATTATTTTTTCAGTGCTTCTTTCAATTTCATAATTCTTCCTTTCTATTTCCAAATTCAGATCACTTATCATAAGTTTCAACTCAGGTAAAACTTCTTTAGACCTTTTACAAATCTCTTGATCATACCAGCAAAAGAAGTTGCAGTGTTTGCTTGTCAATTTGTCCTGCATGTTGTTTGATAAAAACCAATCCAAACATCAAAAATTAACACAATTCCAACACAAGTGTATTTCTAATGTTTTCAGAAAATAAGAGAAAACTTAGCCAACCAAAGAACTATAGAACTAGTACCTTGCTCCATTTAGGACAACCAAAGAACCTTCTTCCTGGATTACTCTTAGTCCAAGATATCTTCATTCGAGCTATATACCCACAATAGCACCTTGGAGAATCACCCATCGAACACAGAGGCTCGCCCAACTCCAGTTCATCTTCCATACCAGTAAATTCCATTTTCATTGAGAAATTTTTTTGGGGGGAGGGCAGATGAATGAAACCCTAGCTCGCTTGATTTCGTTAAATTTTTTCAGTCGAACGATGATGCTAAGACTTTTTTGGGGGATCTGAGTAGGCTTTATACTTTTGGGGTAGCAACAGAGTAGAGCTAAATCAAATACTTACTCTATCGAAGCATAGTATCAACGCCGATTGAGCACACAATTTTTGATTCTTTGCACTCTTCGCACTCATCGTTGAGCAATTTTTGATTCTCAGGCCTAGGGTTTATTTGGAATGATTTTGGGCCTTTCACTGAGACTCTCCTCTCTTTAACTGAATCGATGGTTTCAACATGATTTTTGGTGTTTTTGATCGGTATTAATGTTTGATGCATATGGTGTGACCCTTTTACCATTTAAAATATAAAAATTGTTTAATCACAAATTTTTTTACTATTATTTTAACCACATCAGCTCTTGCAAGCCCCACCAAGACAGCCACGTCAGCAATTTCTGACGTGGCAGACTCAATTGAAACCAATTGGAAAAAATTAATAGTTCAATCATCTAATTGAAAAGTTTTAAAGGTGGATCATCAAAGTGGAATATGCTTATAGTTTAGGATAGTAAATTATATTTAACCCTTATTTGTATTTTATTTGTCTATTGGAGGAGTGAAATTTGTTCCTTTTATTTTTTATTTATAAATTTTAAGGAAACTTAATTTTTCATATTATTCTTAAATTAAGTACTAGTTTATTTTTATTTTTTATCTTTTCTAATAAATTTTATAAGGTCAATATTAAAATTTTATAGTTATTTTGATCAATCAAACAAAGTATTAATTATAATTCTTAATTTCTACTTCCTCCGTCCCAAATTAATTGCTCAATTTTGACCATTTTAAGTCAAATTGACTATTTTTAGAACTAATTTTTTTTTACTATTTTTGCTAAAATATAGGTGAAGAGATTATAACCAAAAGAAAGTATATACAATTTATTACTAACTCCAATTTTTATAATTTTAGAAATATATTTATATATACTTAATTATTAGTTCTAAAAATAGTCAATTTGACTTAAAATGGTCAAAATTGAGCAATTAATTTGAGACGGAGTAATATAATTTTTTCTTAAAACCTCAAATAAAAATAAATGGAGAAACTGCAAAATAAGTTAAAAGGACAAATATAATGAATTGGAGAGAGCAGTATATATACTCCTCTCCTCCTATTTAATCATGCTACTAGGTAGCAAAATAAAAGGGAAGAAAAGATTTTAACAGTAATATGGATGATGTTATGGAAAAAGCAAGACCTTCGAGTCAACTAGCCCGGAAAATGAAAAGACCGGGACCAGCCTTTATAGCTTTCTTCCTTTACTCGTTATTCCTATTCTTCATTTGGTTGTTTCAGCTTTTTGCTAAAAAGCTTCCATCTTTGTAGCTTTAGATTTAGAGCAAATTAAAGTTGGTTGTCCTGCGTGATAATTTGAAGAGTATTATTTGTTACTTTAATATTTTGTATCTCATCAATCTTTACAATTCAATTAATACAATATGATAAATAAATAAAAAAAATAATATTAAATTTTAAAATAAATCGTACGTCAAACTAATCGAGCAAAATAAATATTTTTAGTTTTTTTCATTCATATGATTGTGTGAAATGATCAAGAATATCTTTTTCTTTGTTTAAAGTGGTTAATTTGCTTAGTGCTTGTACTAAAGATTCCCAGGTTCATTTCTTACGTTTTCCTTCCTACCTAAGAAAACCCCATTTCCTTTCCTTTTAGTCTTTGTTTTTCCTTTAAATATAAATGGGATTTTGGTATGATGGGTTTTGCAGATAATTAGAAGAGCAAGTAGTTGGAGGAGGAAAGTGATGATGAAAGGCGGTTCCTCAGACAATAAGAAGACAGCAATGCATAATACCGTTGGATTAACTGATATGGTTTTCTCTTGGTCTCTTGAAGACATCTTCAATGAGAATCTATATAGAAACCAGGTTTGCCTTCTTGTTTCATGCTGCATCATTCTCTGTCTTAACTTATTAGATTCATTTGACATTTTGCAGCTTTTGGATTAACTTATTGGCATTTAATATTATCAAATAGAAAGTTTATTGAGGCTTTTCTAATGTGGAAAGATGCAGTTATATGTAATGATTTTTATTTTATTTTTGCCCCTACCCCACTTTGGCTTGAGGTGCCGGGCTTTTTTGGCTCAAACCCATTTATTGCTCATGCACGTGTTTCAATCATTAATTTGCTATTTGGGTTTGTATCACTTACAGTTTTTTCAAAAAATGGGTTCCAAACCTTTGGCTCTTTTGGAAGTCACAGCTTAGCTTATGGTCAAGATCATAGTAAATAGTATTGACTGATGTAGCTTCTTCAATTACAATCAACTTTCTTTCTTTTCACCATATTAATAGAATTTGATAAATTTTGGTTGGTCGGTCTAATTTGAAATTATATAGCATGTTGATATTGTCAAAGCAAAAATGATGTTGTCGGAGCAAATATACATTATGTGATACTTTAGTATTTGTTATAGTCACAATTAACACTTTAAACAACTGTTATTGCTCTGGTAGCATCATTTTTTTTCTATGGCTATATCAACTGCCATAATATATATATATATATATATATATATATATGTATATATATGGATCTGTTTTTTAACAAATCTGTGTACCAATTGGTCCAATTCAAACAAATATCTGTTACTGTCTATCAAATTTGGTTGTAATTTCATATAACCAGGACTCTAAAAGTCACAAAGATAGAAATATTTTTCTGTGAAATATCTGATTGGAAAATATTAATGTCTCGTGCTGACAAAGACTAATGCTACTGGAACTCAAAAAGAAAATAACTAATGCTATTGGATTTGCATTAATTTAGGCTAAACCTCTCTTTGATATTTTGAATTCTTGTGAGTTTCTTTTTGACTTTTTTCCTGATTTTAGTACACAGCTAAAACGTATTTTACCACCAAACTGTTAACTTATATTAGCAACTAGCCAACTGCATACTAAAATTCTATTAATTCTGCCGCCTCAATTGTTCTAGTTCTGACTTACAATGGAGTATCAATTAATACCAAATTCTTTAATTAATCTTCTTTGCATATCTTTCTTATGAATGTACTTGTACTGATGAGGTTGTGTACATTGTGCTTACTTGATATTTTGCATATTTTGCTTCATATTTTTGTTTTCCTTTTTGCTCAAGTTCAAGTACATTCTTTATACTGTGACTTACTGTCTTGGTCGTGAAGCCAGCTAGAATGTTTGTGAATGTCAGCTTTTTTGGCTTGCATTTAAAATGCTTCACTTGCTTTATCGGTGTTAGATCCTTTATTCATGTTTCTTTTATCAATTGTTCTGAAAACAAAACGGTATGGGGCAATACTTCCTGCTGCTGAGGACTTCTTACCCTACAACAACTTTCATTATTTCATTTTAGGTCGAAAATTTTCCAACATCGTTTCAGTCGGTGGAGCAGTATCTTGGCTCATATGTTATCCCTTTATTAGACACAGTACTACTATTTCTTAAAGAAAAAAACATTTTCCACTAATTATAAATACTCCCCAATCCTATGAGCACTAATATTTTAAATGATGATTTAAAATGTGT
This sequence comes from Aralia elata, assembly GCA_034770075.1. NCBI lineage: Eukaryota > Viridiplantae > Streptophyta > Magnoliopsida > Apiales > Araliaceae > Aralia > Aralia elata. The sequence goes on along the minus strand of CM068387.1, from coordinate 83,655,075 downwards.
ATAAATTTGGAAAATAAAAATGTGCCCACAATGTCATGTTATGTGCCCCATGCAATCCCAAAAGCAAATATCATGTCAAGGCAACGTCCTGATCATCAATAACAAATTTTGTCTTCAAACTTTCCTACAAGTACTTTATTATATAATTATACACTCGTTCTCATACCCTGCACAATCATTCTAGCTGAAATATAGTAGAAATAGAAAAGAAAAGGGGAAGATGACAAGTCGTTGGCTATAATATATATATATATATATATATACACGTGTGTTATATGTATATATTCAATGTTACGACTGATGAACTTCTCACTCAACTTGATCTCTTTCTCTCTCTCCATCTATAAATTTAGATGCCTGTATTTCCTTAAGATTAATTCTACATTTTACTACTGTATAAGAGCCTGACTTGACTCATGTTCTTCTGCTAGCTGCTTTCATATAGAACTATCTACACACACATATATAACACACACACATCTATATATATATATATATATCAATATATCAATATATAGATATATATCTGGAGAGAGAGTCAGGAGATACACGCAAGAGAAATGCATTTTTGAAGGAAAGAGGCTTGACTGATTTTGTGTTTTCTTGGTCACTTGAAGATATTTTCAATGAGGAGCTATATAAAGATCAGTTTCCATTTCATTATTTTTCATTTTCATCCTTCTCTGTTATGCCTTTTAATTTTCTATATGAAGATATATAATAAAAGAGATATATATGCATGGTGGTCTATGATATTTTCTTTATTTGTATTCTATGAATTTATTTGTACAACTAATTTGGTGGAATTACGTATCAGAGTGTTTTCCTTGATATTAAATGTTAAAATTGTGTTACTTTTTGTTAGTTGTAGTACCATTTGACTGCCATTTGTTGTTTAGAACTCTTGATTTTCATTTTTTTTGGGTGCAAAAAAATGGAAGGTAGGTAAGGTACTCCAAAATCCCTATTGATATGTGTTAGGTTTAAAATTGAGAGATCAAGTAGTAGACTAGAAGATTAACGAGTTTGAGAATGGAGGATTGGGTGTTTGGTGTTAATACTATCATGGGTTCATGTTGTTGGTTTAGAAATTGCTTCTGGTTCAGAGAGAGAGAGAAGAAGAAGAAGAAGAAGAAGAAAAGGTGATGGGAAAATTAATTAATACTTAAAATGTTTGAAAGCCTCTGATTGATAGTAAACTTTTCTATTGATCTACTAGTACTTTTATATTTTGAATTCACATTAATTCTCCAATAATCTTAGTTTGATAAAATGGTTTAATCCATCTTAGTTTGATAAAATGGTCTAATCCGATTTCTGTTTTATTTATTTTAGGTAGGAGAAATTCCCCAATCATTTGAGTCAGTAGAGCATTATTTGGATTCGTTTGTTTATCCCCTTCTGGAAGATTCACGAGCGGAGTTTTGTTCGAAAATGGAAGCTATATCTTCTGCACCTTTTGGGCAGGTGATTTCTTTACATGAGTCTAAGCCGTCTGGAAAGTTATATTATGATGTTAGGGTTGAGGATTGGAGGGATAACTCAAGTCGTAATGGCAAAGAGCCTTACAGAACGAAGCCGGGAGATATTATAGTTTTTACGGAAGCTAAACCCGAAACAGTGAATGATTTAGAAAGGCTGGGGAGGAATTGGAGTTTTGGGCAAATTACTAAAATGTCAGGGGATAATTGTGGTAGTAGTGGTACTGGTATGAGTACACATTTTACAGTAAAAGCTTCTAAAGAAATTGAAGTGAAAGATGGGTTGCATAAATCATTCTACGTGGTTTTCTTGATGAACATAACAACAAATAGTAGAATATGGAATGCACTGCACTTGAATCGGAATGTGGATGTCATGAAAGAAGTCCTATGCTCTAATTCCATGGTAAGGCTTGTGCATTTCTGCTTTCTTAGCTGTTATTGAAATGTTAGTTATTATACATTTATCTTTGTAGGATACGTGTTATTCATATACTATTTCGGTCCAATTAATTATTTTAGTACAAACAACAGGTTCCGGAAAGATGCAATTTGTGTCCTCTGGGAAGGAATGAAATGTTGGAAGAAAAATTATCCTTAGCTTCTGTTTTGAACAAGTCCCAACTTGAGGCAGTCGTTGAATGTATAAGTGAAAGGAATTGTGGTCACAGATCATTTTTGAAACTTATTTGGGGACCCCCAGGAACAGGGAAGACTAGAACTGTTAGTATAATGTTGTGGAGCCTCTTACGATTGAAATGTAAGACTCTCACCTGTGCTCCTACAAACGTGGCCATTACGGAAGTGGCTTCTCGTGTTCTGAAATTGGTGAAAGAGTCGGTTGAGACAGTTGATGCAAATGGTGCTTCAGTCTGTTGTTTAGGAGATATTCTTATATACGGTAATATAGACAGAAGTGCTTCAGAGGTTCAAGAGATATATTTGGATTACCGTGTAGAGAAGCTTTTTGAATGCTTAGGAACAGCAAGGGAATGGAAGAATTGCTTCACTGCCATGTTAGAGTTGCTTGAAAATTGTGTTTCACAGTACCAAGTCTACTGTGGTAACAAACATGTCCATGAGAAAAAAGATGGTTACTCATTTCTTCAGTTTGTTAGAGACAGATTCTTATCAGTTGCAACATCTCTTAGAAATTGCATCTCTATTATATGTACTCATATTCCAAAAACATTCATCTTAGAACATAATTTTAATGACATGGTATCACTTACGGTCTTACTTGGTTCATTAGAGACTTTATTGTTTCAAGATATTTTGGTTGCTGAAGAACTGATGGAGTTATTTTCGCATCAAGCACTGGTTAGCATTCATGTTTTGAGAACCCTTCTGTGTTCACTTGATGGAATTAACCTTCCAAGAGCAACAAACAAAGATACAATTGTACACTTCTGTTTTGATATGGCATCCTTAATATTTTGCACAGCTTCAAGTTCACATAAACTTCAATCTATTAGAAAGAATCCCATGAAGTTGTTGGTTATTGATGAAGCTGCACAGTTGAAAGAGTGTGAGTCGGTGATACCCCTCCAAATTTTTGGCATAAGGCATGCTATATTAATTGGTGATGAATGCCAATTGCCAGCATTTGTTAATAGCAAGGTAATCAATTATTTGATTGATACTGGGACTTAAAATATGTATCATATAGTATTATGAAGCTACTCTATAACAAATTTTTATTTTGACCAATATCCTCAATGCAATATTCCTCTTTCAGATTTCAGCAGCAGCTGGCTTTGGAAGAAGTATGTTCGAAAGATTAAGTATACTTGGTCATTCTAGGCACCTTCTCAATATCCAATATCGGATGCATCCAAAAATATGCAGTTTTCCAAATTCAAAATTTTACCAGAACAGAATCATGGATGCACAAAACGTCAAGACTGACGGTTACGGTAAATGTTATCTTACTGGCCCAATGTTCAGCACATATTCTTTTATACATATTTCTGGTGGAAGAGAGGTACGTGATGATAGCCAGAGTCTGAAAAACATGGTTGAGGTAGCTGTTGTATTGAAAATACTTCAGTTACTCTACAGAGGTATGCAACATATTATGGACATCATTAGAACTTTAAGAAAGTTGCATGTATGATTTTATTATATCTAATTATAACTGATGAATTCTTCTATTCCTTAAACTTTTTCGAAAATAAAGGAAATTTTATATACAATTATAAGACTGAAAGCTATTTTTTTTTGGCAACTTTGTAATTATAAGTAATCTGTCTGTTTTGTTCAAGCATACACTATGTTTTCTGTTTGTGCTTCAATAAGCTATAAATATTTCTTTTTCTTGTTTGCAATTTTACAGTTTTAAATAATTCTTTCTCCATTCCCCAAAAAGAGTTTCATTTGCAAAATTTGCAAAAGGATATATTTTTCTTCCATGTTTTCCCTAAATATATTGAGTTTTTAGTTTAGTAGTGGTGGGATGGTATATTTTGTTCAAGCATATTGCATTTTTCATCACGTGCATCCAAATTTTATCTTTCCTCATTCGTAGAAGAAATTAGTAGTTGAGCGGTAAATTTACTAGTTTGGCAGAACATAAAAAATCTTATTAATGATTTAAATTGGAGTGTCGCAGTTTTCTTCTATGTGTTATACTGCTGAATATCTGTGTTTCAATGTATAGCATGTGATGCAGCAAAAATGAAGGTTAACATTGGAGTAGTCTCTCCATACTCTGCTCAAATTTCAGAAATTCAACGGAAACTTGGGCAGAAGTATGACAACCATGGTAGCTTCAACGTGCAGGTCAGATCCATTGATGGGTGTCAGGGTGGAGAAGAAGATATTATAATTATTTCAACTGTAAGATCCAATCAAGGTGGAACAATTGGGTTTACCTCCAGTCCTCATAGAACTAATGTTGCTTTGACAAGGGCTAGGTATGACTTCAACTGGTATTCTAACAAGATTTTCAACTCTGTATTTAAATATTTTGAAGATTCTGAACAGTTCCACTGGCTATCTGATGCCAACAGGCACTGTCTGTGGATTTTGGGGAATGAGAAAACACTATCCAATAGTGACTCTGTTTGGGAAGAACTGATCCTTGATGCCAAGGTTCGTCGATGTTTCTTTAATGCCGATGAAAATAAGGATTTGGAAAAAGTCATCTTGGAGGTGAAGAAAGATCTCAATCAACTGGAAGATCTGCTTAACGCAGATAGTACGTTGTTCAGAAATGCTAGGTGGAAGGTAGTATTCATACTTAAAATTTTGTTTGTGTCTACTTGTTTTCTGTTTATGGTTTATCTTCTTTAAAATAAGTTCTTGCATAATTTTTTGTTTTCTCAGCTTTTTCCTATTTTTTATGTTCAACCTTGTCACAGCTTATGTTCAGTGGCAACTTTACGAAATCTTTTTCAAAGCTAGAGTCTGTGGAGACGAAGAATTTAGTGCTCCTTTTTTTATCAAAACTTGCTAAGGGTTGGAGACCAAAGAGGGGTAATGTAGCCCTCACCTGTGAAAGCTCTTCAAAGATTTTAAAACAATTTAAGGTTGGGAAACATTATATTCTTTGCTCAGTCGACATAGCTAAGGAATCATGGTATATCCAAACCTCGAAGATTTGGGATATACTTCCTTTGCAAGAAATTTCAAAGTTGATTAAAAGATTGGATAACATATTCAAAATGTACACCGAAGATTATATCCATCGTTGCAGTGTCAGATGTTTCGAGGGGTATGTGAAGTCTCATGAATTATTGCATTTTGAATCTATATAATACTTTTTCTTGAATGCTAGACCCAGATATATACCTTCTATCCAATGCATTTCTACTAGTAAATTTGAATATCCTTTCATTGTTAGCCTGTAATCGTAATAACATTGTCATCCTTGCTATTATTTTTTTTTGAGTTCAGGGATTTAGAAGTTCCAATGACATGGGCAGCCTCTTCGGATATTGTTCAATATAAAACTCTTTGCAACACTGAAACCGTGGAATCTTCAAGTACTAATGATTTGGATGGAACATATCTTGAGAACTCTAAGGTCCGTGATAGCTTGTTACTGATGAAATTCTACTCATTGTCATCTGGTGCGGTCGGTAACTTGCTTTCTGGCTGCAATGGTAAAGAGCTGGGTCTACCATTTGAATTGACTGACCAAGAACGAGAGATAGTTAATTTCAATAAAAGCAGCTTTATACTTGGAAGGTCAGGAACCGGAAAAACTACGGTATTGACTATGAAGTTATTTCAAAATGATCAATTGTATCATATAGCTTCTGAAGGATATCATGAATCTAGAAGGGATACCTATACAAACGATAGATGGAGAAATGACATAAATGATAGTCATGGGGAGGCTGAGAGGGACGTACTCCATCAGCTTTTTGTTACTGTTAGTCCAAAGCTGTGTTATGCAGTGAAACAACATTTTTCTCAGTTGAAAAGGTTAGTTACTGGAAGAATTTTTAAACTTTTAATTTATCTATATAGGATTTGGCTTCTTAACCGTCTGATTGCTGAACTATTTGATATTAATATGGTTACATTGTAAAAGGTCTGTGGATGGCATATAATAATGTCACAATCAGAAAGGTCGTGTAGAAATTTCTTCAACTTAATGGCTTCCGTTTCAAATTTGATACGATGAACTTCTGATGTTTGAAAAATGAAACAATTAGTGTTTCAATGAGTGTTCCTTTTGAAATTTTGATGGAATGAATACTAGAGCTTTAGCTTTCACTTTTTGTCTTTTTATTTTCTTTCCATTTTTCTTTTCAATTTTGTAATTTCATTTTTTGTATGCTCCATTAGTATAGTAGTGCAGATCTGCAAACTAGAGTGCGTGGGGCCTTGGTTAACTTTTTGTCTTTTCATTCTCTTTCCATTATTCTTTTCAATTTTGTAATTTCATATTTTGTATGCTCCGTTAATATAGTAGTGCAGATCTGCAAACTAGAGTGCGTGGGGCCTTGGTTAATACCAAGCACGTCTCACCTCTAAATAGATATACATCATTCTACCAAAAGTGTACATAATCATTTTACCTAAATTCTACATACACCTCAGAACCAGGACGTGACCCAGGATGTTGATGAGGCAGTGCATTAAGGGAAACTGCCTTTTGGACTGTTACTGTTCAAAAGTCCCTCAATATGTATTATTGGTTTTTAAATATCCAAAAGATTGTCGGCTTAGAATGAAAATAAGTATCCAATTATTGGAATTGGTTATGTGCTGATAGGGATTACCAAGATGTATGTTTAATTGGCTATCTACTCTTATCTTATTTTGTAAATTTGTTTCTTTTTAGTATCTTTAATAACTGTGTATTATCTTATATTAATTTGGCGTGCCTATTAGCCCTAATATCTTCAGTTTTCCTTGACTAATTTCCTTTATTCAAGTAGTAAAATGTTTTTTTTTGTTAAATTGTCAGATTTGTATGTGGTGTAAACTCTTCAACTCAGAGCAGTTCAATTCATATAGATGATATTGGTGATGTGACACAATCCATCGATATTCCAGATTCTTTTGCTGATCTTCCACCCAACTCATACCCACTTATTATAACATTTCACAAGTTCTTGATGATGCTTGATGGAACAATTGGTGTTTCTTACTTTGACAGATTCCCTGTTGTAAGGCAACTATACCACGAGGGAACTGGTAATTCAGGATCAGTTTCCTTGGAAACTTTTATCAGGACAAAGGAGGTCACCTATGACAGATTTAGTTCGTCATACTGGCCTCATTTCAACATCAAGCTCACCAGAAACCTTGGTTCTTCTACTGTTTTTACTGAGATAATGTCTGTTATAAAAGGTGGCTTGCATGCAGCGGATGGTGATGCTGCAAAACTCTGTCAGCAGGATTATGTTTTATTATCCGAGGACTGTAATTCCACTTTAAGCATGCAAAGAAGGGAAACAATCTATAGTATTTTTATAGAATATGAGAAGAGAAAAGTCATTACAGGTGATTTTGATCTGGCTGATTTAGTGATTGATCTTCATCGTCGACTCAAAGACAAAAGATATGAGGGTGATGAGATGGATTTTGTATTCATTGATGAGGTGCAAGACCTGTCAATGAGACAAATTGCTCTCTTTAAGTATATCTGCAAAAATGTCAATGAGGGTTTTGCCTTTTCTGGTGACACAGCCCAGACTATAGCAAGAGGGATTGATTTTAGGTTTGAGGATATACGATGTCTGTTTTACAAGGAGTTCATACTAGGACAGGAAAGGGATGTGGCTGATAAAAGAAACAAGAAAGGGAAAATCTCAAGATTATTTCATTTGAGCCATAACTTCCGTACCCATGCTGGAGTTTTAAAGTTAGCTCAGAGTGTTATAAATCTTATTTATCATTTCTTTCCTTTGTCCATTGATTTTTTGAACCCCGAGACTAGCCTTATATCTGGAGAAGCTCCCATTCTTCTCGAGACGGGGAATGATAAGTATGCTTTGAGAACTATATTCAGAAACACCGAGAAATCTGAGACTCATAATTTTGCCTTTGGAGCTGAACAAGTAATATTAGTACGTGATGACTGTTTGAAAAAGGAGATATGTGACTATGTTGGGAAGAAAGCCCTAGTTCTAACAATTCTGGAGTGCAAGGGCCTTGAGTTTCAGGTACATAATAGTTTCTTGTTGATTTTATTAAATTTCTCTACTCCGGGTCCTGGAAAGCGCAATGAGCTTTAAGAGTCTTGTATGAGTGTTCAGGCTTTATGGTAACATTTCTATCTATTACACCTTCCTTGGGTTCGATGCAAAATTGATCAATGATGGTTACAAATGTTTTTCTTAAACATTATTCCTCTGTATTGTCTTATCTCTATTTATATCATTTTTTTAGGATGTATTGCTATACAACTTCTTCAGCTCATCACCTTTTCAAAATCAATGGAGAGTGATCTACGAATACATGACTGAAAATGATCTGCTGGGCTCTACTACTTCTATGTCCTTTACTCGTTTTAACCGGGAGACACACAGTATCTTGTGTTCTGAATTGAAACAATTATATGTAGCTGTCACCCGTACCAAGCAAAGACTGTGGATTTGCGAGAATATGGAGGAATTCTCTGGACCAATGTTTGACTATTGGAAGAAATTATGTCTTGTCAGTGTAAGACAACTGGATAATGCATTCGTAGAAGAAATGCAAGTTGCTAGCAGCCAAGAGGACTGGAAGTCTCGGGGCATTAAGGTCTCTTTATCCCTCATAACTCACATTGTTGAATAATTTGACACCTCAAAATAATAGGTGATACTTTTCCAAGCTATAGGACTTTTTCATCTCCTATTCATAGTTAATCATTTATTTAGTTACATGCTCTTCTTCATCTCCGTTATACTTATCATCGTTATGCTTAGTTCCTTGAATATGTAGTCATAGCATGGCATGTTCAATCAGAGTTTCCATGAGATAGATACTAATATTTGAAACTTATACCTAGTACATGTTCAAAGTTTTGGAATGCTCATAGTTTGGATCATATATGAACCTTGTGTTCTCATTTGCTGCAGCTCTTCTATGATAAGAATTATGAAATGGCAATGATGTGCTTTGAAAGGGCAGGGGATACATATTGGGAAAGACTGGCTGAGGCTTCTGGACTTCAAGCAGCTGCAGACCGTATGGGTGGGCCAAATTCCGAAATGTCACATTGTTACCTCAGGAAGGCTGCAGAAATCTTCGATGAGATTGGAAAGGCTGAATCAGCCGCCAGATTGTTTTTTGAGATAAACGAGTATGAAAGGGCTGGTATGGTTTTTGTATTCTTTCTGGCTTGTGTTCTTACTAATTTCTCTGTTAAACATTGGGGAATATTATGTATGTGCGTCTTTTTCTACACTGTTTAGGTGATGATGCTTTTGTATTCTTTCGGTCTCGTGTTCTTACCATTTTCTCTGTTAAACATTGGGGAATATTATGTATGTGCGTCTTTTTCTACACTGTTTAGGTGATGATGCGCTATTCTCAAAACATGTCACTACATCTACATGAAGGATGTAAAATTTAATAGCGTTGGCACTGTAGAAGCTTGCAGCTCTTAGTATGTATTTTGTTCGTTGAGACATTTCTTTTACCTCAGCAAAGTGGACTATGATCTCATATAGTTTCTTTAGGAATAACATTAATTTTTTGGAGCTTAATTTAAATTGGGATTTTATTATTAAAAGGATTTCTTGTTTCAACTTCTAAAAGTTTAATGAAGAGGTGACACTGAAGTATGGTTTCTGGATTATTATACAGACCGGTGTACCATGACCTGTGCTTCTGATGATATTTAGTTTCTTAAAATAATTGTTAAGTCTTTCACTCTGTCTTTCTCTCTCGCTGCTGACCAAACTCAACGCACTTGTTTTTGCATCCATATTGGAGTAGTGAAGTTTTGACAATTTTTTTTCTGTCATGATTGCTGTGCTAAAAAACTAACCCCTTATTGATACAGGTTTCATATATATGAATAACTTTGGAGAGTCTAAGCTGGCGAGAGCTGGAGAATGTTTTTGTCTAGCAAAATGTTTTAAACAAGCAGCAAGAGTATATGCTATGGCCAGATTATACTCCGAGTGCCTATCTGCTTGCCTTAGTGGAAAACTCTTTGACAAGGGATTGCAGTACATACGGGACTGGAAACAAATTGGAGACAATAATGTGGTAGAAATGGATAGATCTGCACAAGAGTTTCTGCAGAAAGGTGCTTTACATTACTACGAGCTAAATTATTATAGGTCAATGATGGAATTTGTCGAGTCTTTTCAGTCAAAGGACTTGATGCGAATATTCTTACGGAATATAAATTGCCTTGATCAGCTTCTGGGGTTGGAAATGAAATGGGGAAACTTTCTAGAAGCTGCTAAAATTGCAAAGCAGAAAGGAGATTGTCTCCTTGAAGCTGATCTTCTTGAGAAGGCTGGAATTTTTCAAGAAGCGTCGATGCTAATGTTATGGTATGTGTTCTCAAACACATTGACTTCATTAAGAGGCAAGTGTAGGCCTTCATACCTTTTTAAGCAGAAAGACGAGATTTTAGAAAAAGCAAAGTTGATTGCAAAGAAACACTCTGATATCTTCTATGAATTTGTGCTTAAGGAAGCTGACAATCTATCGAAAGGAGACACTGTTGGAGAAATCCTGGAAATGAGATGGCAGTTTGTTCAACAGTGGAAACAATATGCTCCCGTGGGTCTCGTTAAGACAAGTTCTGAATTAGACAAAACTGAACAAGATTTACTGGAAAGATGTGCACGTCATTACTATGATCTCAAAGAAAGTAAAACTATGATGAAATTTGTTGAAACTTTTCAATCAATTGACTTGATGCGTGACGTCTTGAAACATTTAAATTGTCTTGATGACCTTATGTTGTTGGAAGAGGAAAAAGGAAACTTCTTAGAAGCTGCAGATATTGCCCAACAGAAAGGGGATCTTCGACGTAAGTCTGATCTTCTTGAGAAATCTGGGCATTTCGAAGAAGCATCTCTGCTCATACTCTGGTATGTTTTTGCTGAGTCTCTTTGGACTCATGGAAGCAAAGGTTGGCCCCTAAAGCAATTTGCTCAGAAGGAAGAGCTTCTGAGAAAAGCAAAAAAATCTGCTAAGAATCACTCAGATCTGTTCTATTCGTTTGTGTGCATGGAGGCAAATATTCTATCGAACCGAGATAGTAGCTTGTCTGAGATGGGACAGTATCTGTGTACCTCTCAGGGACATAGAAGCTTCAGAGGTGAAATTATAGCAGTTCGGAGAATTCTGGATGCTCATTTTTACACAAGTTTCTCAATGTATGAGTGGAATGATGAATTGGTCAACAATTTGATAAAGCATCCTGAAGTCATGATATGTCAGAACCGTGTCTCGGTAGACACTTTGGTTTACTTGTGGAAATATTGGAAGGACAAAATCTTGGAATTAGTTGATTATCTCTGCTGCGATCTTGGACAAGATGTTGGCAAGTATTCGACTTATGAGGACTTCATTTTGAATTATTTTGGTGTGCAGAAGAACTATTGCAACAAAGAGATTGTTTATGTTGTGCTTAACTCTGGTGCCAACTGGGTTAATGAGATCAATTCCACCTTATTTTGGAGGAGAGGAGATTTGCTTTCTATTGGTGCTCACAACTTTGTTCCAGTTGCCCTTAGTTATTTTTGTTCAGAATTACTTTCTGTTGGTAGAGAGGTGTTGGCCACCCTCAAACTCCTCCATATTTACTCATGTAAGAATTCTGTTTCTGTGTTTCGCCCAGGCTTATGTCTTGTTCATATGTTTGAGATAGCGAAATTTCTTGAGAATTACAAGTTTCCAAACTGCAAGTACAGTGGTAGGACTGCTGTGCAGACATATGTTAAATTGTCTACAGAGCAGTTTTATGACTATGTTTTTCATATTGATTGGAAAAAATCTTTGACAAAAGATATGATATCTCTGAGAGGAAGAGAAGTTTCCTTGGATTTACTCAAAGAAGCTGCTGTTGGAAATATCAACGAGACGAATAGCCTGACATCGGGGCAGATGGGAAGAGTGGTGATGATGATCCTAGGATCTGGCAAGCACAGTGTATACTTCAATGAAGAAATCATGAAAAGCTTTGATGGACATCCGTTGTGGAAGAAATTGATAGAGAAAATAAATTGGACTAAAAGGTCAGATTTTAATCCTGATTTGGGGACCACTGACATAGTTGCTGCATCCAATGTAGCTTCAGTGGTTTACAGTTTCTGTGATGTACTTGAAGATAACATGTCCGCTCACTGGAGGCCCGAACTTGATCATATATCACCCTCGTGTTTCTTGTATCTAGCTGAGCGCCTTCTTATAATGGTTTCTTACTTCCAAGGTTACTTTTTCACTACAAAATCTTCATGTGTCGAATGGCTCATATACGAGGAATGGGATGTTGATTCAAGTATCGGTTCAGTAAGCCACATGGAATTGCCTTTGGTAATAGGAGAGGTCTATAATATTTTAGTCTTCCAAATACAGAAGCTGCTGGTGAATAAGCATGATATCCTGGAATGGATCAAAAATTCAAATAACAATCCAGAGGACTACTATCGCCTCTTAGTTTTGAGATTGATGGTTTTATTGTGTTTAATTTGCATAAATTCTGCTAACCATTTTGATAAGCTTTTCAATTTGTTGGATAGAAGTGATCTCTGTGCCGATCTGCCTTTGGAATTTTGTAATGCCCTTAGGAGGAGAGAATGTTATTTCATTGATGCGCTTGCTGATGCACTTAAGAGGATTGAGAATCCGCTGGTGATCGTCCTCAAATGTCAAATTTCTGAATATGAAGGTGAAGAAATTCAGCAAGGATTTATTTACAGAATTGTTTCCAGAGAGGCCTGAAACTGTTACATCAGGTGGTTATAATGAAGGTCAGTCAGGAAGGCAGTATGGCCTCTTTTGGGAGATACTTGATACGTTGGAGTCGCTGGAGCAGGTAAAGGATAGCTGCTTAATGTGGTTCATGTCTACCGCCCCAGTCATCAAGGTAATGTAAACTTTTTGTTCACATAATATAATATGACGGCATGTAGCATTGAATCTTATTAGCATATATATTATTTCTTATATTTTAGGTGGAGGTGGACAAAATTTTAGACCTGCTATCTGTTACAATAGAATCCCCTCTTCAGATGAGCCATTGTCGGGAGAATGAAAACCTGTTTATGATAGCAAGCATGCTGAATGAGCTGAAGCAACTTTCTTTTGCACTGGATATAAGGTCTGTTTAAATTTGTTGCAGCCATTTCTATAAACTTGACTAAATAACGTTCTTATAATGATCTTTAATGGATCTTTCTTTTGATTCGAGTGTCTTGTTTTCTTGTTCTTGTTTTGCAGCTGGAGGAATGTGCAGATGAGAAGATACAAAGCGTCGTGAAGATTGCAAAAGGACTGCAATTAAAGAGATCAAAGCTGAAGCCTTTATTGGATCATCTATTCTTGCAGATGTATGAAAACAAGTCGGGATTTCTTGGTGAAGGTCCGAAGGAAACTGGGAAAGCAATAAAAGATATGATGTCTAGTAAGATGACTCTGTTCTTAGTAGCAACAAAGCAGCAGTAACCGTGTAGAATTAGAGCATCAATTTTGTTGTGACATGTGGTAATTTGAGGAATTAAACAGGAAAAGTAAGTTGATGTTCAATGGTCATTTTTTAGGCGGTTTATGATTATGATTATGCTTATGATTATCAATGGATGTATTTTGCTTATGATTATCAATGGATGCATTTTGAATCCTAAGCTTCTTTTCTAAAAACCAAACACTGCTTTTATTTTTATTTTGTGCACACAGCATTGATCAATGATGTCTACATCAGAATCTTGATTTGATGAAGTGTGAGAGAAATTGAATTTTAATATACCTATTTATCATACGTAAATAAAAAATAATTATATATTAAATATGATATAAATTGAAATTATATTTATTTTACGGTATCCACTAAATTTGTGCTAATTAAATAAAAAATAATTACATATTACTTATGATATAAATTGAAACTATATTAATTTTACGGTATCCATCAAATAAATTTGTGCTACTAATTCGTGACTTAGCACAGGTAAATGTCGTAATAAATCAAAATGTTAAAAAAATTGGATGTCATATAATTCTAGATAAATTCTTGAATTTTTCGTTTCTCTTGTACAAACTTCCTAGAAATTTAATCAGCATATTTTAGTTAGATACAATCAAGCTGTTTTGTTTTGGATTTCCTCCTTTCAACAATATGAGTCTCGCTTGTTAAAATATTTTGTTTTGACATAAGAGTTTTATTTATATTAACAATAATATAAAAAATGTAATACTCTTAAATTTATCATTATCATTTCATTAACATTCAGTTTATTTTGTAGGTCAACATAGTACTAGTAATTACTTGAAACTTGTTTTTAAATTATATTGTTTGTTGATTCTAACTTTGTTTAAATATAAAATAAAATTTACAAATAATATGTCATTATTAAATTATTATTTTTCTGTGAAAATAATATTAAGGGTCTCAATTTTTAATATTAAATAATGTTTCAAATGATATAATTATTATGTTCATTAAATATATCTCATGTATTTGATGATGCTATAAATATCATATTATTTGAGACATTTTGAGATAAAAATAAATAAATAAATAAAACTCGTACTATTATCATCTTATATTAGTTAGAGTGACATATGTGTTACGTGTGTAATTATCGTAAGAATATAATAGAAATTTTATTTAATTTTGAAGATAAAATAAAAAATTTAAAAAGAAAAATTTGTGATAAAATTAAACTCGTAAGGACAAAAAAATTTTAAAAAAATTTGTGGCATAGCCTCAAAATGTCGATTAATTTCATTGTTCTCCCTTACAAGAGAAATCCTTTATTTGTGAACAGAATACGAGTAATTAAGGTCAGATTAAGAAAAAAGAAAATAATTACTACAACTGTAGCATGCTTCCCGAGGAAGGTTTGTTCCAAAGGTGTTGGTCGTGGAGGGTCGACGTGGTCGTGGGTCCTACTTCTTTGTATCGTACGATGTAGTGGTAGGGGAATTGTATCATGTATGTTCCACTTCCCGAGGCAACGTAACTTTCAGCTCAACCTTTTCCAAAAACATCACAATTCACTACCCTACAAAATTAAAATTGTAATGCTACAATCTTGTTCTATACTCCTTCCATTTCATGTCATTACTAAAATAATCTGCACATTTATTAAAGGGTCTTCTTAATATGTGTCTTAAGGGTACGTGCTAAGTACACGATTCAAGAGAATATTCTCTTGAACTGTATGTATATTTCCTTAATTTTTGCATTTGCACTAAGTTCAAGAGAATATGTACACAGTTCAAAAGAAAGTTCAAAAGAATATTTTTTTGAACCGTGTGCTTAGCAAGTGCCCTAAGGGCACATGTTAAGAATAAATATAATAACAATTAGTAACTTCATTTTAATTGTTATAATTTATTAAAAAAAGAAGAAAACTGAAAAGTGATTATTTGATTGTATTAAATATCTTTCTAGTTAGAAAAGAGAATATAAATATTAGCATTTTTAGATAAATAAATTAAGATTCGTAAACGATAATTATTTAAAATATATTACCTTCATTCCTTTTATTTGTCTTTAAGCGAAATTTGTTTCTTTTTATTTATTATTTATAGATTAATGACTTAATTTTTTATATTATTCTTAAATTAAATACTAGTTTATTTTTTTAATCTTTTTAAATAAATTTTATAATGTTAATATTAAAAGTTTATAGTTATTTTAATTAATCAAACAAAATACTAATTGTAATTTTTAATTTTTATAATTTTTTTTAAAAACGTTAATTAAAAATAAATAGAGATAGTACAAAATAAGTTAAAATGACGATTATAATTAGAATGAATTGGAGAGAGCAGTATATATACTCCTCTCCTCCTATTTAATCATACGACTATGTAGCAAAATAAAAGGGGAGAAAAGATTTTAATAGTAATATGAATGATGTTATGGAAAAAGCAAGACCTTTGAGTCAACTAGCCCGGAAAATGAAAAGACCGGGACCAGCCTTTTTAGCTTTCTTCCTTTACTCATTCTTCCTATTCTTCATTTGGTTGTTTCATCTTTTGCTAAAAAGCTTCCATCTTTGTACCTTTAGAAGAGAGATGAAAATGAGTTTGTCTGTGTGAAATGATCAAGAATATCTTTTTCTTTGTTTAAAGGGGTTAATTTGCTTAGTGCTTGTACTAAAGATTCCTAGGTTCATTTCTTACGTTTTCCTTCCTACCTAAGAAAACCCCATTTCCTTTCCTTTTAGTCTTTGTTTTTCCTTTAAATATAAATGGGATTTTGGTATGATGGGTTTTGCAGATAATTAGAAGAGCAAGTAGTTGGAGGAGGAAAGTGATGATGGAAGGCGGTTCCTCAGACAATAAGAAGACAGCAATGCACAATACCCTTGGATTAATTGATTTGGTTTTCTCTTGGTCTCTTGAAGACATCTTCAATGAGAATCTATATAGAAACCAGGTTTGCTTTTTTGTTTCATGCTGCATCATTCTTTGTCTTAACTCTTAACTTATTAGTATATTCATTTGACATTTCGCAGCTTTTGGATTAACTTATTGGCATTTAATATTATCAAATAGAAAGTTTATTGAGGCTTTTCTAATGTTGAAAGATGCAGTTATCTGTAATGATTTTTATTTTATGTTTGCCCCTACCCCACTTTGGCTTGATGTGCCGGGCTCTTTTGGCTCAAACCCATTTATTGCTCATGCACGTGTTTCA
Source organism: Aralia elata (assembly GCA_034770075.1). Classification (NCBI taxonomy): domain Eukaryota; kingdom Viridiplantae; phylum Streptophyta; class Magnoliopsida; order Apiales; family Araliaceae; genus Aralia; species Aralia elata. The sequence continues at coordinate 83,638,311 of CM068387.1, read as the reverse complement.
ATCATTAATTTGCTATTTGGGCTTGTATCACTTATAGTTTTTTCAAAAAATGGGTTCCAAACCTTTGGCTCTTTTTGAAGTCACAGCTGAACTTATGGTCAGGATCATAGTAAATAGTATTGACTGATGTAGCTTCTTCAATTACAATCAACTTTCTCTCTTTTCACCATATTAATAGAATTTGATAAATTTTGGTTGGTCGGTCTAATTGGAAATAATATAGCATGTTGATATTGTCAAAACAAAAATGATGTTGTCGGAGCAAATATACATTATGTGATAATTTGGTATTTGTTATAGTCACAGTTAACACTTTAAACAACTGTTATTGCTCTGGTAGTATCATTTTTTCGCTATGGCTATATGAACTGCCATAATATATATATATATATATATATATATATCAACTGCTAATGTCTCGTGCTGACAAAAACTAATGCTACTGGAACTCAAAAAGAAATTAACTAATGCTATTGGATTTGCATTAATTTTGGCTAAACCTCTATTTGATATTTTGAATTTTTATGAGTTTTCTTTTAGCCTTTTTTCCTGATTTTAGTACTCAGCTAAAACGTATTTTTACTAAACTGTTAACTTATATTAGCAACTAGCCAACTGCATACTAAAATTCTATTAATTATGCCGCCTCAATCATTAAAGGGTAATTAACCAATAAGGTATCAAGGATTTCCTGTGTAGTCTACTAGTCTTTGAATGATAACTTAATACATGAGAAGCAGTCTGAATTTAATTTAAGACGAATAAGTCAGTTAATTGAAAAACTAAAATTCCTATGGAAAAAGTGCATTAAAGTTTCCTACGTGGTGGATGATAGATAAGAGTACCTGTATTCTGCCTGGCAGGAAATTGTTCTAGTTCTGACTTCCAATGGAGTATCAATTAATACCAAATTCTTTATTAATCTTCTTTGCATATCTTTCTTATGAGTGTACTTGTACTGATGAGGTAGTGTACATTGTGCTTACTTGATATTTTGCATATTTTGCTTCATATTTTTGTTTTCCTTTTTGCTCAAGTTCAAGTACATTCTTTATACTGTGACTCACTGTTTTGGTCGTTAAGCCAGCTAGAATGTTTGTGAATGTCAGCTTTTTTGGCTTGCATTTAAAATGCTTCACTTGCTTTATCGGTGTTAGATCCTTTATTCATGTTTCTTTTATCAATTGTTCTGAAAACTAAACGGTATGAGGCAATACTTTCCTGCTGCTGAGGACCGAGGACTTCTTACCCTACAACAACAACTTTCATTATTTCATTTTAGGTGGAAAATATTCCAACATCATTTCAGTCGGTGGAGCAGTATCTTGGCTCATATGTTTTTCCTTTATTGGAAGAGACACGAAAAGAACTGGCTTCTAGCATGGAGATTATGCACTGGGCGCCCTTTGCTGAGGCGATCTCTGTAGATGAGGCTAAGCCATATGGAACATTGCAATATGATGTTAAGGTTGATTATTGGAAAAACAGATTTAGCGATTGTGGAAAGGAGCCCTATAGAACACTGCCTGGAGATATATTAATATTCTCGGATGCAAAGCCCGAAACTGTTTCTGATTTACAACAGCTGGAAACAATGTGGACTTTTGGATCAGTTATCAATATCACAGGGGAAGAGGAAGAGAACAAAGACAGTAGTACGTCCACTCATTTTAAAGTTAAAGTCTCAAAAGATATTGAAGTCAAAGATGGGATGCGGAATTCTCTGTTTGTTGTTTCCTTGATAAATTTAACAGCAAATAAAAGAATTTGGAATGCACTGCACATGTTTAGGAATCTAAATATAATCAAGAAAGTTCTGTGCGCTGATAATGAGGTAAGATTATAACTTATTTTATTATGGATTGAATAATGTTGCGTTAGCCTGCAAATATTTGCATGACATGTTGCAAGTAGAATGCGATCTTTGAGTGTTTTCTTGTAACTAGCTTCCACAACTGTAACAGATTTCTTACACCTGATCAAAAGATAAAGCTCTTTACTTGCATGGGATATTTCATGTTTGAAATTTGTGATATTTATTAGTTATTACAAAAGAAATTGGCGATCCTATTGCTATTTTTCCAAAAAGAGAATTTCCTTTATATCTGAAGGAAAAACCAGAATACAAACTGGTAACCGTTTTCACTATTGATTTTTTGTTCCAAGTTTGATGCAGTGTGTAGTGTAAGCAAATCACGGTGCTGTCTTTTTAAGTTTTAAGTGGCCATAGCTTATAAGATGTATTTCCAGCTGTTTGTCTGGCATTTCCTTTTACTATGTATGTATTTTGATTTTCAACTTGCATTTCTTCCTTTGTTTCATTCAATCATTTCCTTTTTTCCATTTTATTTAGTTAGACAGCATAGTGGAAAGATTCCTGCTACACTTACAAAGAACTCTTACAAAAACTAGTTTACAAAATGATGTGTCAAAGTTTAGTTAGTGGATGATTCACCATAAATGGGCGGGTCTAGTGATTGTAATCTACCAAAGTCATACACATCATTTTGTATCTCTTTTTTGTAACAATTCTTTAGTCACCGTAGTATTATTTGTAGTGGAAATGACCTTATTTAAATTTATGCTGATCCTGACTGATATCAAAAATTGTGGAATGCAGGTTGAGGAAAATTGTGATATTTGTTGTGTACATAACAGTAATCAATGGGGTGATATATTTGACACAAGTGTGTCAAACCTGAACAAATCACAAACTGAGGCAGTTTTGGGTGCACTAAGTAAAATGAAATGTGACCATAAGCCTTCAGTGGAACTTATATGGGGTCCACCAGGGACCGGTAAAACAAAAACTATAAGTGTGTTGCTAGTCCAACTCTTGAAAATGAACTTGAGGACCCTTATATGTGCACCAACAAATGTAGCAATTACAGAAGTTGCTTCTCGTGTCCTCAAGTTATTGACAGAATCAAGTAAAGCTGAATGTGCAAAGGATGATTCTGTTTGTTCTTATGGAGATCTACTCTTATTTGGCAGTAAGGACAGGCTCAAAATTGGTTCAGATATCGAAGCAATCTATTTGGATTATCGTGTTGATAGACTTACAGAGTGCCTAGGGCCACTTACAGGTTGGAAGCACTGTTTAAGTTCCATGATCAGTTTACTTGAAGATTGTGTTTCTCAGTACAATATTTTTGTGGAAAATGAATTGATAAAATCAAAGGAAAATAATGATGAAGATGAAGTTCACAAGTTGGAATATAAATCTTTTCTTGAATTCTTGAGAGCTCGGTTCCAGTGTACTGCATCACCCCTCCGAAGATGCTTATTAATATTTTGTAGTCATTTACCAAAGAAGTTTGTTGGAGAAAGTAAGTTCCAGGACATGGTTACTCTTAGTCACTCACTTGATTATTTGGAAAAGTTGTTGTTTCAAGACAATGTGGTGTCTGAAGAACTAGAAAAGCTTCTTTTACATCCGGAAAATGTTGAAGATTCTTCTGAGTTTTCATTGTTGCTATGCCTAAGAAGCAAGTCCCTTTCTGTTCTAAGAAGTCTTCGGCTTTCTCTGGAAGAACTTAACCTTCCACGTGCTATGAACAGAGCGTCAATAATGGAATTCTGTTTTCAGAGGGCTTCCATAATTTTCTGTACTGTATCTAACTCATACAAGTTGCATTCAGTAGAAATGGAGCCACTGAAACTTTTGGTTATTGATGAAGCGGCCCAGTTGAAAGAGTGTGAATCATGCATACCCCTTCAACTTCTGGGTATGAGGCATGCAATTCTTATTGGTGATGAGTGCCAGTTGCCAGCAACTGTCAAAAGCAGTGTAAGTCAATGATATCTATCATACTCCTTACTTATCTTAGTTAAAATAAAAGGTCTTTATAATTTGTTTTCTAAAAAACTTTCGACTGTTACTCTTTAAGAGTTTTTTGCTCTTGTTTCATTTTCACACATCACATTTTCTGCTTGCAGGTTTCTGATGAAGCTGGCTTTGGGCGAAGTTTATTTGAAAGATTGAGCCTACTGGGTCATTCTAAGCACCTGCTTAATATTCAATACAGGATGCATCCATCTATTAGTTTCTTCCCTAATTTGAACTTCTATCACAACCAGATCTCCAATGCACAAAATGTTCGGAGTAAAAGTTATGACAAGAACTATCTTCCAGGGCCAATGTTTGGTCCCTATTCTTTCATAAATGTCATTGGCGGGAGAGAAGAAATGGATGACGTTGGACATAGCCGAAGAAATATGGTTGAGGTTGCTGTTGTAATGAAGATAGTCCAGGATTTGTACAAAGGTGTGTCAATTCAAAGAGAATCTATTGGTGTCTTAAATAGGATTTCATACTTCTACATGTTTGACTAATGATATTTCTTAATTTACATCATAGTGAATTGAATTTTATTAAAACTCCATTTGAATCTTAAAGCGGAAAGGAGCCAAAAAAACTGTGAGCTTTTTTGCTGCCACCATTCTCTTTGAGTACTAATTAGGTGTAAAAGATTTTAATGTCACAATAAACCAACAACAAATCCTATCTGATTGTTATTCCTTTAAAGAGAATTTTCTATTGCTGCTTTCTTAGCACTTTGGTGGGAGTCTTCCTTCTTTTTGGCTGTATATATCACTGCTAGTGTAGATTATGTACTCTTGATTTCTTGAAGAACGTATTAAATTTACTGATTTATCCATTTCCCCGTGAAATTGATGAATTTTCCTTTGATAGCTAATTAGTGTTTTTTTTTTCAAATGATAGCATGGGATGGTTCCAGAAGGAAGCTTAGTGTTGGTGTCGTATCACCCTACGCTGCTCAAGTGGTCGCCATCCAAGATAAAATTGGATGGAAGTATGAAAAGCTTGATGGATTCTCTGTGAAGGTGAAGTCTATAGATGGGTTTCAGGGTGGGGAGGAAGACATCATAATAATATCTACTGTTAGATCTAATAGTGGCGGATCCATTGGTTTCATGAGCAGTCCTCAGAGAACTAATGTTGCTTTGACAAGAGCACGGTATGGAGTAAATTGAATATTCTATAATGTTTGTTTTCTATACTTAACTTTTTGAACTTGAACTATATGCGCATCTTCCATTTTACTCTAGGCACTGTCTCTGGATACTGGGAAATGAAAGAACCTTAGCTAATGGGGAATCAATTTGGGAAGCGTTAGTACATGATGCTAAGAATCGTAATTGTTTCTTCAACGCTGATGAAGATAAGAATTTGGCCAAATCCATAGTAGATGTGAAGAAGGAGCTAGATCAACTCGATGATTTGCTTAATGGGGCTAGTGTTCTCTTCAGAAGTGCAAGATGGAAGGTTTATAGCTTCTAGTTGCATATTGTTATTTTTTTCCCCTTTTGAAGTTATGTATTACATAATCTTTTCTGCTAAACTATTTTTATTCTTGCATGTGTTTAGGTTCTTTTTAGTGATAACTTCAGAAAATCATTTGGAAAGCTTATGTCCTCTCGCTTGAAAAAGTCAGTTTTAAACCTTTTACTGAAGCTTTCCAGTGGCTGGCGTCCTAAGAATAGGAGTGTGGACTCGGTTTGTGAAAGCTCTTCTCAGATCCTCAAAAAATTCAAGGTTGAAGGGCTCTATGTTGTTTGCACAATTGACATTGTGAAGGAGTCGTCGAATTATAAACAAGTTTTAAAGGTTTGGGATATATTGCCATTAGAGGAGATGCCAAAATTGGTGAAACGTCTTGATAGCATATTTTTTATGTACACCGATGATTTTATTAATCGGTGCAAAGAGATATTCCTTGAGGGGTATGTTAATCCTTTTACAGTTTATTAAATTAGAAGGATGTTTCTAGATTCGGAATTGTGTTTCTGCCTTTTTTAACATATGAACAAATTCTGTTGTTTACTTCTACTCGCAATCCTATTCATATTTATTCCACTTCATTTGTTTGTTTTTAGGACTTTGGAAGTTCCAAAGACTTGGGCGACTTCCAATGACATTATCCGTTATAAAAATCTTAATAATGGTGAATTGGGTAGTGACTCTAGCTGTAATGAAATTGAAGGTAGAAGTTACGTCGAAAATTCAAGGGTGAATGAGAGCTTATTGCTTATGAAGTTCTACTCCTTATCATCAGGTGTTGTGAATCACTTGTTGTCTGATCGTGATGGTAGAGAACTGGATCTCCCATTTGAAGTAACTGATGAGGAGATGGAGATCATTCTATTTGGTAAAAGCTCCTTTATTCTTGGAAGGTCAGGCACAGGGAAAACTACGGTTTTGACCATGAAATTATTCCAAAAAGAACAATGTCACTTTATTGCTTCTGAAGGATGTTGTGTAGCTGAGAGCAGTACTGTAATGGATGTAAATCAGAAAAATGAACTTAGCAAGTGCATTGGAGAGAGTAAGGAAGTTGTATTACGTCAGCTTTTTGTGACAGTTAGTCCAAAACTTTGTTACGCGGTGAAACAGCATGTCTCCCAGCTGAAAAGGTGTGTACAATAATCACCTTTGTAGTTTTTGCAACTTGCATCCTATTTTCTTAACACCATTTATTGTGTTGCAGTGGACTCTTTACGTCTTGAAAGGAAATAAATCACGCGTTATTACCTAAACATGAATTCTGAAACTTCGTTTATGGCAAATTGATTTGTGTTTTGTGCATCGCTAACACACACATTGATTTGAATACCTCCATTGAGCTTTGTAAACTTTATGAAATCATTAAGAATGAAATATATATGAATGAGAAGCATCCAGTTAACATATCTACAATGTAGTGATGAATTACTATCAATTATTTATTGCTTCCCTCGAGCAAAACCCTAACTTCATTTGTAACTGAATTTTCCTACTTAATTATTTGCTTATGATTGTTATTCTGCGCTGAACAGTCTTTTGAGCATTCCTGGTCCTTTCATTGATCATGATTTACATGTCATTGTCCAAATAAATGTCTTTTGTGTGATAAGAGACTATTTACTTTTGGAATATTTTCTTTTCTTAGTAATAGGAGCTTGTATCTGAGATAAAGGTCTTTTGGAAAAAACTATCTACAAAAAATGTCTCAATTCATCCTATTTTCTCATATATGGGATGTGAAATGGGTGAATAAATGTTTTTGTGTAATAAGAAGTCTTAGTATCTTAATGCAAGTATTTAATTCTTACAGCTTTGCACGGGGTGGTAACTTCTCAGAAGACTTACTTGACAAGGATGGCATGGATGATGCTGAACTATTCAAAGAAATCCCAAATTCTTTCCTTAACATCCCTGTTAATTTGTACCCTCTTGTGATAACATTTCAAAAGTTTTTGATGATGCTTGATGGAACATTGGGTAATTCTTACTTTGAAAGGTTCCATGATATAAGGGGACTCGGTCAGGGTAAATCTAGAAGCTCAAGCTCAGTTGCATTGCAAGCTTTCATAAGAATCAAGGAGGTTACCTATGACAGGTTTTGCTCATTTTACTGGCCCCATTTCAGTAATAAGCTCACTAAAAAACTTGATTCTTCGAGAGTGTTCACTGAGATAATTTCTCATATAAAAGGAGGCCTACAAGCAGCGGAGGCATGTGATAGTAAACTTGACCGGGAGGAATATCTTCAACTTGCTGAGGGTCGGGTTTCCACTTTGAGTAGGCAGAAGAGAGACAAGATTTACGATATTTTTCAGGATTATGAAAAAATGAAGATGGAACGTGGAGAATATGATTTGGCTGATTTAGTAATTGATCTTCATCATCGACTAAGAAATGAAAGATTTGAAGGTCACAAAATGGACTTTGTATATATAGACGAAGTGCAAGATCTTACCATGAGACAGATTTCTCTTTTCAAATATGTTTCCAGAAATATCGATGAGGGCTTTGTTTTTTCGGGAGATACTGCTCAGACGATTGCAAGGGGGATTGATTTTAGGTTCCAGGATATACGATCCTTGTTCTACAAAGTGTTCATGGAATCAGCAAGTGATGGATATGCTGGAAGAAAAGATAAAGGACGCTTGTCAGAGATTTTCAACTTAAGACACAACTTCCGCACTCATGATGGCGTGCTAAAACTAGCACAGAGTGTTATCGATCTTCTTTATCGATTTTTTCCTCATTTTGTTGATGTTTTGAAACCTGAGACTAGTCTTATATATGGGGAAGCCCCTGTTTTGCTTGAGCCTGGGAATGATGAAAATGCAATTGTAACTATTTTTGGTAACAGTGGAAGTGTTGATCGAAAGATTGTCGGCTTTGGTGCAGAGCAAGTCATATTAGTTCGGGATGATTCTGCTAGGAAAGAAATTTTGAATTATGTTGGGAAACAAGCTCTTGTTTTGACTATAGTGGAGTGCAAGGGACTTGAATTTCAGGTTTGTTAGTTTTTATTTTCTTTATTTGTTGACCTAGACTCTTTTCTTATTTATTGAATTGCGTGTGTTTTCAGAATTTATAATTCTTCTCGCCGAGGGGCTGCCAGATCCTAATCTTTCTTGTAGATTATTTTGAATGATTGGTTCGAGGGAACCCTGCTGCCACTATGTTCTTACTAATTTCTGTGAGATAATTTATTGATCTACTTTTGGGGATTGCTTAAAAGTTAACGATTTGATTTGTTGTCGTTGGAAGCGGGAAGATGTTAATACTTCATAGATGGACTAATTAGATGTTGTGTAGAAACTGGGAAATGCTAACGATGTGCCCTTATCCAAAATTTTCCATTAAAGATTCAGCTTTATTCTTTTTTCTTTCTTAATTAAGTTTCATACATCTGATATATGAAATCTTCCAACATGTAGGATGTATTGCTCTACAATTTTTTTGGCTCCTCACCTTTGCAAAGTCAGTGGCGGGTTGTATATGAATTCATGAACGAACAAGATATGCTTGATGCTACTTCTCCCCAGTCTTTCCCAAGTTTTAACGAGGCAAGACACAATCTCATGTGTTCTGAACTGAAACAACTATATGTGGCTATAACTCGAACGAGGCAAAGGTTATGGATTTCTGAAAATATAGAGGACCTGTCCAGGCCTATGTTTGACTATTGGAAGAGGAAGTGCCTTGTCCAAGTACGGAAATTGGATGACTCTCTTGCACAGGCAATGCAAGTTGCAAGCAGCTCAGAGGAATGGAAATCGAGGGGTATCAAGGTTTGATTCATTAAGCTCTTTATTACTATTATTATCCTCTATTTTTTTTCCTTTCTGCAGCCATTTAGTGTAGTCTGTTGCTGTGGTTATATTGTCTGTGATTTTATTGCAGTCAAAATTATATTTCTTTGCGACGTAGTGTATATATTTACAAGTATGGCCATTGTGTTTTTGCAGCTCTTTCTTGAGCATAACTATGAGATGGCAACCATGTGCTTTGAAAGAGCAGGAGATGAAACGTGGGAAAAAAGGGCAAAGGCATCTGGCCTAAAAGCAGCTGCTGACCGTATGCGTGATTCAAATCCTAAAGTGGCTTGCACCTTTCTTAGGGAGGCTGCTGAAATATTTGATTCTATTGGCAAGGCTGAGTCAGCTGCTATTTGTTATTATGACTTAGGGGAGTTTGAAAGAGCAGGTATGAACTACTAATTTTTTATTTAATAAGTAAAACTTTATTAGAAAGAATCCCGCAAAGGGGGTGGAACCCTTACAAGACAGCAACAAGAATGTACAGTTCTTCATGAAGATCTAGTTTGGAGATACTGTTTGCATCATGTATTTGATAGCCTTAGCTCTCATCCCTTATTATCTTACTGCTTATCCATAAAAGTTCTTTTAGATGATTTATGATCTTTATTTCATGAAAAAAGCTATATTTGGTCAAAAAACAGTCTTTGCAAGCTATACTGCATGTCCCATAAGATGTTAGCTTTTGTATTATGACCGTTTGTTGTGGTTTTTGTCGTTTTAGTACAGAATCTAAATACAGATCTTATTTAAGGTTGGCAAAGTTTGAACTTTAGGCTGTCTGTTTTGCTGCAGGAAGAATTTATCTTGACAAGTGTGGGGAATCTGAGCTGAAGAAAGCTGCAGAATGTTTTGATCTGGCAGGATGCTATGACATTGCAGCTGAAGTATATGCCAAGGGAAGTTATTTTCCAGAGTGTTTGTCGGTCTGCACAAAAGCAAAAATTTTTGACATAGGTTTGCAATACATCGAATACTGGAAACAACATGATCCTAAGGATAATGATTTTGTCCGAAGTAAAGAGATAGAAAAGATGGAGCAAGAGTTTCTGGAGGGTTGTGCTCATAATTATAATGAGCTCAATGATAGTAAATCCATGATGCGTTTTGTTAGAGCTTTTCATTCAATGGATTTAAGACGAAACTTCTTGAAATCTGTAGATTGCCTTGATGAGCTTTTGTTGTTGGAAGAAGAATCAGGAAACTTTGTTGAGGCTGCAGAAATAGCTAGGCTGAGAGGAGATCTTCTACATGAGGCTGATTTACGAGGAAAGGCTGGACATTTCCGTGAGGCATCCTCGCTCATCCTTTGGTATATATTTTGCAACTCGCTATGGATGAACAGAAGTAGAGGTTGGCCGCTGGAGCAGTTCACGCAGAAAGCAGAACTTTTATTAAAGGCCAAGGCATTTGCAAAACAAGAATCGGATCTCTTCTATGAGTTTGTCTGTAATGAGATTAACATTTTATCACATGAACGCAGCAACTTGGTTGAGTTGAAGAAGTATTTAAAAGATTCTCAGAAACACAGAAGTCTCAGAGGAGAAATATTATCTTTGCGAAAGATTCTGGATGCTCATTTCAGCATAAATGCCTCAAAATTTGAGAAGGAAGATGAGTTGCCGGTGGATAATTCATGTCATTCAGAAGAAATGATTTCACAGAACCTGGTTTCTGTTACAACTCTGGTTTACTTTTGGAATCTATGGAAAGAAAACATTGGGAATATCTTTGAGTATCTTGATTGTCTTGAAACCCAGGACTGCAGTAAATTTATGGGTCACGGTGAATTCTGTATGAACTATTTCGGTACACGGAGGCAGTTCAGTAATTTGAGTACCACTTTCCTTTTGCTAATACCTGATGCTAATTGGTTAAGTAGAGTTGATAACAGAACTCTACAGAAAAACGGAAATTTATTATCTGTTGATGCTCGACAGTTTGTATCTGCCACCCGGTTTTACTGGCAATCTGAATTAATTTTTGTCGGAAAGAAGATATTGCAGACTCTTGAATCCTTCCATAAGTTGGCACACAAGAATTTTTTGTCACTGTTTATGCAAAGCAGATGTCTCGTTCACATCTTTGAGGTTGCAAAATTTCTTTTGGATTGCAAGTTTCTGGGCTGCAATTTTCATGATTCAAAGACACTACAAGATTTTGTTGACCAGTCCACAATATATTTTGCTAATGTCTTTCCTTTAGACTGGCGGAAACCATTATATGAGAATTTTGTATCTCTTAGGGGGACTGATCTTTCCCAGAAATTGCTGGAAGAAGTTGTTCTTAGAGACATCAGTCACAAGGAAAAGCTAACCTATCGGCAAATTGGGAAGGTGGTAATGGTGTGGCTTGGAACAGGAAAGCCAGCGGAGCTGTACAAGAAAATTCTGAAAAGGTTTGAAGAGAATTTACCATGGATGACATTCATTAAGAATCTCAGTGGAGACCTTAATGGGGACTCCTATGAAAATTCTAATTCAGAGTCGCTATCAGGAGATTTTAATGAAGCATCAAGAGAGATCTCTCTGATATGCAAGTTCTATAAAGCTTTGGAAGATACTTATAAAGCAAATTGGCGGAGATCTGACTATATATCACCCAATTGTTTCTTGTATCTTGTTGACCACCTTCTGACCATGGTATCTCATTTCCAAGGATTTTTTTTCACAACAAGATCTGCATTTGTTGAATGGATTCTTTGTCAGCATTCAAATGCTTACTCAGATTCGAGTTTAGTAGCTGGCGGGCATTTATCTTCAGGAGAAATCTTTGATTTTGTGGCTGGCATTGTCCAACAGTTTCTCTACAATAAACAGGATACAAGAGATTGGATTAAAATATCTAACATAAATTTCAACTTCTACTATCCACTCTTGGTGTTGAAGTTGTTTGTTATTTTGTGTTTACTTTGTCTGAACTCTAAAAAGTATCATGAAATACTTTTCAATCTATTGGGGAAAAGTGATGTTACTTATCTGCTTCCAAGGGAATTCTTTGGTGTCCTCCAAAGATGCAAGAAACGTAACTATATAAACTTGAACCCAAGTTTGCTTTCGGAGGCATTAAAAAAGATTGGGGATCCTCTTGTAATTGTGTGCTTGGGAAGAAATTATGCAGAAAAGTGCCAAGATGCCATTGTCGTTGACATGGGAGTTGTTCGCCGCAGAGACGATATAATAAGATTGTTGTTTCCAAGGAACATTAAAGCTCTCCAATGCCACCAAACTTCTGTGAAAGGGGGTCTGACTACTTTGAGCAGTGGGCAATTTCCTCTTGGTGGTGATGTAGGAGAGAGCTCCACAATGCAATCTTCAACTTTCACTTCTTCAATAGATCAGACCTTGAAAATGAACTGGGGACTTTTTGGGGAAATGATTGATGCTTTAAAGCCAGAGGCTGGAAGAAAAAAAGGAAGTTTTATGACCTCTACGTCTAATGTTGCGAAGATAAAGGTAATGCCAAATTGATTTATTATGAATGGCATCGTTGTGAATTATATGACTAGGTTATGATCAGAACTCTTACGTTTTTTTCATTTACCTTTTTTTTTTCTCCAGGTGGAAATAGACCTAAATCTAAAGTTTTTAACTGCTTCAATAGCCCAATTTTTTGATAAGAATCCTTGTGATGGTGAATATGAAAGCATTTTTGCGGAAGCAAACAAAATGCTTGATGAACTGAAGCAGCTTTCTTCTGCATTTGATACCAGGTCAGTTGTATATGATCCAGTGTGAGAATGTTGAATTGAAAATTGATTCTTGATCTAATGTGAGAATTTCACAAGTTGATTGAATATATTTTTAACTGTTTCATAGCCATTAATTATATTATTATATTAAAAAAAACATATCAATTAGGTATACAGAATTATAAGGTTTATTTGTAAAGATCATTTTCAGATATTTGATGTATTTATGCTTGATCTGGTTGGTTCGGTTTGTGCATTTAGTTTTATCTGAATAAAATTCGCTCTCAACACCTTTCAGTGTTTGAAGTTACCTGTAAAAGTTGCAAAACTGTTGTTTCACTTACCATCCAGAATAGTTCCAAATTGTTGCCTTCATATTTGTGGTCAATCTTTTTCATATTTTGTGCGATTCATCTCCCTAATAATATTATCAGAAGCTGAAAACTTTTGGTTCTTGGATTTTATTTTTCAGAGACAAGAAGCATGAAATTAATTTTCAAAGCATTGGAGACCTTTTGAAGAGTTTGCAATTGAGAAGGCCAAAGCTTGAAACTTTCTTGAATCAGCCACTGATGGGCAACTCTGTGGTGTGTCAGAAGGCATCAGAGTCTAGCATTTTAGACGAATCCCAAAATGAGGAAGTTCATCACAAGAAAACTGAAGATGTTAGCAAATCTGATAAAGGAAAGGTTAACTTGTCGCCAAACGTTGTTGCTTCCAAAACTCAAACTGTCAGCAGCAATCAAGAAACTGGAGGCAACAAGGGGAAGGGGAATAGCAAGTCCAAGAAGAGCAAAAAGGGTAAAGGAGGAGGGCGTAAAAAAAAATAGTTACAAGACGTCACTATCATTTATGAAAGTTTGTTGGTGATCTATAATTTTTATTATGCATGTATTTTGTTTATTCACTAGCTGTGTACATTCTAGGTTGTCTTAATCAGAAAAAGACGTGCCATTGTAAAGAAGTTTTTATCTATGCTATGGTGGTGAAGCAATTCTTGAGCTGCTATCTTGTATGCAGAACAAGAAGATTTGAGAATGCAAAAGACTGAAGTGTTACTTTTGTCTGTTGGTGTTCGATGTTAGTGCAACTGTGAATCTGCAGATTATGTCTTTTGAGACATTTTCTTTAGTTTGAATATGGTTTACAATCTCAATAAATAATCTAGTCCAAATGACATTAACATCTGCTTCTTTTTTTCCCTTGTATCCTGAAAGTTTCATGCAAGGTTAAGTTGTAAATCTATCTTTTTTCCAGACTAGTAGTTCTTTGGTAAGTTGAATTGCTGAAGATTTCACATTTTTGTACAAATCAAAACAAATGCTCTTGATTTGTTTGAGTTGAGCAACACAAAGGGGTAACCATTCCCTTGGATCATCAATAAAATGGACCACAATTTGTGGTGCCTCAGCCAGTTGAACTAGGTATTCCATATAGAAATTCAGAAGGAAAATGGTGGCTAGTGTTCTTGCTGATTGGAAAGAAAAGGAATACAGCAAGTGTGTTTTTGCCAGATTTTCGTTTTTAAAAGTATGTCAAGAATTTGTTGGCATTATATTTCCTTTTCCCTGTTTACCATATAATTTGTCTCCTAATTTCTAATCAAAAAAAAAAATTTGATTAGATTGTCAGTTTCACCACATAACAAAGCATATTTAGAAAGTTACATGCTTCCATTCCATCTTTTTTAAACTTTTGTACCAGATATTTAGTTCTTATCATACGCAAGTGATCAGAGAAAAATAACACGTGATCAAAAAGATGCACACCTTGTTGTGTCGCATATATGGTTTTTTTTTTTTTTGTAACAAAAGTAAACTTGGTAGTTTAAAATTCAGAAAATATTATATTTTCTTGAGGGTCGATCAAGTATCTGTTGGTCACTTTTTTGGTGCTCATCAAATTTTAATCTTGATGAAACTCAGTTATTTCTTTTGACAAAATGAAATTTCTTATTTAAAATAAAGTAACAAAAAAAGCTTCAAACTTGCGGGGGCATTGAATTGGAAAACCAGAAATTGGACTTATTAATTCAAACGTCAGATAATGAGTCACAAACACCCTACCTACGCACCATATTTCTACCCAATATATTCACTCAAGTTAGAAATACTTCTCATAGCCCTGGCTTCCCCGGCATTTTGTGCTGATTAATCAAAGAAAGAATATTAGAAAATTGATATTTCCGCATAAAAAGATATTTCTACATGATTCTTCACATAAATAGTGAGTGAGTCTCATATACATTGGAGCGCGACTCCTGTGAAAATATTATTTTTACATATGGGTATATCAATTTCCAACATTTATTATTTCATGCTCATTTGGGTTATGAGAGCATGGACATGGGATGGGGATATGACAAATCTTTAAAAGTAGAACATACAAAAGGGTAATAATGTTATGTATAAAAAAATCTGTTAAGAAAATCTTATATTAACACCATTCCAAAATATAAGATCAATTACCCTCGTACAAAGGCAAGTTATAAGTTATATTATATTTTTGGAATTGAAGGAGTATTATATTAATCTATCATTAAAAACATACATAACTATTTACTAGTGATAATAATAGAAGTTAATAAATAGTAAGGACTATTCGCAAGCATGGAAGTGTAAAATGGAGCTCACTCCAACGAATATTCTACTTTCCAACAGTCTATAGTTCCAACTTCCAACCTACATAAAAACTCTAGATTTCATGGAATGGTCCTTCTCCTAATATTTCCTTTTTTTTTGTTAAACGAATCTTCAACGAAACTTCTATAAGCAATTTCAACTCAACAAGGTCGGGGCAGCCTAATTATATACCAATCTGGTACGGTTAAAATTACTCTAATCATATCCGATATATAAGAATAGAACAAAGTTGTGATATACCAATTAAGTTTGTACATTGAAGCAAACAATTTAATCAAGATAGTTCAACAAGTTTTTAAAAATATACTCAAGACTGAAACTGCACTCAAATATTTTTACCAACCAAGAATCTACTACAAAGCAAATACAGTAACAAAGAAGCATTTACAATGTACAGAACAATAATTCTCATGACAAACAATGAAACTGGGGCAAGACCATAAAGACTAAAACAAAGAAAAACACTTATCTCAATCAATCACAAACAGAAACATTGGCTAACATTCACCACAGAATAAACAAAATTGCTAGATAGACATGAATTTAATCAATACATATTGTAGAAATCTATTGTTCAGTAAATCCTTAGCTCCCTATCAGTTTTGAAGCATTAGTTTACCTCATATCAGAATCAAAACCAAAATTACCGGATTCCTATAAAACCTAAAGGCTAAAGTTCAACAGAGTCATGAGCATATTGGACCTGTCATCCTTTATGAAGGAGAATTTTCTCAGACTCATTATTCCTCAAAAATTCAAATACAAAAACAGCCCTATATCAATTCAACTTAATTTGAATTCTCCTCGTTACCTGTCCCAAAAGGCTTCATCCTCGACAATGGCGTCCTCAGATACCCTTCCACCTCAAACTTCTTAGGTGAAAGCTCGCGATACTTATCAAATTGTTCTGCAGCTTCTGTATTCTTATCAAGCAAACTATATATCATTCCTTTACAAAAATAAGGCCTAAAATCATCCGGATCCTCTTTTGTAAGCTCCTCATAACTCCTCAATGCTTCCTCAACATTCTTCTGCAAGAACTGAATTTGGGCAATAATTAACCTCACATCTCTTGCTTCTTTAGCCTTACTCTCCTCCTCAGCAAGCTTCAAAGCTTCCTCCAATCTCCTAATCACCTCTTCCCCCTCGCCATTACGATCCATTAACAATGCATTCTCGAATAATGCTTCAAACGAGAGTGGATTCTTGGACAAAATTTCTTCGAAAATACTTTGGGCTTTCTGGGTCTCACCCATTTCGTTCAATAATCTTGCCATTAAAATTTTCCATTCCGATTCGTCCGGTTGGGCTGAAACCAGATCTTTCAAGATTTTTAAGCTTTCTTCATCTTCCCCAGATTCAAGCTTTTGTTCTAGTAACTTTTTCAATGCTTCAATGGCTTCAGAATTTGATTCAACAAACTCTGATAATGCCGAAGATGACAAATCTTCTTCTTGGGCTTTCTCTTCTTCACTTGTTAATTCTTCCGAAAGAACTTGTTGGGTCTCAGCTCTGGCGGGTAAAGTTTGGAACTTTCCGATCATGGAGGCGGCGGTGGCGGCGGTGGCGGCGGTGGCGGCGAAAACAACGGCGGCGGCGGCGGTTCTGAGTTTTCGAATGATGGGTTCGGGTGAGGAGGCATTAGATGAAAGTGAGACTTTGACTTTGATGTTTCGCCTAAATTGAGCGTTTGTGTAGTAGGGTTTTGAGATTGGGAAAGGGAGGTTTATCAATGGTGGCGTATTAAGGGTTGGTTTAAGGTGGAAGAGATTGGATTGAAATTTTGTGATCAGAGCATAAGAATCCATCGCCATTGGTGGGTTTGGAGCTGGATTTGGGGCGGAGATTTTGACAATGGCCGGCCTATTGGCTATAGTTATATAGGGTTTTGTGAAGGGGATTGGTAGGTGGGGGGAGAATATTGGAAAGAAAGAAAGAGATAGTGAAAGCACTCTTGTCCAAATGGCATAATAGTAATATTTATGAAAGCTGCATTTTGCTTTTGTTTTATTTACTCTACCAACCCTCCATGTTTTTCAGGGGTTGTACTTTTATACAAACACATGCAAATCTCTAAGCCACTAACAACTATTGTGTCGAGACATTTTCTTTCTACCAATTGTCATGCTAATATTTGTTCTTAAAATACTATCTCCTTGTCACATGCCCAAAGTATTTATTCTTTATATAAATAAATACATCCAACTTTCTCATTTTTAGGTGCGTAGATAATAACGGAAAAATATGATATTTGATTATATTTGTATTAATTTAAAGTAGATATTATTCATATTCGACTTAAATGTATATTATTTGTATTCAATCAAAGATATTCGTAAATAAACGAATACATGTATATTCGTATTTGTTTAATATCCGTAAGTTAATATATTTATCGAGTCAAATATGCGTAATATCATAATTCCGAACAAAGAACGGATCTTATTATAAAATTATAATATTTTGTAATATCTTTCACAAAAAAAATTATTAAATAGTGAATAATTTTTTTTTCTTTTGAATTTTATAATTTAATCATATAGTTGATGATTGTGTTATGTTATATTAATCTCATAATCATAATTTTTAATTTTAAAATTATTTATTTATTAATTTTAATTAATTATGATAATAAATTCGGATAATTATTTGAAAAAAGATAATATTCGAATTTGAATAGTTTTTTGAATATCAAATTCCAATAGTTTTTTGAATATCAAATTTGAATAGTAACTTAAGACATTCGTCGAATATCAAATACGAATATGGATATCACTATATTCATATTCAAATATAGTTTACAGCCCTACTCATTTTGAACTATCAAAAGTATCCCCTTCTTTGCGAGTTTTATTTTCACATATTGATATTTTCATAATATCTCTCTCATATGAGACTCAAGTCATTTACTATTTACGAAATGCCCTTTTCATTTTAGATGTATCAAAATGCCTCTATTTCAGAAAAACAATGCAACTTTAATACAAGTAGGTCATATTACCTGTCGTGTGTTGGGACAGAGGCAGAACATCACAACCATTACACTTTATTTGGGATTGTGGGAGAAACTAATTATAAAGACTGTTCAGAGAACCTAATTATACAAGAGACTGTTCACCAACCATAGCACTTAAGGTGCATTTGTTCTGAATGTTCTATTCAGATGCAATGTGAACATAAAAGAGTGTAGGAGATGCAGTTATGAAACAGTCACAAGCTTCAGAAGCACAGATAAGCTAATACATCTGCCTTTGTATTACTTCTGGTACGAAAGGTGGATAGTAGAGCTGTGAAGAGATGAAAACAGCCACAAACAATCGTCAATGCATTGAGGCAAAAGGTTTACCGCATTGCCCCTGCAAAACAGAGACCTGTCTATAAGTGGCCAGGAGACCGCGTAAAAACTAAATTCATGCACCATAACACAAATGATGATTTTGAAAATATATGGCCGAGACCCAAGCAGAAAGGTGATGCAAACCCATACAAGGTGTACTGTTGTGGTATAAATAGGAATTGCTTGCAAAAGTTTTTTAACTTCTAACCATATGCTCATTATATTTGTATGTTTTCACACATCTCTAATGGAATCTATGATAACCAAATGGTACAATCTACAAAAACTAAAGAAGTGCTGGTATATATACACACAAACATATTTGAATTTCTTCAATCTAATTAATGAAGAATCATGTGTATACCTTTGAGACAGGAGATACACATACAGATCATGTCATGTTCCTAGCCTCTTGACACCACATTCTGAACAGAACTTAGAGGTTTCTCTCAAATAGGGGGCTCCACATTCATCACAAAACTTTGCAGGGCTTGTTGGCTGAATTGCAAACAAATGAGAAAAGGCAGTAAATTAGGAGGTGAAGAATAAGTTCAGGAAAAAATAATCAAACTATTTGATATAATGTATTTTCATATTATTTGCAACTCCTCCACAAACCCCAAAAGAAAATATAAAAGAAACTAAATATATAATTTTTTTTAATCTTATCTACTTAACATGTTTTTTTCCATGAACCGTGCTGTCAAAGACAAGATCACGTTACTGTAACTCATTACAGTTCAGAGTGTAGCTTAAATGAATATGATACAACACTCATGAAACCTAAATGACAGAAATAGAAATTGAACTACAACGTTATAACATCAGAAAAGCTCTGCAAGCATGAGAAAGAGAGTGCGTGTTTTGAGAAATCTGTCACCAGTACATGCAAACGCCCTCCAACATGACCTAGCGGTTGTAAGCAAGTCATGTGTTGAGAAATAGTTGATGATTGCTGCCCATGTGCAATTTCAGGCAAGTGAGATGGGGGTCCACACTGATGGTTGTGGGAGAAGTGCCCTACATGTTGATTTTGGTTAATAGGTTGATGGCTCGGGTGCAGGGGATGAAACTGACCCTGATGCAATGGTGTTTGCATATGCTGTTTCGATGGAGTTTGCTGCTGATTTTGAGGCTGTACAAATATTAAACAATATGTAAATTAACAATCGTGCTATAAATGTCAAACTGACCATATGAATGAAAATGTTTTCCTTAAGAGTTGTTTGGATAGCATTTCAAATCATATTTGTTAGAATTTTTTTTTAAAATGTACCTTGTCCTACATTCCTATTTTGGTTTTTTAGTACTACCACTTCAGAAAACACAGTAAGTGTGTCCTTCTACCGTTTACGGAGAAGAATAAGAAAATTATAAGAAAACTTGCATAACTCACTATGATGGAAGCTCTTGTGCACTTAGACAGGGGCGAAGCCAGGATTTAATCTTGGGGGGGGCAAAATTTTTACCAAGTCATAAATAATTTGACGGGGGTTCGGGGGCAGCGCCCCCGAGCCAATTTTTTTTTTTATACTTTTGTACTTTCAGGTCACACACACACACACACATATATATATATATATGATATTATAGAGAGATATACATATATTGAGAGAATATGAGTCATATGGTTAAAATTTGACTGACAATTATAAATTTTTAATTTGACCCCGTATAATAGAAAATTTATAAAATTTTAATGGAGTCAATTTATATATAATACTTAATTTTTTTAAAATTTACCTTACATTATAAAGTAATTATTTTTTTTTAGTGCAGTACTATCCAAGTATTTCTAGTGAGCTTCCATTTTATTTTTCATTTAGTATGGAGGTAGGAGTAGCCATTTTTTATTTGAGAATTTTATGGAGCAGGTTATAAGTAAGAAGGGCAGGTCTATAATCTATTTATAAGTGTATGAATTTGGCTAGTTAAGATCAGAATGAGACCGATGTGTAAACTTATATCTTGTTACAAAGAATGTGTTGTGGTCATTGGTTTGGTAGTAAAAAAATTCATTTTTCCTCTAAAGCATTGCATTTTTCTTGAGGGGGCCAAAAATAATTTTTTTGAAACTTTGGGGTGAAACTTACAAAATTTTCAAACCTTGGGGGGGCCATGGCCCCCTCCAGTCCTAAGCTAGCTTCGCCCCTGCACTTAGATAAAAGTTATAAAGAGACTAGTTCTTTTTCTATCTTTACATAACTTCACTATTCAAAAATGCAAAACTTTGACAATCATGGTATTTCACTAGAAACACCACTATGCCCACAATTACAGGGTCATGATCACTTAGTCAAATATCTGAAACTTCAAGAATAGCATATGGCTCATCTCTTTATCATTACCTCATGGAGTGCATAATTTATCCTCATGGATTTGATGATATATGTGTTTAAAATCCAATTTAACCTTTATGTATTGTTAAACTGTAATATGTACTTAATTAGTCAACTGTATGAAGCTAGAAAACTCCACGAACTTCCTGTAATTATAGCCTATCTGAACTCTTGGTAGCCTGTTAATACCAGATTACTGAAATCAAACTATTTATTGACAAAGTGCTAATATTTGTTTATCTGATTATTGTACAAAATATGAAGCTCTATCTTTCACTACCAACAAATTGTTCACTCAGTAACTGTATAAGTGGACTAACCTCATGATGAAGAAACAAGAAAAACGAGCTCAATTGTAAAAATTATGAACTTTACCATAACAACCACTAAGACAGATTCCTCAAATTTGACTTTTGAGTAGGAGTGTAAACGAACCGAGTCGAGCCGAGTATTGAGTTGCTCAGATTTGGTTCATAAAATTTATCGAGTTTGAAATAAGGTTGATTGAGGCTCGTTTAGCTACCGAGTCGAGCACAATCTCGAATCGAGCCCGAACAATTTGAATTATTCGAGCAAATATGATCTGAGTATCAACAGAAAATTGTAATTTGAAAAGGCTCGAGTAATTTATTAAATTTTAAAATTTGCTCATATTTGAATCGTTTATATTTCGAACCGAGCTCGAATCAAACTTTAGTTGTTTGGTTCATTTTACAGTCTTACTTTTGAGGACCTTTTTCTCTATGTTAACAACTGTAAAATATCCGCGACAGGCCTCTACCCAAAAAAATAAAAATAAAAATAAGAGAGACTATCAAAAGACTAAAAATTGGCTAGATTTGAGACAAACATTTACAAACATAGACCAAAACCCACAACCCCTAACAAGAAAAAAAATTCATTAATCTAACTACCCAAAATCCTGTTGAAAAAAGAAAGTATGCCTACTTCCGAGGTTGGGAATTGCGGGGAGGGAGACAATTCAAGGAAAAAAATCTTACCTCACTAATAGAACGATAGCCTTGAGAATTAGCCATTGGTGAAGAATCATCCGTACCAGGAAAGATCTGAGAAATATATCAAAGGGTGATATATTAGCTTCAATATCACCTAAAGTCCATAAAAACAATCAGCAGTTAGTCAAAGGGCACATCAAGCTTACCGGCAAACCAGGGATGTTGGAAACAGAATTTGGTGTAACACGCCTGTACTTGTGTCTTGGAGCATAAAACTTGTAATCTCGGGCAGAGACCGCTACTTCATTTCGACCCGTCAATCTTTTGAACCTATATTAGTGAGCATGATAGCAGTTTAAAATGCTGCCAACTTCAACAATCACTTAATCATTTTTTTTTTTAAAAATCCTTGGAAGAAACAATAAGTTTATGAGATCTATGCTATATACATAATTTTGAAGGGCCAAGTGATTTACACTTTCAATGTATAGAAAGCAAGCTGTTTATAAGTCAAAAACTAAATTAACTAAATAAAATATCGCAAGATCACAGTTATTTTTGTAAAAGTAAAGTTCGCAATTATCTCATATTCTCAAATAACTTTATTCTGATAAGATTTCCTATTTACATTAGAAAAAATATTTTCACAAGTATTAAACCACTTAATAAAGTTATTTACTTATTATGATAATTTGATAAAAATTATACTCCCTCGTTATGGAAAAGACGGAGCGAAAAGCTCAGCTTCACGAAGCGGACCAATCTTCCATACCACCACCTTACTCTATGTGGTCGCTTTCTTTGGAGTGTTTTTGGCAAGGATTTTAAAATGTGCGGAAACATAGGCATAGTCCAATTCCCAAAGAACAACAAATTACTACAACTTTGTGTCCATAAATTTACAGTATATTCCATCTAATGCGGGCGAGTTACTTTAATAATAACCAACCCAGATAGTTTTCAGTTTGTGGTATAATTCAAAGGTAATTAAGTGACACACAACCAAACCTACTACTTGTTTATGAATTCCTTTGAACTTCAAAGAACCAAAAAATAGTATTTTCAACCTCTTTTGTATTCACTAAATGGGAGTGATTTCAAGCTGCCTACCCCAAGTAATTAGGGATAAAAGGCATTGTTGAGATGTTGAGTAGAGAGTGATTTCAAGCTATCCTCTTCTAAATTTCTAATAACTAATAAGTTATTCCATCAAGAATAAGAAAATTCATTGAGGACACAATATCAGTCCTCTTCATGCTTGGTTTTTTATCAAATATTTCATCATTTTTCTTTACTTTTTCCGTGTACAAGAGCTCCAAATCATTTTCAATAGAAATTCTCTGTGATCCTATGTTAGGATTCAGACCACTGATCCACTACATTCTAATGACAAAAGTCACAAAACTAGCTCTGCTGGTTTGCCTCCTTTTATAAATGAACTTGTTGAAAATAGCATTAATAAGGTGAAATTCCATGAACCTATTAATTAGAGTAATAAGATCTAACAACACTCTTAACATGAGACGGAACTGCTGCATAAAAATATATAGCGTGTATTTCAAAGTATGTTATTGCAAAATCAGAACAGAGAACTACAATAAATATACAAAATGCAAGCCTCCAGCTTACCACTCTGCATCATCAATACGCATATTAGTTGGTTTCTCAATGATAGCCAAACCATTGACAACTACAAACCGAACTCGCTTCTCCTCTTGTATCACTAGTTCTGGAAATCTTGATCTTGTTTCGAATGAAGTTGCCAATTCCCTTCTTTTAAATATGCATGGCCCTGTTTGTCAATATCAAGAAGAAGAAAAAAAACAACGGCTTAAGACCTTGAAGGCTCAAACTTTAAATGAGTTTAAACTTTAAAAGAAATGGAAAATGAAAATCGGAATAAAAACAACAGATCCCAAAAGGGAAGTGGTAAACATGGAAGAAATTTAGAAGATGAGAGTTCTTAAGTCAGTTCAGTAGATGCTTTAAGAGATTCACAAGATCAGTACAAGCGTTATTCATGTTAATTCGATGACAGGAACATATATTGCCAGACAATCACACACACATGAACCTCGTGCAGGGAAAGTAAAACAAATGGACTTCAGGTAATTAAGAACTAAAAGATATAAACATGGTGAATACCAAAGAGAGCAACTATTATATGTTACTTGCTGGACCATTTCCTATTTCTAGCCTATTTCCTATTCTATGATATGCAAATGTTCCCAAGTACTGTAATCTGTAATATATATAGCTAATATACTAATAAATAAATATGACACCTTTCCTAGGAAACTTTTTGGCGAGCTTTCTGTACAAACCGCCGGCTGCTTCAAGGGCAACACTGATGGTCTTCTCACGCGTGCCATTTAAGGAAGAAAGCCTTGTATTCACTTCATTAACCAAAGTTTCATACATATTTGCCACATACATCAAAGGCAAAACAAACCGTGCATCGCCTTCATATTGGATCTCTTTGGATCTCCTCTTGCTTAATTTATCTTGAGCAGTCTGAGACATATAGTCCACCTCAGAATCATGTACTTCGGTCACATGCGAACTAATAAAATGATCCACCATGATGTCCAAAAATCTTGCCCTCGCTACTTCAATTGGCGTAATATCTAGTATATAGTTGAATCTAGAGTTTAGATCATTCGACCCAAAAAGCTTGGTTAAATAAATAAATGCTCATTTCAAAAATAAACATATAAGAATAAAATTAATAATTCACCATTGATGGTTAAAATGTTGTAGGGATCCCTAGAAGACCCATTGTTCTCAAGGCTGGAACGATCTTCGTCCACCCCTACACCGTGAAGTGGTAAAGAGTTCCTGTACGATTCATGTATGCAGCCCTGAAATATTAATAGTATAGTTTAACCGGGAAAATACCTTCCTTTCAATCAAATATTTATAACAATCCCAAAGCATAAAACACATAGACTTCCCCAACATTTATCAAAATAATATTACTTTAATACAAACAGTTGTTAAGAGGTAAGCTGGCTTCGGATATACAGAACAAAAAATGAAAAAAATAAAATTAGTTCGAAATTGCAGTTGATTTTAGAAATATTAGGGCAACAAAACACTCACAACAGCACTGGATTCTCCATCGTTGTCCAGGCTATCGTCTGTTACAGCATCACGATCAATGCCGTCAATATCTCCTCCAGGAGGGCGACCATCGACGGTATTGAGGTCGTGTAAGGAGCTCCCTCCTTCAATATATGGATTCGCTGATCTCAAATTGTAGTGTTGTACTGGAACCCTAGCTCCCATCTAAGCCTTCAAACCCGAAGAATTCTCCTCTTCACTATTTTTCTTCCACTTCTTCTTCCAGATGAAATATTTGTCTGCAAAGTAGAGATGAAATTGAAAAGACATTGAATTTATGTGAACAATTCGACTGTTACAACAGAGAGATTGAGGGAGAGAGTTGATAGGGGTTTGAACTTGACAGACTGATAGCGAACGAGAGGGAGAGAGAATCCAAGCCTGCGGACGTACCTTAGCTTCTGGGTAACAGAAGCAGTATCCAAGCCTGCCACCGATCTCCACACCAGCTTCCAAGCCGGGTAGGTCAACTGACAACTAGTTTGTTGAGCGAATTTATTTGGGTAAAAATGTAATTTGATGAGCAATTTTGACTCATTGATGTCAAATTGAGCTATATTTTATACTCGGAAATTATTATATTAATATTGATTTTTTTAAAAAAATAATTTAATATTAAAATTAATATAATTTATTTAAATTTTAAAAATAATAAATCTTATGACTAATATTTACTGTCTAAGACATATTTCATACATTGAAAAAAATCTACAATATATAAGTTTATTTGAAAATTTCAACTTAACATATAGAAAGAAAATACAAAAATATGAGTATATAAAATTTCATTTAATTTGACCATGTAAAACACTATTATTACAACCGTGTAATAAATAAATATATTTTCAATATTTTAGATTTATATTATTTTGACATTATTGACAATTTGACATACGTCGCCACAATGAAGTAACATGGTCTTGTATTTGTGTACGTTGGCTACGGCAACGGGTCGAATCGTCGCCATAGACATCAAAGACGACAGTTCGTATTTGGTTCACATTTTAAGGTTCGCATTAGAAGCTTACCGTGTGTGTGTATATATATATATATATTTAAATTTTTAACGACATCACCCACAACTATAATATGCTATTATTATGTTTGGTTAATTAAAAATATTTTTGTGACGTAATGAGTGATTTAAAATCATTATGGCAGAAAAAAAAGTTAAATACTTGAAACTTATGAATTCCTTTCCATTTTATTTTCAGTACATTGGTCTGGCCATGCGTTTGTAAATTGTAACAGGATAACATGACATCTTATGAAAATACAACAGAAGAATACTTCATTGCAAGCAGAAGATGGAATCATCTCAATGTGGTTCTTGTTCCCCTCCTCCCCTTGTATAATTATAGCATGGTTTAGGAGAAGGGACCCCATTTGCTGCGTCATGCTTGTAGTGGTGATCTTCCGATGAAGCAGGCTAAAGAAAAAATTTGAAACAGAATGGAAAAGCAGAAACTCAGCAAGTGATATTCAAAGAAAACTTGACTTGTAGGACAAAAAGACTAGAAGAATATATAATCTGAAAGGACAAGACAAGAGGCTTACAAATGAAAAGAGGTTTATAAATAGTTCACTCTCCATTTCTCTTAAATGCACAGCCTCTGCAAAGGCAGCACAAGCAGGTTATTAACACATTTTTATCCTACCTAGAAAATATTACTGTAGACTTAAAAATTGCCTTATCTCCAGATGTTCGCATCCATAGAATCATCATCTAGATATATGAAGCTAAAATCCAACATACGCAACATACAAATAAATATAACAAGTATACACGTCCTCCATGATTTTTCATCAAAAATAAAATATATGGAGCATATAAAATCTTCAATTTATCACAACTATAACTGATTTACAATATTAATGCCAATACTAGAAGTAGTTAGTGTAGAAATTTATACTCAGTAGATGCCTTCACGCTGCCTCCTTTCTGTAGCCAGACTACTTCCTTCGATGCATTTGGTCCTACAGTCAATGCCTGCAACACCTGCCAACAACACGGCAGGCAGTTTACTCCCAAATGCACACTGATAATGCAGCTTAACAGTAATGCTGTTCAATGATTAGCATGAGGAAAAATTCGTAATGTACTAAAAACCAAGAATTATCTGCTGATAGTTCGAACCATCCTCTATCATAATTGCACGACAGATAACAAATGAAGTTCAATATATAAGTCCATTCATTTAAGTGAAATAAGAACTACAGTTCAAATATGAAGGGGTTAGATTCAACTCCTTTGATAACACTAAATAAATCCTTTCTCAAAATTTAACTCTCTAGACGGTGTCTTACACTCCTTGTCAGCTGCCTACTGGAAGCTGCCTACTTTTTCGGGATAGGGTCTGTCTGCCTATGAATGGATAAATATATTAAGTGAAAAAAAAACGGTTTTCTTTTTTATTTTTCACAGAGACATTGAGTTTATTTCTCATGGCCTCTTCCGCTACTCCCACCACTCGGGGATTCAAAAATGGATCTCTTGATTTTTGCATAAAATTTTCCCTTTTTTATATATTTTTATTAGATAGATAAGCAAAGCAGCTCATGGAGTATCACTACGTGAAACGGATGGAACTAGAGGCACACTTCTACTTTTTGGGGCCATTGCCATTCTTCATAAATTGTAGATAAGAATAGAGATCACAGTTTGTCACATCCCAACATTTGTAATTCATGACTTTCAATGCTCAATCGTGGAAATACTTTGTACAAATATTTTACTCCAAATATACACATAAGAACAAACAAACTAACACTTGCATTGATTTCCACACATTTTTTATTCTTTTAAACCACTTCAAACATTAAAACTTCCCTAGTTAGAGTAATTAACCACATTCTAATAAAGATTCAGTTAACCAGTTTTGGATGGGCTAGGAGATACTGCCTTTATTCTGTAGTAAAATACTTAGGGTTTATGTTGTGTCGTCACATTCAAACAAGCACTGGCCTAAAGTGAAAAAAGCAAATTTGATTAGAATACACAAGGAGCAAAATGTTAACAGCTGAGTTGAGTTATTCCCAGTTG
The DNA here is from genome assembly GCA_034770075.1 of Aralia elata. Classification (NCBI taxonomy): domain Eukaryota; kingdom Viridiplantae; phylum Streptophyta; class Magnoliopsida; order Apiales; family Araliaceae; genus Aralia; species Aralia elata. Next base: position 83,610,063 of record CM068387.1, on the reverse strand, counting down.
CAATGACTTTGCACCAAAAGTTAATCATCTAACCATTAAACAAGTAGTGTAGCCAAGATTTTGAATAAAACACATCAAAAGCAAAAATATGCCTAGCTCAACAAAGATATTATGACAGTAGTATTTTTGGATGATTTATTTTCAATTTAACTTTAAAGACTAAAATTTATCATTAGAACAGTTTCTAACTAATGCTAACCAACAGATATGAAAAGTTAGTTTACTAGTTAAGACTATGAAATCCAAATAAAATTTGAAGATGCCATAAAAGGTAAATTGTCAAAAGAAAACTAAAAAATCCCTAATATATTTGTACACTCACTTGGTTAATTCATGAAATTTGTGTCCCAAGATTAAACCAGCTGTTGAAGCAGCCCACTGCCACAAAATATCATGAAATTAAATTGAAGAGAAATATAGTAAGCAGTATCAGGTGATCAAAAAGTGAAAGAATATACTCATGCATGTAAGGTTAGAAAGAAATTTTGACTAGAAAAGCTAAAAAGATCCAATGTTAATCTGTGTTGTAGTGACAATTAACAACCTTGAAGAATCTAAGGGCACTACTCACCTCAGTTAGAAGATGAGAGAGTTTCTCTAGAAAAAACAGTAGTGTGAGTTCTTTTCAGAAGTTACTTTGAGCTAAAAGCAAACTCCATAGCAGATTTCATAGGAGACTCCAAGCAAGTTCTTCATGGTAAATGCCAAAAGAAGACGAGAACCGAGGAACAGTCAAAAGATCCCAACAGCACCAAATAGTTCAGCAACTATCAATTCTCCATCTGAGAGTCTGCATGAAGATTCTTGTCTGCAGATATCTGATACCTCTAGACCATTAGAGAATGAGACTCTCGTTCTGGTTCAAATCTCTGTCACTATATCAGCAATAGGACAAACAAGCATTTAGCAGTCTCAAGTTTGTACCTAAGGAACAGCATACTCATTTGTGCCACTAACAAGGTGCCTTTTGACCATTTCGTTCTGCAATTCTAGTGCTTCATCCATGTTACCAAGCTCATAATACTTTCTTACCAGACAACTGTAAACAACCTCGTCAGGAGTAACACCCTTCCCAATCATTTCATCAAGCAAATTCCTAGCTTGCTGCACACGACCACAACTAGAGAGTCCCCATATCAGAGTAGTGTAGGTATGCAGATCAAGCTCCACACCAGCTTCCATCATTATGCTTCGCAACTCCAATGCTTCCTGGATATTTCCATCCTTCACATTTCCATCAACTAAAGATGTGTAAGCAGTTTTATCTGGAAGCATACCCTTGTCTACCATCTCATCAAATAGCATATTAGCAGTTTCTAAGCACTTACTTTTACAGAGCCCATCAATTAGGGCTGTATAAACCACAACATTAGGTTGCATACCAATGTCTTGCATTCTACCAAAATGATCAATTGCCTCGTGCACAAACCCCGATTTGCATAAACCGTCAATTAATACACAATATGTCACAACTGTGGGGTGAATGCCTAACTCCTGCATTTCTTCAAGCAATTTAAGTGCTTCCATGGCTTTTCCTGCCTTAAAATGAGCATCGATAAGTGTCGTATATATCACATGATTCGCTTCTATACAACATTCTTTCATTTCATCCAACAAAATCTTAGCTTCTTCAAGTTTTCCTTGCTTGCAGAGACCCCAAGTGATAGTTCCATACAGCAACAAGTCTGGTTCAATGTTTTCTTCTTTCATTTGTTTCCATACATTCATGGCATCACCAATCCTTTGGGCCTTGATATACCCATGAACAAGGGCAGTGTAGACTTTCTGGTTTGGAGTTACCCCAGCCTTTAGCATTGCTTTAAATACTTCTTCTGACTCCTTCATCTTTCCTTCTTCACAAAGGCCATCAAGCAATGCCGTGTAGGTGACGATGTTCAAGTTGAAACCAGCCTCCAACATCTCCTGGACCAGCTTCAAAGCCTCGCCAACATCACCCACTTTACAATTTGCATCAATAAGAGAAGTATAAGTATATTCATTAGGAGTAAGCCCGACTCGCCTCATGTCCATGAAAAACTTGATCGCCTCTTGCAGCATTCCTTCCTTGCAAAAGGCATCAATAAATGTACTATATGTTACAACATTTGGTTTCAAGCCATTCTCCTTCATCTCGCGCAGAAACTCGAAAGCCCTAGGCATTTTTTCAAATTTACAAAAACAATTAATCAAAGCATTGTATGTTATCACGTCAGGGTGAACACCTAAATCCTTCATTTCTTCGTATATATAAACTGAATCATCTAATTGCCCAAGTTTTCCGTATCCATCAATAAGAGAATTATAAGTAACAATATCCGGGGTAATACCCAACTGTTTCATTTCAGAAAACAATATTCTTGCAGTTTTCAAGTCTCCTTCTTTACACATATAGTCTATCATTATGTTAAATGTAAATACTGTCGGAGCAATTCCAGCGCCGACCATATCCTGAAAAAACTTCCTTGACACATTGACCTTGCCTATCTTTGTAAGCCTGTGCAATAGAGAATTACAAGAACGTGCTTTCGGAAGAACTCTGAATCTTTTCATTTTTGAAAAGCACTTAGTTGCTTCCTCAAACTTTCCCAATTCAACCAACACGCTAAACAATGTGTCAAATACTCCATAACCGGGAACACAAACACTCCTAGTTGACCACAACACATCAAAAATATCAGAACCCGGCAACACCCTGTTTGAACTAACCAAATCTTTCATAGTATCATGAGCATCAAAATACATTCGAGAACAAAACAAAATGTGGACTAGAATACAATAGCTTTCAGTAGTGTGAAAAAAACCATTTCGCCTTTCTGCCCATTTGAATAATTTCAAAGCTAATCTTGGTTCTCCCTTCAGTTCAACATAAATCCTCGACACCCAAATGGGAGCTAAAGCTGAACCAAACAAACCAACAATCCTAAAATCATCCCACCTCTCCTCTCGAACAATTTTACAAATTAACTCTTTATCAAAACCTTCACCCAACTTCTCAAAATTTGCTTGGGTGACAAAAGGGTGTTTAAAGAGACATAAATAACTAGTGATCCAAACCATGAAAAAAGGAGAGAGAAATTGTGAACCATTGTACATACAACAGTATATGTTATTATTAATGTAATTGAGACTTGAAGAAGTTGAAGTGGTTGAAATGATCGGGCTTACGCGATGTGAGGTTCTGCGTCCGATGATGAAAATGCTGCGAAGAAGAATTAACATCGTTTGAGCAAATAAACAAACAGCATTAATGCATGTCTCCATTTCCAGTGTACTGACCGAACTGAGACTCGTTCATAGCTCTGTAAAGGGCGTTAACGTATGAGAATAGGCAGATACACTATTATGTATTAAATTGGGTTTCTACCGTCGTTGTCGCCGACGACTGTGTGGGTAGGGTTTAGGGGCCGAGCTTTCAAAGAGCGGCAAAGGTTTTAGCTCTCTGCATTCCTTCCGGTTGGGTAATTTGAGCAAAGAGTGTTGACCCGGAAGGATTTTGGGCCTTCAAGGGCCCAATATAGACGAGGCTAGGTTTTGGGTCTTCTAAACTGGTCTATGTTTTAACCAATACTCCCACGGCCTCAAATGACTGAAAACAGGGTTAAATTCACTTTTTCCACTATACTCCTCCCCGATTTCTAAATATATTATTAAACTAAAATTTTTAACAGTCAACTCGTTGAATTGCTTATTTTTCAAACTATCACAAATTTTGTCAAAATAAATTGACTTTTAACAAAAAAAATTATATAAAAAAAAATTATTTTTATCTAATTATCCACATGGACACATCAAATAATAGTCAAGTAATATCTGGGTCCCACAAATTTGTCAATGTGACCATCAAAATAAAAAATTCATATGTTAAAATTAATTATAATTTTGTAAAACATTAAAAAATTATCCAAAAATATATAAATAAATTACAGTTATAAAAATTAAAAATAAAATAAAATGTGGAGTAGTAAATAAAATACAATAATAGAACAAATTAACTTAATTAAACAACTTAAACACTTTAAATTCAAACTCATCCTATTTAATGGGTTTTATTAAATTATTTAAGTTGTTTAATCAATTTGTTATATAATTACATATTATTCTTTATTTTAACTAATTGATATATATTTTGTTTAGGCAAATGACAAAATTGTCTTCCCAAAAAAATAAACTAAACGTTAAAGAAAATAAAGAGTACTCCAAAAAGAAAATAAACTAAACTTTAAAACTAAATAATAAACAAATAGAAAACCCAGATTGTTACTACCAGGAAAAAAAAACCATGTCTTGTCTCCCTCATCTGTCTTCATGAATTGAGTTTCGTAGCCACATTTCGGTGACGAAGAAGGCAACAATTGGGGTTTAGCAAAATCAATCTGAAATCCAAGTTGTGCGAATTCTTGCAAGTTGCAATGGTGGTGGCAACTTTGGAGTCATTTTTCTTGATTTTTTTTTCTCTCTTTCCTGGTTTGATAATGGTTCCCTTTGATTTGTTTTGACTTTCAGATTTACTTTTATTTTTTACAAATTTTTAATGTATGAATATTATTTGACAAACTCACGTGAATAATTAGCTTAAAAATATTATTTTTAATTTTTTTTGTTAAAAATTAATTTATTTAGATAAAATTTGTGACAATTTATAAAAAATAAATAGTTCAATAAATTGAATATTAAAAAATTATAATCCAATGATGCATTTGTAAACTAGATTTATCCGTACCTATATGGAAATATATGAACATCAATCACAAAGCTACCAAACAAAATACCATATTTTTAAAACATTATGCATTTGGACCAAATAAGTCACTCCAAATACACAAGTTCAACGCCCAAAAGCCACTAGAATGATTAATTTTAAGTCCAACGATTATTAAGTGAACTTAAATATGTAACTATAAATTATAATAAAGAAAAAGGGAATATGTAATTTGTCACGACTAAGTCTAGTTATAGATCGTGAATAAAATGACGTAATATTTGATTATAAAATAATAAAATATCTAAAAAAATATAGTGACTATAACTTTGATTTGAGTCAACTGATTATTGGGTTGAATCAATTGTGTGATTATCCAGTCCGGTGACTTGAGTAGGAAGAGTTAGAAGTGTCAACAAATAAACATGTGTTAAGGGGTTTTAAATTGTAGAGTAAATATGCCTTAAATGCAAATATCATTAAAAGTAAGAACTTAAATATAACATGTGTATTTGAAAAATGTTAAATATATTAATAACTAATACACACATTCACGCGTTTAATAACTTGAACATAAAACTCAATATCATTATCAAATTAACAAATTAACATTAGAAAGATTATCTGGTGACAAAATTCTCTTCTTTTACTGTATAAAATTATATATATTCAAATATAATCATCAATAAACATCCATCCATATATTTAAAGGTACATCTATCCCTATATTTAAAGGCACATCGTTTAATTAAATTATAATTTGAAAATTGGGTGAGTTAATTCGGTTGGTACGTGCATTCGTTCATTCACAAATTATGATCAGAGCTGAAGGTTGTGAAGAAATCTGAGAGTTATGATCAGCACATTAGTGATCGATTGTGGCTTGGGAAAAGGAAATACCCACCAAGGCTTCTTGGCTCAAGTGGTAAAACAACTACTCAAAAGGCTCTTGAGTCCAAGAGGTCGGGGGATCCATTCCTGCCAAAGGCAGGAATGTTAAGATTTCAGCTAAACTTAGCAAAAAAAAGGAAATACCCAAAGCTGGAGGGAGCTCCTCAACAGGTTGAAGGGGACATCTCATTCGAAGGGCCAAAGCCTCTAAGTGAGATTCTGAAGAGAAAAAGAGGAGGTGAAGTCGCAGTTTATGAGAGTGGCATAACTTCTGTAAATAATGAAGATAATGATCAGAAGAAAGGAAATGAAAGCTTTATGATGCATGCCCATTGACACCAAGGAGATTAAAGTGTTGAAGGGAATTAACTCGAAATTCCCAAAACCTGTGAGAAACAAAAATAGAAAAAGAACACACGTCAAAGAAAAATTAATCACACGCACAAGACAAAATTTACGTGGTTCGGCCAATTTGCGTACGTCCACTGGTTTGCAGGGATTTCACTATTATCGCCAAGAATACCAAGTGCGTCAGTACATCTTCTTTCACTCAAAAAACGACCACAACCAAAACCCTAAACACAAAAACTGCATTTTCAACATACTGTGCACAAGAATTACAATGGGCTACAAAACAGGCCAAAAAAAAAATTTCGGCCCAAGCCGTAGCGAACATGGACTAAGCCTCAGAAAAAATCCCACTAAAAAACCACGCAACATTATTCGGGTCGGGTCCTCAACCGGATCAAGCACAACTAGACTCCACAAAACCCAACATAAAGGTGTTTTTTCACCTATGTCCAGTGATGAGTTGAATCGTGTTCATAGGAACAAGGAGGATTCCAAACCTGCAGCAGGTGACATTGGTGAAACAGAAGAAATAAATAAATAAAATCAACTAAGACTGAAGAGGGTCCGTATGATTGGTGGTGATGAAGCAATGGAAGATCAGGAGGCTGAAGGCTATGATCAGAGGGAAGGTGAATATGACTACGAGCAGGCTGACGGTGAAGACTACAACTTAGATGAAGGTGAGAATGTGGATCCTGAAGAGGAGTACTACGAAGAAGATGATGATGCAGATGACTTGGCAAAGAAAATGGGTGTTCTGTATTCATAAATAAAGAGGACGGGGGGTGTGAGAGAAGAGGGTGTGTACTGAGTTTTCTCGCCTATTAATGCAGTCTGGAACCTGCAAAGTTTTGGGATGATTAAAACTTGTTTTTTCTTGTACTATTAGAATCTTTTCTCATATATTTAAGTTATGGTTGGAAAAAATTTCCTCCTGATTATGGCCTTTTGAAGATTTGCACAAGTCAAGTGTGCCCAAAGCTCATGACTGTTGTATTTAGAAAGTTTCAATAAGAAACAACTTACTGCTACCTTTTGCTTGTCTTGGTTGCTGCAAGTTTATTTTATTTTTTTTTATGGTCAAGATTTTAAAATTTCTTGTTTACCCATTATTTATTCGGGGTTTTACCAGCCTTGAAAATTAACCAGTAATTCGGGGACACCGAAGAGTTTCAATTTGTGTTGAGGTGTAACTATAGTATAGCAGATACTGACTATTGGAGTTTCAATTTGTGTTGAGGTGCAACTATAGTATGACAGATACTGACTATTGAATGTTCATGTTGGTTACCCGTTAAAGTTTAGAGGCTTTTGGTACATGGAACTGTAGCAAATAACGGTCTGCGTCTCCTGTTAAGCCCCCTCCAACCATCTATAAGCTCACTTTTTGTGCTTGTTCATTTGTTTTTAAATATGCATAATGCATATATGACTAAATGAGCCAGCTTTAAATTTCAATTGGGGGAGGAAGACATGGTAGAAATGCCCAGACTAATCTTTTTTTTATATATATATATACATAAAAAAGGTAATGATAATGAGTCAAGTTTCTAGACTAACAAAACTAGCCTCGAAGGTAATTCAAATTTCAAGAGCACCAGTTCACAGCAGGAAAATGAGAAAGGAATTCGGCCAGTTTTGCAAATGCACCTTGCTTGCTTCTATGTTTTCCGCCGCTTGGTTGTTTCTCTAAGATTCTGCTGCTGCTAGCTTGTTCGTAAGCTTATCATGTGCTCGGCTCGCCATCCTTTCCACCTCTACCCGAAAAAAATGAGGTTAAGGTCGTCATCTGTGTGTTTAGCGCAAAATTAAAAGTGTTATTGGAAAAGAATTTATTAGGAGTTCTCTTTATTCCCAAAAAAATGGGTATTCTAGTATTTCAGTAATCTCTTAGTCCGAGTCCAATTAGTTTTCAGTTTCTACTAGTGTATCCTGTATATTGGCAATTCCTTGCAACGGAAATGGCTTTTGACACATTTTCTCTTTGCCAAGGGAGCTCATGGATGTCTTTTGAGACATATAGTGGAATAGTAGCTTTTACATGTTACACAAAAGTAGGAATTTTAATCGCATGTTACTATAATAACATGCAAATTTAAGATAAATATTCAACACTCAAGTAAGTTCTCTTTTTACTGTGTTGAATCAACACAATCGCTACGTGATAAATGTAATTTTTTCTTATGTCTCTCTTGTTATCTTCATATATCTTTTCTCTCTCGGTTCTTAGAATTGAAATGCATGCCTATAATTAATGAATTATAATATTATAGATGGTTAAAAAAAAATAATAACAACTACTAGGATAATAGATTTGGTCACCACTAACATTGATAAATTTGTGAGGGACCAAGTACAAAGAAGAAGTGAGAGTGGGTGAGGTGTAAAATGATAGAAGAGTTTAAATTCAAGAGAATTTTCATAAATATACAATGTAAGAGTGTCTCCTTTAGATGGCTCGAGAAGGGATTTAATTTTAATTGACGTGTAAATTAATTCAATGATATTTTTACTGTTGAAACAAAATTTTTTTTAAAGAAGATTAATGTTAAAAACATTAATTATATATAAAAAATTATATACACAAAATATAATAAAAAAAAAAGAAAATAAGAAATAAGACATATAATTAAATATTTTATATATTTTTATTAATAAATAATATACGAATCCAACTCTTTATATTTCACAATGTTTTTATACGTACGGTTGACACACTTAATATTATCCATAGAAGACTTAAACCACATGCGGTTCGATTTGAGATTACCCTCCTCAACTTCACAAACACAAAAACAACCACGCGCATTACAATCAGGGATCGATCCCCTAAAAAATTAATCCCTAAAAAACGAGAGAAACTTCGATCCCTTATTAAAGCCTCACAGTATCTGCCCCATTCCCCTTCTCAGCTCCTCCTCATCTTCGTTCTGGCGGCTCACTTTCTCTGTTCCCCCAAAGTTTAATTGCTTTATCTCTATTGATCAATTATTTCCCCTTCCTCATTCTCATGTTGAGCTGCTGCTCCAAACCCTAGATCTTGAACAATCGAACCCTAGTTACATCTTTTTAGGGCTTTTCTTTTCCTTTCTTATCGGATATCAGAATCCCGCCATGTTCGGTGTTACACAAGAACAACAATTACAGCCTACGACGCAAGCTCCAACAACAGCAGAAGAAGAAGCCTTGAAAAGAAACACCGATTGCGTCTACTTTCTCGCTTCTCCCTTGACGTGCAAAAAGGTTCAATTTTTCTCTTATAATCTATACATATATGTATGTATCAGCTCTGGTGACTCCTGGGTTTTTAGAATTGTCTTTTTCTTCTTGATTTAGATCTTTGCATGAGTTTAGGATCTAGAGCTTGATAATTAATTAATTGACTTAAGATCTTGTTTAGGGTTAGATTATGTTCTTATCTGTTTCTCTACAGCTTTTTTTGTAGTCTCAGATAGTGCGAATTTGATATGTTCTTATAGTTAAGTGTTACATTGAGCTACTATAAAGAATGTTATGGCATCAATCGTGATTTTGATTAAGGTTTATCTGATGTGTTTGTGTGAATGCTGGTTGGTGATGATGATGATGCCCTGGTTTTATTGTTGCATTATGGGGTGTGAAGAGAGAGAAGAGAGGGAGGGGTGTTTTCAGTTAGAAAGATATATAACTTCTATTTAGTCCTCTCATACTGTCTGATGTTGAAGTTTCTAGCAAAGGAAGTTATATACCTAGTACTTTCTTTGATTCCATCTATTACAAGTTTGTTCAATTGGGGCTTGTTCAATTGGGGCAAAGAAACAAAAGTCAATTTTACAATGAGAAAGATAAGCAATTGTGGATTCTATTGACAATATTTATCAATCATCATTTATGCATAGAATGTTTAGTGAAACCTGCGTGTCAATGTATATTTGCTAGTTTGAAATCATCGCTTTTGTAGTTGATCTTTCTAACAATTTGCTTAGACACATGTTGTCGTGTTTCCGGTTTGAGTTATTGTTTATTGAATTTCATCATTTGTTTAGTACCAGATATGCACAATGCTTAAAGATGAAACTTGAAAGACATGTATAAAGTAGTGTTCTCCTTTTATTGGTTTGTTTAATTCATTGTCAACATCAGTGTAATTATGGGACATTTATAGAAACGCTTCAGTCACATGTGCACCCAAAGCTTACGACTTTATTAAACAAAAATTTGAAAGCTGGAAAAGTGTACTGATTAATTATGATTATTTTATGTTCAATGAAACTTTATTGAACTTATATTTGATTTTTTCTGTTTTCCTTTTCAACAGGGAAGTGAATGTGAGTATCGCCATAGTGACATTGCGCGGCTTAACCCCAGGGATTGCTGGTACTGGTTGAATGGTAATTGCTTGAATCCAAAGTGTGGGTTCCGGCATCCTGTAAGTCTCATCTCTTTCTTGATTATTTCCGTATCATTTATATCTGATAAGTTCTAACTATTACACAAACCTTTTGGATAATTAAAGTAGTAATTCTATATAATTAGAAACACGTCTTGTTATTTTCCCCTCTTAATTTTCATTTATATTATTAGGTCAGGATATACTAATATGGTTCACTTCTCAGCCTCTAGATGGATTACTGGGAACTCAAGTGCCTACTCCTTTGGGACCTTCTTTACCTCCATCACAGGCTATAGCAGAACCTTCAGCACTGGCCCCTTATGTTCCGGGTAAACAAGCAGTCCCCTGCATTTATTTCCAGAGAGGCAACTGCTTGAAAGGCGATATATGCCCCTTTATGCATGCACCTTTCCCTGCCAGTAATAAGGTTGCTCACTTTGCAGCAGCAACCCCTGTTACCGAGTCTCAACCTAGTAAGAAGACTTTTGGTGGACTTGAAAAGTGTTCTCAGGAACAGAAGGTTTCACAAATTAATGTCCCAAAATCTGTTGACGTACCCCTTCAGGCAAAACAAGTACCCAGAATTGAAATGGATCCATTGAGAAATGGAGTTGCCATTAAAAAAAACGTGCCATTGCCTACAAGCCTGGATGATGAGATTCCTAGGTACAGACCAGCAAATGTTCATTCTGCCAGCAATGGGAACTCAGTCAGCAGGTCAAACCGTAACCATCAGGTTCATGTACCAGACGACCAGAGTATTTTGAATGGTAAGGATGCTGATGAATACTCAAGGGAGCCTTCGCCTGGTTTTGATGTTCTCGTGGATGATGAGCTTAGAGATTCTGATTATTATCCCAATGAAGATCAATTTGGTAGAACAAGAGGTCATGAAGGAAGGAGTTTAAATCCAATTAATGACTACGAAATTGATCGTACTGATTACAATTCGGTGGTTGATGTTGACCGAGATATGTATCGTGAGTCACGAGGTTATGACTCGTATGAGAACCTGCAAGGGCACTATGGTTGGGAGGAGCCCAGAGCTTCATCCGAGAGGATGTTAGGGGGTTCTGCTCATCTAGAAAGGAGGCAGTACCCTAGAGCTGACAATGCCGATCGAATTGATGAGTCAGACTTGCGACATCATTTATCTAAGCAGAAGAGGGGTAATGGTTTAAGATCAGTTATTAGCCATCACCATTCCCGTGAAAACCATGTTGAGGATCGGAGGTACCGGGCTCCTCGAAGGGACCATTTGCCTGCACAGGAAAGTGCAGTTAGCAGTCGACTTCAGGGAAGAATAAAGATTCCAGGTAGATCAACATCTCCTGTTAATAAAAATGATTCCTGGTCAGAAAGGGACATTGAGAGAGCAAGGCATCGTGGCAGATTGTCACCAGAAAGGCCACAGGGAAGTCTTAGATACAGAATAAAAGGAAGAGTGCAAGAGGATATTAATAATGAGAAAAATTTCAGAGGTCCGCGCATAAGAAGAGACATAGATGACAATAATAGCGAATTTACTGGTCCCAAAAGGCTTGCAGAGCTGAGGGTTGGGAAGAAGTCTGAGAGTTATGAGCAGCACATGAGTGATCGACTGTTGCTTGGGAAAAGGAAATACCCAAAGCTGGAGGGAGCTCCTCAACAGGTTGAAGGGAACATGTCATTCGAAGGGCCAAAGCCTCTAAGTGAGATTCTTAAGCGAAAACGAGGAGGTGAAGTGGCAGTTTATGGGAGTGGCATGACTTCTGCAAATAATGAAGATAATAATCAGAATGAAGGAAAAGAAAGCTTTATGATGCCCATTGAGAACAAAGAGACAAAAGGCGTCTTTTCCTCTTTGTCTAGTTATGAGGTGAATCGTGTTCATGGGAACAAGGAGGAATCCAAACTTGCTGCAAGTAACATTGGTGGAGCAGATGAAAAATTGAAATCAACTGAGGGTCAGTCCTCTCTACAGGCAGAGAGTGAAGAGGGCATGATTGGTGATGAAGCAATTGAAGATCAGGAGGCTGAAGGCTCTGATCAGAGGGACGGTGAATATGACTATGAGCAGGCTGACGGTGAAGACTACAACTTAGATGAAGAGTACTATGAAGAAGATGATGATGCAGATGACTTTGCAAAGAAACTGGGTGTTATGTATTCATGAATAAAGAGGACGGGGAGTGTGAGAGAACTGTATACTGAGTTTTCTCGCCTACTAATGCAGTCTGGAACCTGTGGATTTTGTTTTGGCGTGCTGGTTCTGAATCAGCAAGGATTCTGTGCCTACTAGCTGCAGGGATGATTAAAGACTTGTTTTTTCTTGTACTATTAGAATCTTTTCTCATATATTTAAGTTATGGAAAAATTTTCCGCCTGATTGCGGCCTTTTTGGCCCTTTTCATCAGTAAAGTGTGCCCAAACTGTTATATTTGGAAAGTTTCAATAAGAAACAATTTAGTGCCTACTATTTTCTTGGTTGCTTCAAGTGTATATTGTTTAGCTCAAGATTTGGAAATTTCTAGTTTACCGAATATATATTTGGATATTCTCCAGTCACAAAATAACAAGTAATTCTGAGACACCTAGAACCTTCAGTTTGTGTTAAGGTGCTGCTTCAGCAGAATCTTGAAGTTATGATTATTTGATGTTTCAGTTTATCCATGGAAGCTTTTGGTACTAGGAAGTGTTAGAAGGAAGGAAACACAAAGGATGATTTGATTTGATTTAATTTAAGCTAATTCTCTTTACATTCAACTATAAATAGGCAGATTTTCCTCTTGGCTTTCTGGCTGGAAGCAGGATAAAGGCTGAAGCCTTAAACTGATTCGCTTACCCATGCTTTATAGTGGTTATAAATCTGAATCCAGCAAATTATTTATGGATGAGCATACGATTCTTTTCCTAAATACCAATTATAATTATACGCACAGCCTCAATATAAAGTAGTAATTAATTTAAAGGACAACATGCAAAACTACTCCTTCATCATTACCCACTTTTATAATATGCTTTATGTGTGATGTTTTAATTTTTGTAATTATTTTAACTATTGATCAAATTCTTGTACTTATGTCACCACTGTTTTTTAGAAAATGGAAAACTTAAACATAAATAAAGAGTATTTTATTATTAAAACAATTAAGCCTTCAAGTTTCAACTCTTCTCCAAATACAGATAGAAGGTGAGCTTATTTCATGTTCTCCCAATTGTTCGTTTATGTTTGGAAAGTAGATATCAAACGAGGCCCAAGCCATAAAGGTTTGGGCCAGCGGAACAAGTTGTTGAACTTGGCAAAAATATAAAATGGTCAAGGCCATCATTAATTACAAAAGTTATTACTCCCAACATATAGGCCCGTGTATAGGAGAACAATCAACTCCCAACATATAGGCCCATGTATTATTCCACCCAAACCTCCACCCCACCGGCCCACCCCAACACTCTCTCCTTCCCTTTCATCTCTCAAAATAAAACTCACAGAGACAATTATCAAACTCAAAACAGGAATATGGGCAGGATCTCATTTCTAAAGCCCCCATTGGCATTTTTCACAAATGTACTATTAATGAAGGGTGTAACTGATAATATCTAAAGGTTTTAGGGTATTATAAGATTATTCCAAATTTATTGGACATGGACAGTATTATAAGATTACAATCCCATTTTTAATTTATAATTATTCATGGTAAGAAGAAGGCATGTGGCAAAAGACACAGAGGACATATATTCTAATAGTGTCCAAATCAAGATGGCATATTAGGCCACACAATCAATCAACATTAACTAGGCATCCACCTAAAAACAGTTTGAAGTCAACCTTGTATTGCCAAATGGCAAAATACAATATCTCAATCAAAGGCTTCTAATTGACATTCACAAGCAAACAATTTAACACGTGACAAACCAAGTTTCACTAATTTAGGGGAAACTAATGTAATAGTCGGTGGGAGACACGAGTTTTGTTTATTAGCTATTGTTTATATTAAAAATAATAATATTTTAATCAAAATATTTATGTGATTAAATAAAATGAACGACATCAAAATTGTTCATATATATAAAAATATCGTTTACAGTAGATGAAAATAGTAAGTACATATAGTTTTACTGACATAATTACCCGTTGAGTCGTTGAAACACACATATTTTCTGAACAACAATTCTTCCTCTCTATTTTTCTTAAATTTTTTTGTCCAAAATATATTCAAAAAATAAAGAGTAATCAAAAGATGCGATGAAGAAAAAAGGATGGAATAGAGTGCTATTTATACAAAGTATAATAGGCTTTTGGTATTCTTTCTATATTATGTATATACGTGGTATTTATGTGAACAATTAAAGAATGACTATTAATTTTAAGTGAATACGTGTATGTACCTACAACTTTCAAAAAAAAATTAGCGCGGTTAAATATAGAAGGTCTAAAGTCTCAACTCGAAAAAATAAATTTATATATTTTTGTAAAATATGAGTTAACTTGGACATTATCTGAGTCAACTCACAAAGTCACAATTATTTTAAATTTAAACCTCTTGTCCATCTATTATATAAGGTATTGATTACTAAAGCAAAGGGGGGGTGGAGGGGGCTAATTAAGTTTATGATCGTCAAAAACTTCACAGAAAGAGTGTCTATTAGGTCATCGGACGAGCCAAGGTTGTCCTTTGGACCAAAAAAAATGCCCCCCCCCCCCCCCCCCCACACGATAACCATATGAATAAATGTTTTTAAGCATAAGACCATCACTTATATATACTAGTAATTGCGATCGCGACTTAAGTGATGGATTCAATTAATGCATCAAATTGTAATCACTTATAATTATAAGTACATTTCCCAAGATTGAGTTGATTGCAAGGGTGAAGTTATCGCAGGTGTTGAGCTTTTTTAAGTTTCCTTTTCTTTTTTTTTTTCATATTTTGATTAGTTAATTAGTATTTTTTTTTGTTGCTATAGGAAAACTAATATTTACATTTAAATTTTTTTTTATTTGTGTAAAGAAATTACATAAAATTGACTGAAAAAATAAGAAACAACTTATTCGGAGAAAGTTAAAGCATATAGATCACTTTTTATGCGATACAAATTCTGTTATGTATTATAATAAATTTGTGTCGAATTATAATTGTAAAATTTATCGATATATAAAATATTAAAAAGTTCACATATATTTAAAAATGTTATAACTAATAATTATCCACATTCTACCTGACTGGTAATTAAAAAATTAATATAAATATTCATAATATATATATATATATATCATTTTTTATATCTAAATCTTACCCCCATTATCCTCCCGGTAGGAAAGTTTGATGAAATATTATGCCGCCTGAAAGAGCAGCACTAATGAAATGAAATCCACCAGTACCATACCATAAACCATACCACGTGGAATTGTACAGGGGGCGCGTGAGCCACCGGTTATTAGCTGTTCCTTTTCTATTATAAACCTCTCCCACATACGTTACTTTCCTCTCCTTTTTGTCGCCGGCCATTTTTCAATTTCCAATCCCCGAAAATTAATAGCCAGGAGAGAGAAAATACAATAAAAATCACTAGTGAAATAGCAGCGACGAGATTCAATCTGATTTTCACTTCCTTTCTCCCGGAGAAGAGGACATTTATTACCTGATTTTATCGGGAAAATCATCCCGATCTCCGGCGATGGAGCGGCCCTTCTTGAGCCCGTCGGCGGTGATGGCGTATACCCTTAAAGATGCCTCTAATTGGTGGGACCTCGTAAATCATTCACAAGATTGGCAGAATCGAATATTTCACGTTCTCGCCGCTCTTTATGGGATTGTCGCCGCCGTTGCTCTGGTATTTTCGTTTCCCGGTTTTATGATTCATGGATTATGAAGTACCTCCGCGTGGTTATATTTGTATGTTATAGGGTTTGGAGATTGGTATTGAATAATGATGATTTACCTGTCATTTCGTATTTCTGATACAATGAACGAAAAGTTTGTTTAATTGCCTGATTCGAAAGTTACAAAAGCTAAAATAAAGGAAAAACTCATTATTACTACAGTACTTAAATAATTTAATATGTATTTGAGGTTTTGCGGGTGGTACTTGAGGTTTGCAATGAAACCAAATGCTATTTATGCTTGTTCTGTTCAAAATTTTGGCCGATCAAATGGCAACTTTTAGAGTCGAAACATGAAAGGGTTTGAATCGATTTGAGCCTAGTTTTGAGTTAGCAATAGAGACAGGAGGATATAAGCATAGTTTTTGCAGTTAATAAAAATAAGGCATCCAACAATTTAGTTTGATTCTTGCCACCTTTGTCCTCCTTTAAGACAAAATTCTCAATCATGGTCTAGCAACAAAAGATGAACTAGGCCTTAAGTTGATGTTAGTTACATAAAAGTTTTAATTTTTATTTTGTTAATTAGCTGTATATTGAGAAAGTGGCAGTTCGCCAATTATTGTGTTATGATGAAAATGGGATGATAAATAATTTTATCACAATTCAATTGGCAATCAAGCAGGATAGTTGGAGACAATATTTGAGTAACTTTGATGATCTGGAATAGGAATTATTTAGCTCTTCAATGTTTTAGGTACAACTGGTTCGGATACAATTGAGAGTGCCCGAGTATGGATGGACCACTCAAAAAGTTTTCCATTTTCTCAATTTCTTGGTTAATGGAGGTTTGTAATTTTTTGGTCTACTGCACTTTAAGTTGCTACTCTCTCTCTGATTTGATCTTATTTTGTAAACTTGTCATGGTTTATGCTGCTTACTTTTTTGCAGTTCGATCTATAGTTTTTGTTTTCCGACGAGATGTTCAGAAGTTGCAACCAGAGGTTAAGAACGATCTTAAATTAGAATCTGAACACCTGTGTATATCCGAGAATTGTTTCTAATCTTAGCTTATCAATGTGATGTTTGCCAGATTCTAAGACACATGTTGCTTGATGTGCCAAGTCTTGCATTTTTCACAACTTATGCACTATTGGTTTTATTTTGGGCTGAAATATACTATCAGGTAGGTTTTGGCAGCTTTTACTTTTACTGCTGATTGGTTATCTCAGTTTTTTTTTATGTTGATGATGGATCAATCATTTCACAGGCACGTGCTGTATCTACAGATGGGCTCAGGCCAAGTTTCTTGACAATCAACGGGGTGGTTTATGCCATTCAGGTTAACATTTTTTCAATTTTTATACCAGCCCTCCCAAGGTTTAATTAGGTTCCTATGTGGAACATTGCTTTGGTTTTCCGAAAAGGATATAATATATTATATGCTATTTTTATTTATTTTTTTGGAGAAAAAAAAATATTTTTCTTTTGTTTCTTTTGTTAATCATTTTATCTCATTATGCTTTACGAAATAAAAAATAAAGAATCAGTTTTCAATGTCCCTTTGGTGGAGCAGTGCGATTAGATTAAACACTTTTACCAATAGAGTAATAGAAAGACGTGTTAATTATATTAATTATGTTACCAACACCTTAAACACAATTTCTTTCTAAAATAGAATTGCTTTTGACCCACTTTACACGCAATGTCAACGTGCAACTCAACTGCACTTTGAGTCAATTATAGTTTGCAAATAGATGGCTTGCATGGATTTCCTTTGGTATTTCATATTATGGATAGACCCAAATCACCCCATATTATGTTCTTTTAATGAATTATCATTTTAATGCTTAGTCACCTAATTAATCGGTGACTACTTGCTCTCACTGTTAGTGCAAAATATGCGACTTATCACATAACTTCTCTACTTAATGCATATTGCGCATCCTCTTATTAAAACAAATAAAAAGGTAGTGGCAAGTCTTGAACCTCCAACTCTTCAGCCCTTAGGCGAATAAATTCTTCACCGCTGAGCCACATAATAAGTAACTAATATAATATTTATGCACCTTTTCAGTAGTATATACAAATAAAAATAGATTTCATTCTTATATAGTTGCTAAACATAATCATTTAACAATAAGTTCCTGTGATGCTTTCAAAAGGTTGCATCTGCAATGAGGTGCTTTTACTTTCTGGCTCCATATATTGCTGACTTAGGTTTAAAGTAAGTCATATCAGCATAACTATATAAATCGCTTGTAGTAATTTGTGTGATTGAACCTAGTGCCTATAAAACTACTAAAAGAACAGAAACAAGTAAGGGTCGTGTAAGAAATATATTACTGAACTTAAGGTCTTTACTATTATAATTTGATTACATATAGCTTAGTATTATAATATAACCACTTCTACCGTAGATGGACATCCTAGAATTTTATTACCAAGCTTCTGATGTAGGACATCTTTAGGAAACTCAATGATCCTAAAATTACATCAATGAAACGCAATTTAAACATAAATTTAATTGCAAAATCAGTCAGCCGTAGTTCATGAAGTATACTAAAATCTTTTGCCATGTGATTAGCATCTCTCCTGCTATAGTGGCGACATTGTTGGAAGGTTATTTGCAATAATATTGATTAGCTCCTTTTTGATTAATACTTTTGATAGAAAGTGTGATAGGAGGAAATATTTTATAAAGTCCATTCTAGCAAAAAACTTCTATTTCAGGTAGTTAAGGCTGACAAATCCTTGATAGTTGTTTATGCAGTTGATTACGTGATTCCGCTTTCATGTTTGAATGTAATGGGAATGCAACATCATACACACTAATACAAATTAGTGTGTATATATATACATAGACCTGCAAAGCTGCTTTTTTGTTTGTGAGGATGCATTGATTGTATGAATAACCCTTTTTCTTTGAATGTCTCCCAGATTGTCTTGTGGTTGGTTATATGGTGGAATCCTGTCCCAGTTTTGGTCATCCTATCAAAGCTGTTCTTTGCTGGTTCGTGTTTAGATAGTATTTACAATTTTATTGTTGTTTTGATATTTATGCTATATTGAAATCTGTTTACTTTTTTAAGCTGCTCCTAACATATATGCATTGGCAGGTGTATCTTTGTTTGCAGCCTTAGGGTTTCTCCTTTATGGTGGAAGGTAATCTAATTCTTTGGAATCCATGATACTGCCAAACTTTATGCATCTTTATAAATATCTGTGCATTTATGTCATCCTGCAATGCATGAGGTTATTGCCTATTTAGGAAATGTCAATCATCTATAGACGTCTATCTTGGTCAATGTTTATGATCTTCAAACTTACTACATGTCTGAAATGCAAAATAGAGAGTTTAATTCACACTGCCACCCCTTTTTCCCTCCTCTCTATTTCACCCACTGTGACGGCCCACATGCATCCTAAGACATAAGGTCGACCTGTCATATATTTAGTTTTCTCGTAAACTTGCTTCATCGGCCCCTATTTCTGATTTTCATCTTAATGCAGGCTCTTCTTGATGTTGCAGCGATTCCCTGTAGAATCAAAAGGGCGACGTAAGAAGCTACAGGAGGTAGCTATATTAATTCATTATTTGGTGCTTTTTCATTTCATGCATTTTCATGTTAATATTTTTACTTACCTGTGTATTTTTGACTTGCTTAGGTTGGCTACGTCACTACCATATGCTTTACATGTTTCCTCATTAGGTGCATAATGGTGAGTCCATGTGTGCTCATTGCAAATTATCTCTTCTGCTTCGCCTGCCCCCCATGGTTTTTAGTCTTCCAGTTAGTGATAGTGATAATTGACACTAAGATTGCTGGAAAACAAGTTCAAATTTTTGATGCTTCATGCTGTATTGTTTATCTAAATTTTATGTATATCACATCTTATGTGCAGATGTGCTTTAATGCATTTGATGAAGCAGCTAACCTTGATGTTGTGGATCACCCTGTTCTGAACTTCATATATTACTTGGTAAGTTCATAGCTTACATGAATTCATACTAATGCTAGCAATACATGTTTGTGTATGTATAATTATATGTGTGTTTATAACTTTCGCAGTTGGTGGAGATACTACCCTCTACTCTCGTTCTTTTCATTTTGCGGAAGTTGCCTCCAAAGCGTGGGATCACACAATATCACCCGATTCGCTGAACAAAGCATGGATGATGTACAATGTAGAGGATTCCTCTAAAGAACGCCTCAATGGATAAGTTTGATGTTGTGATGAGAATGGGAGCAAGACGAGGAACATACGAATGGACCATTCTCCTACGAATAGAGTCATGAGATAATCTCAGGGTGTCTGCAGTGTCAGTTTGATGTCACAAGGTAGTATACCTGTTTGAAAGGAAACAACACTCGAGCATTGTGATCTATGTTGTTGTAATGATGTTTGTCTTGTTTCTTTTGGATGATAATTGATGCTAGTTTTCTGTGCAACTCAATCGGGTAAACCAGCAGCCGATGATTTTACAAAATTAAAGAAAAATCATAGATTTACAAGTTTCATCTCTCTCTCTCTCTCTCTTGGATATCTTGGGTGGGTGTTCAGCATATGTAGAATACCTTGTTTTCAACACAAACTAGCTTTAGTATATGAGTTGTAAGTGCCTAACACCACGCTAACGCTCTTACAAATCGTTCTCCACGGTCCAAACACCTTGCGCTCACAAAACTGGTCTCAGTGACACTAATTTAATCACAAAATCCACCTCCAGATATTTAATTTTGAATATACTCTCTTACCTTCCAAAAATAGGGATATGTTTAAACTCAATTTGTGAATATCATTCAAAAATAAAGATTGATAGGGTTGGATTCGTTTAATTTTTGAAAATAGCAAATATGGTAATTAGTAGTATTTTTTTTTAATTATTTTATAATAATTTTTTACTAAAATCAAATAAATTCGTATCGAAGGTGAATTTTTTTTTTCTCTCAAAAATCATATTACAAGTACAAAATATTTCATAATTAAGATTAACTTTAAAGTATAATATTTTTATATTGTTACTAAGATATTTACAATAATAACTAACTTCATATAAAGGAAGTACACAAGTATATAACATAACATAAAAAGGGAATAACAAGATTGCATGTTGGTTGGAAGAATCCAACTTGAAATACTCCACTACGAGCTGCCAAGCCCAAGCATGTTCAGCCAATCACTTTCCTAAAAAATCAAAATATATTTTCAATTTGAAATGAAGCAGTAATAGTAATAATGACAAGATAATATAGTGAAAAAAGAGAGAAAAAGAAAAAGAAAAACTGTAGAAAATATACTCCTAGAAGGATTTGGATGGGAAATCAAAATTCTTGTTGAACAAATTGAAACCCTACTGGTACTATTATTACATTAGTTCCACCTTTTAGACTTTTGAAGCTCTTCCATCTCCGTCTCTAAGCCTATGAAAATACTGTCCTTTCATGCTACAGTCGTGTACTCTTCCTATTGGTCCACGTGGACGATCCCTCTGTCTCCTCAGCCCCACTTGGACCCAAACAGAGAAAAGTACGAAAATCTCTCCCCTCTCTCAAATGAATGAATTTGTCCTAACTTGTTAGTTAGGTAGTGGGTGGTTAGCTTTCCCTTGAATATTCTTTGTCAATTCCTCCCTCTCTTCCTTCATATTTCCCTCTTCTTTTTCCTTTTTTTTTCTCCTTTTTTTTTCTAATACTACCAAAAAATATCATCATAGTTAATGTAATTAAGATATAGGTTGAATGACACTTCTAAGTCGTTCTTAAAATTCATTTTTCGTCAATTAGATACTTAAAGTGATTGATTCCGTTTTTTTTACCCGATTTGACTATAACCCGACCAAACCCGATCTACTTTTTTAAGGGTAAAAGTGTCTTTAACATTATCAATGTTTATAATATATATCATATATTGCACATAAGCCGTCTAAGCTCCTACTCATCTTCTTCATCGTTTTTCAAAATCAATTTGGAAGAGAAAATTGCAACCATTAACGACATACTATGCGATTATGAGAGGCAAGCTCAACTAAAAACAACATGGATCGAGACAAACTCAGAATTTTTTTTTATTATGTCCGAACTTTGAAAAAGTAAGTGTGTTAGGGTTCTAATTTTGTCTCTTATCTCCTCCATTCTCTTTACTTTCACATAAAATTGAAAACTTTTTTGTTTACAGAGCAATGCTTGTGGGTTTTTTAGTTGGTACAATCCTCCTATGTGTGACAGATCAAGGCAAATAATCTCTGGCTTACTTCGAAAGATTAACGTAATGGAACAAGAGATGGTGAATATGCGTGTAATAGGCAATAAAAGAAGAAGAAAATTAATTATTGCACTTGTTTGTTCTTGGTTATTATTTTTAATCATGTTATTGTAAATTGGAAGTAGATGATTTTTGGTTGCTTGCTTTGTAATGAAAGTTGTTGGGTGTAATAAAAACTTTTAATATTTGCCTAAGTTTATCTTTAATGAAATTTCTATCGCCCTTGTTTGGTCATTTTCTTTGATATTGGGTGCAACGAAAGTTTTGGAATTAATGTTGCACTAGTATGAAAGTTATTCTACCTATTTTTTGCAAACCAGTATTGAAATATATCTACAAAGTTCTTTTGGTCAAATGTGTAAAAGGTTAAAATTGTGCAAAATGTGAAAAAACTGAAAACATGCATTTGTAAAACTGAAAATATGCTATGTACTACTGCAACACCCATATGTCAAACTGAAAGAATAAATCTATGACTAAAATTCAATTTGAACCCTAAATTTTTTCCCGAAAATCGATTTGCACCCTAAATTATTTTTTAATTAAATGCATCATAAACTTAATCTTAGACAATTAAATGCACCCTCTGCTCATTTTTTTGGCCCAAATCTTCATTGAAAAATTTAATAAGAGAGTATCTGCTCTTTACTCTACGATTGGTTGGAGGCAAAAACAAGTGAAAGACAGTTAAATCGTTGATTGAAAGGTATCTGCTCTTTACTATACAATAGTAAAGTGACTTTTGCTCTTTACTCTACGATAGTACCTCTACTATCATATAGAGACTTTTTCTGCTCTTTACTCTACGATAATAGAGTGGCCTAGTAAAATCTAAAGTTCTTTTGCCTAAACGTGTAAAAGGTGCAAATTATACAAAATGTGAAAAAGGTACAAAACGTGCATTTGTAAAACTAAAAATGTGTTTTGTGCTCTATAAAACTTGATTTCTATACAAACCCATATGTCATCAATTTCAACTTACAAAACATATAATAATAATTATCCCAAGTTAGGACACCTGCATAAACATAAAGCATTGCTTCTCAACTAACAAAAAGAATAGGTTGGTAATGGAGAATAGTTTTAACTCAATACATATCATGCCAAAAACACATATTTACAATCCCAACTTCAAACATACTGCAACACTTCTTCTTATCAGACGTGTGGATTTGATGGGAGTATTTTTGTCTTTTTCATTTCTTCTTCTCCTTCCCACATCTGGAACAATTTATTAAAACCCTAATTTCATCAATAGCATCGATGCAACTCGATTGAGATCTAAATCCACTAAATTCACTCAAGAAAAATAGAAAAAATTAGGACTCATAGATAGAAATTGCTTGTGTATGAAGAATTCAGTGATGAAGACGACTTGGAGAAACTCAAACAATGCCGAAATAAGATTTCTTGCTTGTCTAGATTGGTGTAAAGATGGGCACGGTGGTTGTAATTTCTTCACTTGGGTTGATCCTTCAATGTGTGAGTATTCAAGTGTAGTAATACCTGAATTAATTAGAATATTAGAGAATGTGGATGTTCATAGGCGTCTTTTGTCTATGACCGCAATCGCCTCTTTCAAATTGATTTTAAGAAACGATGAAGAAGATGAGTATGAGCTTAAACGAATTATGTGCAACATATGATATATATTATAAACATTGATAATGTTAAAGATATTTTTGTCCTTAAAAAAATGGATCGGGTCAATTTTTGGTCGGGTTAAAGTCAAATCAGATAAAAGGAATAAAATCGACAAAAAATATTATTTTAAAGACCTAATTTACGAAAAATAAATTTTAAAAACGACTTTAAAAATGAGCGACAACTTATAGGGACAAAAATGTTATTCAGCCTTCGGATAAAATAATACTAATACATTATCAATTGTCTTTTCTTTCTCGTTAGGATAGAGACTTAGTAGGAGAGAGAAAAATGAATAGTTGAGTGTTTGTTGTGTATTTTGTTGGTTTCTTGCTCTGTGTTGCCTTTGTTGACCACCCCCTTATTTGAATATTGCCTTATTTAGACAAAGAGCCACAATATAGGTCTAATTTCCTGCAAAGAAAGGTCAGTATTGGCTTGTTTTTTCAATCTTCTTGTGTGATGAACTGTCGGTGAATATTCTTTTAGTTTTATTAATTTGGTTGTTCTTATGATCATTGCAATATTGGGTTTTGTTCAGATAATTGAACAAACAACTGATGTGCACTTCTACTTCTGTTAAGATTGTTGTTTCTGACTAGAATGTTTCATTGTCTTCTTCCTTCAGAATCTTATACTTATCTGAACTGGGTGCTCTCTATTTCTTAACTTTGTTCTGAGATTCTTTGGGTATTCTAGTATCTTGGGGTTTTGACCGGTTTGCGTCTGTCACTTCCAATTTTGAGAAATTTGGGCATCCAAGATTTGATTTTTCCGATTGGATTTGGTCTAAAGTCTGCTTTGCTGTGAGATTTGGGTTACTGGGTCATTTCGTATAATCCTTTTCTTTTTTTTTACCTGTTTGTTCATCTCAAGAAGTTTAAAGGGATGAAAGGAAAGTTTGGGACTTCAGGAACTTACTTTGTGTTGAACACTGGGGCCAAAATTCCGGCTATAGGGCTTGGGACTTGGCAGAGCGGTGGTGACCTCTGCGTTGAAGCAGTAAAAACTGCATTATCAGTTGGTTACCGTCACATAGATTGTGCACATCTTTATGGGAATGAGGTTGAAGTTGGGGAAGCATTAGCTGAAGCTTTTAAAGGTTCATTGAAGAGAGAGGATCTTTTTTTGACCTCTAAGCTGTATTGTACTATGAATTCAATTAATAAGATAGAAAAATCTGTTAGAGTATCTCTTAAGAACCTTGGGGTATCTCACTTGGATCTGTATTTGATGCATTGGCCTGAGAGCTCTGCGTTTGGGGATGCTACTGATCCTCCTGCACAATCTGGGAGTGAGTGTAGGCAGTTTTTGAACCGGTTGAAAACAACGTGGGAAGCAATGGAACGTCTGGTTCAGTTGGGTCTTGTTCAAGCAATTGGAGTTAGCAATTTCAGTCTGCAGCAGATGAAAGAATTGCTTAGATTCGCCAAAATTGTACCAGCAGTCAATCAGGTCGGTAACATGTTCTTGTTTTTATTTATAACATTAACTAAATTTGTTTGACAATTGTTACGCGTTCAGATGTATTAGAACTCAACTATTTAGTGTCTTTTAGGTTTCTAAAAAGTTAAAAGTTACTAGAGACAACAATAATGATCAGCAGTATGAAAGTTGTGTGACTATGTCTATTTTATATATTTGAAATAACTTGTGGTCCTCCAAGGGTTGTCCTTGTTTAGGCAACATAGGCTAAGAACTAAATATTATTAAAACACATGCCTTGATGTGCAATTTTGGCCATGAAATTGGGAAGACAATTCACCATCTAGCATTGAAGTTCTCGTCTTCCATCTTTCCTCCTCTCTTAGGTTAGGGATTTTCCACTGTTCCTGTTCACAAATCTCCCACCCCTTCTTACTCTTTTTTAGGCAAATAAATATTTGTTGATAGACATAATAGTTAGGTGAAGGTATTTGATGAAATAGGACTGATGAATCAGGAATAACAAAACTATCTCACTCAACTCATTAGCTGACAGAAACTTTTCACTTGCAAGTAGTTGAATCGTTACTGTTCTGATTCATAATAAACTTCCTAAATGTTGCACCCAATAATTGATCAGCTCAAGGATGGTCATTGGCATTTATTTGTTCTAGGCAAATAAACATAAATTTGTGTTGTACAATTAGGACTTAATAAGTAGTCTGAGATTTCACTGTTGTTTTGGAGATGGACCATGATTAACAGTCGGTCGCTTTTCTACCCAAAGGAAGGATAACAATGCTTCCTTCCAGAAGAAGAAAGAGAATTATTTACTAATCATTTTTCAAACTACTGTTCTGAGTTTCAAAAACATTTTAAATTGTCTAAGTAAGTTTTTGTTTGGGTCTTGCAACGATTAAGTTTCTTCACATCATCTTCTCTTTTTACTGATGCCATGCTGAAAATCCCAAATTGAATATGAGCTTTTCTTGTTTTTTCTAATCCATTTATCTATAGCTTGAAATTGGTTAGTTTTGAATTATGTTATCCTTCTATTTAACAAAATCAACTACCTACGAAGTTTGATCGTTGCTTATCTTTTATTTCTAGTATTGCTTTCGTCTAGTTTCCTTAACATCTTTACATATAGTCAACTTTTAGTTTTAATTTTATTGAGACGAGATGTTGGAATGTTAACGTGTTACAGGCTTCTACTTCAGCCCATGTTTTATTGATTTCTTGTTAATTGTTTCCCCATGATATTCTTTAGCTGAATTTGCGAGCAGGAAATTTTTGGTATCATGACTGATTTATGACTCATTGTATTAGATGGAGTTACATCCTTTCTGGAGGCAAGACGAACTTGTAAAATTTTGTCAATCAAGAGGCATTCATGTATCTGCTCACACACCATTAGGAGTACCAACTTCCAGTCCTGGGCTCTCTGAAAGTGGATCAGGTGAGGAAGATGAGCCTGGAACTCCTCGCATTTCATTTAGAAGGTCAAGATCAGTTCACGGGCCAATGTTGAAATTGTCAGTCGTTGCAGAAATAGCAGACAGACATAAAAAAACACCAGAACAGGTATAATTGACTCAATTATCCGTAATTTCATAATCTTTTCTTTGCTTTATTTGAATTTTCCTTTTCAATGACTTTTGTGTCCATGTTGGATTCCAATTCATGCAACTCAGAAAATGATTTAATTTTCAATGTACTATCAGTCTTATGCATATCCCTTCCTGCAACATGCAGAGAGCTAACTGCTGGTTCTGGCTTTCATTCATATGAAAGCAATCCAGCTTTTTCTTTCTAAAGAAACAGAAGTTATCAAATTTTGGAACCATTTGATAATATATAAATGTAGTTTCAAATTTAAGTTTTTAACTGGTAATCAATGGAGCCATGTTGAATATTTGATAAATTTTTGTTAAAATTTATTCCATCTTGTGTGATTCTGTCATTTTGTGTAAAGATTGTTCATTGTAACCTCCTGACATTGAAGAATGTTTCAATTACACTTTTTTTTGGGTCCTGAAATGGATATCATTATTTACAAAATCAAGTGTATATTAGTACAAAATTAAATTTTTATGGGGCCCATTGTAAGTACATGCACATGTGTTTTCCCTGTGCTGTGAAAATTCATCTGTGCTATTATGTTGCTAGAATTGAACCTTTATTGCTGCTATTATCAAAGTATGATTTTATGATTGAGAAGAAAGGTGTAGAAGGTCAGACTGCACGTACTAAAAAGGTCAGAACAAAAATCTAGGAGCATCGCCTAGAATGAATCAACATCCAAGTGAAAGCTTACATCAGTCATCCCAAAAGCTTCAGAAGCTTCCAAAATTCTTTTCGAACTTTACTGTTAAATAGGAAAAGCTTACACATCCAGAACCAGAGATTGTTGAACTTCTCACTATTTTACCAGGATTAGGATTTGAAGACGAAATAAAGACTTGATCTTTTGACTAGTTAAGACTGTTTGACCTGCATAGCTTCTAGATATGACCCACACCTTCATCATATCAGCTTCTATTGGGAGTGAACTACATAACAACACTTCTACAAAGTTGTGATTAAGGTTTCAATCTTTTTATTACTGATTTTAGGTTGAGAAAGTAAAAGCACGTGATCTACGACTTGGTATCTTGTTCGAACCCATATCTTACATTATGAAGAAAACACACAGCCAGATTTGTTATCTTAAATAGTGTGATATTTTATAGCAGTTAAATTTGCTGTTCATTTCCAGCCTACTCCGACTAGTTTTGAAATAAAACACATTTTTGAGTTGAGTTATGTTTGCTGAATTATACCGAGTTGGCATGAAAATCTTTGTAGCCAGAGGGTCCAAATGCACAATATGGTGGGATACGATTCACCTTATAATGTATGACAATGATTTGTCGCAAATTAGTTATAAAGGTCACTTGACTTTGTAGTTTCCGAATCTCATCTATGGTTAGACTCTCTGAACTAAAAGCTCCTGTTACAGTCATGAAAGATACTAGTAGTTTTTTTTCTTTTTTGTGATGCAATGAATTTCCAACTTAAGCCTCTTCAACCGTTTGCACTTACGTTGTAGCTTATATCGTGAAAATCTTAACCATTAAAAAATGGTAGAATATAGTGCATAAGTTGCATATTCATAAGTAGGCAAAACTCAAGCCTTAAATCACACTGCCGAATCTTTTGAAAGGAGTTGCAGTTCCTCCATTGTAAATGGTGATGGAAACCTCATCACTATCGTTTCCTAAAAGAAAAAGAGTTTTGTTTTTAGCCTTTTGCTTAACATTTTCACTCACAATCTGTTAGCTTTGATCTATTGTAGATTATTTTGCGGTGGGGTCTTCAGAGAGGGACAAGTGTTCTACCATGTAGCGTAAAGCCTGACCGCATAAGGAAAAACATAGACATTTTCAGTTGGACGTTGTCGGATAGTGAATGGAACCGGTTGAACCAGATAGAGCCACAGGTATGTCTTTTTGGGAATGGCCCTGTGGCTAGCTTTTCAGACAGCGGGTTCGTTTATGGAAGTGGCCCGCTTCAAGCTGTACATGAGATGGAAGATGATGCGGAGTCCAATTATTGATGTTTATTTCTTCTATGTTCATGAGATATAGTGTAATTTTAATTCAGAAACGTACAGTTTGATGTAATTTGTGTGATATGCTTGTTTGTTTGTAAGCTTTTTTCTCTTTTGTGGATGCTAGTACAAAGTCAAAGGGACAGATTGTAATCAAAGTTGAATTGGTGAAAATGTTTCCCCTTTATTTTTTTTTTGGTGTGTGTGGCCATATTGATGTCATATATACAAGTTCTACTGAAGTGAAAATTGAGAACTGTCGAGACTGGCAACTGTGTCCATTTTTAATTTTTTTTTTATTGTTTGAATATTCAGATTTGTATGGAACACACTTGGAATAGATTTTTTGAGTATTTTTTTAATAATAAATTTTTTTCGTATGTAAAATTTATTTTTTACTTCGATTCCTAAAATTTGTGTTCCTTATTTGTTCCAACGGTCCATAGACCAAGGCAACGCAATGCAGCCTATGATCTTCATCATAGAGCAATCCTGAGTCGACCGGCCACCTTCCAGAAATATTGATTTCATATCACACACCATAAACCTAAAGTTATGTTCATGGAGTAAATTTTAAAAACCTCGAATGTATTTCAAATACACACGTTATTATTATATTAATTTATCAATATTAGTGTTAAATCCTAACATTATCGATAGCGCGTTGAACCAAGAGTGGTGGTGGGCGGTTAGAAATTGTACAAAATTTCTTTTGATTGAATTACTAATTTCTACTGCCTATCTCAGAAAAAGAAGAAAAAATAGCAATTACTTTTTTGTTACTTCTTTGAACTCCAAGGTTTTGATATAGTTAGTCTTCAAACCCTAATCTTAGAATAATAACACCAAGACATTATTTATGTCAAAGTATACTAGTCAATTCTTAATATTCTAGAAAAAGTACCAAACAAAGAAACTAATACTCTTCTTTTTTAGTTGGGAGGAAATAGTGCAGTCTATAGTGCTACTATATTCGCGGAAAGAAAAATAAAACATGAATAATGCATGCTTTAGCAATTAAGTAAAGAAAATGATATATATTGCGAATGTTAAATGTTTATGTCGACTTTTTAATTGTCAGTTATTATTAGGTCCTCATATTCCTATCAATCTCATATATTGATAAATTTCGCAATTATAATTCGATCTAAATTTATCGCAATATATAACATGACTCGTGACTCTTAAATAAATTTCCGTGAAAATTAAATAAATAGAGGCTAACAACCTCGGCAGATTCTCTTTGAATTTTTTAACAAAGATTAATCAGCATATTCGGCTAACAACCTCTGATTCTCCTTGACCTTTTTGACAAACTTTAATGCTACTTTGGTTTGGTTTTTTATTCAAAATTCAGCGAATATATTGCTTTGATTTTTTAACTTTGAATTTAGACCCATCAAAGATTTACGAAGACATGTCCATGTATTCCAAGTCAAACATCTACGGTTGAAAATTAAAAAATTGGAAACAGTATATAAATTCCATCGAATTACATCATCAAGATATTCTCATTAGAAACTTCATTAACGTCTATAATAACAAATAGTAAAATACACACGTAGCCTCTACCAAAAAGTCCCGAGTCCCCGGGAACCGCAACCAATCTTAAGATGTGTATGGGATACCTCACCAACTACGTATTCAGACAATTCTAAACCACTTAAGATGTGTATGGGATACCTCACCAACTACGTATTCAGACAATTCTAAACCACTAATCTCAAGATGTGTACTGGTTACATACTTCAGGCGCACGTAATATTCCACCAGACAATTCAAAATCATTATGACTCCTTCCTTGTTGCTAAAAGGTTAAGACCATCTGTTTAACACAAATGGCATGAGGATATATGCTTGCTAAAAGGTTAAAGACCATCTGTTTAACATAAATGGCATGAGGACACTGCATGTAGCAACTGATGTGATGCTGAATCATGTACCAATACTAAAGGCTGGAGCAACTTCTTTCGTTTAGTGGAAATATTCAAGCTAAAGAAAACACCGCACTATATATAGCCAGAAATTCTTATAAGAACATGATAAAGAACGATGCTCCTTGTTTAATAGAGAGAAGAAACATCTATGCAACATTCAACAACAAAAGCTCAGATCAAGTAATATGGACAACAAATCATTTTGGCAGGGAGAGCTATATCTTCTTCTTTTTTTAAATAAAGTTTTTCTAATTCTAACAGGAACAAACCAGTTCTTGCAACCTTAAATAACTGATTTTACTTGACAGACTTATGGACTCACTTCTAAGAAACATGTTTTAAGTACAAGAACTTGACTATGTCACATCAAACAAACAGCAAAAAGTTGCTACCATTTCAACTAGATTCGTGACAGCTTAGTCTGCAACAAACTGGAGATATCATGTAATAAGTAATAATGGAAATTCCAGAACTACAAACATTGAGAAAATGTGTCTTATTTAGTACCAACCATGAAACACCACATAATAGGAAAACTCAAAAAGTTTATTTTGTACATGTTTGAGAAGCAACATTTCTCTTCAATTAAAGAAAGACACAAATTTTCCCATGTACGTACATTTTATACAACAGGACTATGCTATTTATGTGAGACACCACTGCATAAGCTTCAACCATGAAACTTGTTCAAAATAATGACTGAGGTGATTGGCTTACCATAAGACTAGAGAGTTTTCCACTACCACAGAACTAATAAGCTAAATGTTGATGTCAAAGTTGTCGAGCCACGAAACTAGTTGCTGGGTAGAAGGCCTTATTTTTGGGTTTTCGCTTAAGCAGAGGCAAGCAATCTCAAGAACCAACAACATTTTCTTCGAATGTTCTTTGTCATAAATGAGCGGATCAAATATTTCACTTTCTCTTTTCTCCCCCTTCATTTGAATAACCCAAGATATCAAATCCCGACTTCCTCTCGGTTTACACATATCCATTGGCCTCTTACCAGTAAGAAGCTCCAGAAGAACAACCCCAAAACTATACACATCCCCCTTATAAGTTGCAACAGAAGCTTGGCCATACTCAGGTGGAATATATCCCAAAGTCCCGACAAGATCAGTGGTGACATGGGTGTCATATGGGAGTATGAGCCTCGCAAGGCCAAAATCAGCCAAATGAGCTACAAACTTCTCATCTAGAAGGATATTACTTGACTTTATATCACGGTGGAGGATATGGGGTTCACATGATTGGTGCAAGTAAGCAAGCCCTCTTGCCGCCCCTTGAGCAATCTTAAGTCTGGTATCCCAATCTAGTGACGAAGGTCCATCTATTTTCTCATGCAACCAATAATCCAAGCTACCATTCTCCATGTAAGAGTATATTAAGAGCCTGTCATTCTTATAGTTACAATACCCCTGAAGATGAACAAGGTTTGGATGCTGAGCTCTTGAAAGTGTTTCAACTTCAGCCTGAAATTCTCTATCCATCTGACCAGTGTCACCAGAGAGCCGTTTGATTGCAACCTTTGTACCATCAGGGAGGGTGGCCTTGTAGACCAAGCCAAAGCCCCCACAACCAATAATGTTTGCTTGATCAAAACTGTGTGTGGATTCCAGAATGTCATCAAGTGAGAGCTCCTTAATATTCTCCTTATTTTGGAAAAATACCACTAGTCTTGATCCAACCCCTTCCAAACCATTTTCATTTCCATCAGCCTCCTTCATGGGATCAACCTCTCCTCGGCTAGTTGTCCGCATAACAATCAAAATCATGAGAGCAAGAAGAAAAGCTGTCCCAAAGCCAATCCCAACAGCCATTCCAATGATAGTTCCTCTCTTTCTCTTTGATTTTACAGCTGATCCACGATGAAATTGAGTAGTAACTTGACAGGGGGAAATACGTTCGCCACATAAACCTTGGTTCCCTTCGAAGCTTGAGTTCGAAAAGGTTGGAAATTGGCCTCCAATAGGAATTGCGCCAGAGAGCTTATTGTATGCAATGCTAAATGTCGACAGAAAGCTGAGGTGCACCAAAGAAGGAGGTATTTTCCCGGACAGATTGTTATGGGACAAATCCAAAGTCTCCAAGCTAGTCATGCCTGACAAAGTATCAGGAATGCTTCCTGATAAATTGTTGTATTTCAGGTCCAAAATATGTAACTTTCGCAGATTCCCAAATTCTGGCCAGATTGATCCGTTGAGGAAGTTGTTACTAAGGTCCAGCTTTGGTGGAAAGCTCCAAAGCTGATTATACTGCAACCCTCTGGTACTTTTGTTCCTTTTCATAAATAAAGGAAAATCTGGCGAAGGCTCTTCCAAAGAGATATTCCTGGAGATGAAGCTCTGTAGCCCAGTAAGGTCTTTTGGAATCTCCCCAATGAAAGAGTTATTTGATAAGTCCAGGTAAAAGAGCTTATCGAAGCTGCCAAACCAACATGGAATTGTTCCTCCCAATTGGTTCCAAGACAAATCCAACAATTGCAACTGTCGGGAAACACTCAACCACTGGGGAATGGTACCGGTGAGTTTGCAGTTGGCAATTACTAGAATCTTAAGTGCTTTGAACTGCAGACTAGGAGCAGAAGGCAATTCTTCTTTATGAAAATTCAAGGTAAGAATCAAAGTTGATAAGTTCTGGCAATGCTGTAGAATTTCAAGGGCAGATGATATGTTATAGATACTGGAATTTGAGAGAGAAAGAGAAGACAGACTACTAAAGTTCTTAAAACTATCTGGGATTTGACCAGTGAAGTTGTTCCTGGCAAGATTTACTGTTCTTAATCGTGGACAAGAGGGTATGTTATCAGGAATGGACCCATGAAATCGATTAGAAGCCAAATCAAGCAATTCAAGATTAGTCATTGCCGAGCAATTAAAATAAATCCGGCCATCCAATGAATTGTTTCTCAAACAAAGCGCAACAATAGTGTGAGAATTCGACAATGACTCAGGTATTTTACCAGTTAACTTGTTTGAATGAGCTATGAAATTCAGCAACTTATTTAACCCAAGAAAAATATCCGGTAAACTACCTGAAAACTGATTTGAGGAAATATCCAGATGAACAAGCTTAAAGAGATTACCAATATTGCTGCTCAACTGCCCAGAAAGCCTATTATCGCGAAGAGTCAATGTAGTCAAATTTGGTAACCGAAACAGATCATCCGGTATAGTACCTGAGAGACAGTTTGAACCAAGGTCCAGGTGCTCCAGTGAGCTGCAATTCTCAAGCTCCAATGGAATATTTCCATTGAAATAGTTCACTGCTAAATTAATAGCTTGAATACGGGGTGAGTTGTTACATATACCAGCAGGAACCAACCCCTTAAAAGAATTTTGAGAAATGTTGAAAACTCGAATTGATGGCAGATTGATGCTCACCGGAAACAACCCAGAAAAGGCATTGTTGTTCAAGTCCAAAACCTCTAAATTGGGCAAATGCAACAGTGATGTTGGAATTGAGCCTTTGAGGACATTGTGGGAGAAATTAAGGGTTTTAAGCTGGTCTAAATTGCCAATTGATTCTGATAGCTTGCCCATTAATCTTTTCCTTCCAAGTTCTAACTTAACTACCCTACCAGAGTCAAATTCATCGTTCAATCCAAGAGAAGAGGAAGAACTGCAAGTGATGCCTACCCAATCACAGCAATTGGAGGAAAAAGATGAATTTGCATTCAATTTCCACACATCACTAACTGAATCTAAACCATTTATAAAACCCTCCAATGCCTTCAAATCATTTGAATTGCATGTCAGGTTCTGAGCATTGAAAACCTCAACTTGTAAAGAAACCCCAAAAACAATCAAAATTACCCATAATTCCGGTATACCCATCTCTTGAAAACAATCCCAAATACACAAAGAAAGAAAAGGGCCTAGTGAACTCAGCCATAAATCAAGATTGAACCTTTAACCATCTTGTTTCAGAGCAAAAGAAAAATGAATAAAAGACACCCCAAAAAAATTTAAAAAATTGGGGGGGCTTGTTGGAACAAAAATGAATATACAGAAAGACAAAGATTGGGTATTGATCACCTGGAAACTACACGCTTTGTTGGTTCAAAAGATAAGATTTTGTTTCTGCTTCAATTTCCAGTTCTTGCAATTAAGCAAAAGAAAACAGAGAGAGATAAAGGAGAAACAGAAAAGAAGGGATTGATTCTATTATTATTATTATTATCACTTCTACGTATAAAGCCGTTGGGGGTGGGGAAAATAGGGGATAGTGATGAAGGCACTACGACAATGACTATGACTACCAGTCTCCCGTATCATGATTATCATCAATGAGATTAGGCCAATGACATAAACGGTATTATCTCTGGTGGTCAAGCTTTTAGATGGATAATTAATATCACTCCGTCCCAAATTAATTGCATTTCTAGGACTTTTTAAAGTCAAATTGACTATTTTTAAAACTAATTTTTTTACTATTTTTGCTAATATATAAGTGAAGATATTATAACCAAAAGAAAGTATATACAATTTATTACTAATTTCAATTTTTATAATTTTAGAAATATATTTATATATGCTTAATTATTAATTTTAAAAATAGTCAATTTGACTTAAAAAAGTCTTAGAAAAGTAATTAATTTGGGACGGAGGGAGTAGTTATTAGTACGGAGTTATGGAGAGAGAGAGACTCAGAGGAGATGACAGAAAGGTTATGGAGTAAAGGAAAGTCAAAGGGTGGGACTCGACACGTGCACAAAAGTCCTTATGATTTGACATACTTGTTGCTGAGGTCTTTCTTCTCACCCACCCTATGTCCCGATTTAACCGACTCTTTTCTTTTAGGAAAATTGTTATTATAGGCTCCGTTTTTAAAATAAGAGATACAATTTAATTTTTAAAATTAAATAATAATATATTAAATTTTGAATTGATATAAATTTATTTAATTTTAATTAATATAATTATTATTTAATTTATATTAATTTTTAAATTTTTTGTTATATATATTGTACCAAAACTCTCATTAGATTTAAATTCTATGTCGGTCCCTGATTAATATCTTAAATATTGTACAAATATATTTATTCTCTCCGTTTTAATTTTGTGAAATCCGAGTGGATATATATATATATATAGCCGAAAGTCACCCCAACTCACAATTAAAGTCGCCCACGAAAGAGAAAGGATGAGAAAATAAAAAAGTCTTCCTCCTCTCCCTGTGTCTCGCTGTCTTAATCCTTAGAAACGAGTAGAGATCTGTCTCTTGTCTCGTAACTTTTTCTGGCCAAGACTAGTAGCGGCTAGAGTCTAAATATAGCTAAACGTAGTAGCATGTGTATATATGATCAATCATCAATTAGTCTAACTTGTTCACCAAAGATTAAACGTACTAGTGTGTGTATATATGATGAATTAGTCTAACTTGTTCACCAAAAATGATAATTTAATTGTAAATGTTTATATTTATATTGTATAGTGCTTGTTATATGAGTTTACATTTTGGTAAAAATTAGAATTAATCAGCATCTTATGTTATCATAATTAACTCCTCGATATATATATATATATATACACACACTAGTACGTTTAATATATATATATATATATATATATATATATATATGCAAACCCCACTTATGTATCATCATATTAAAGAGAAAAAGTTGGAATTGTGCGGGAAGTTAATTACTGCACTATGATCTCTATTCTCTAAGATATAGTAAAATACTAAAGGATGATGAAGAACAAGTGTACAAATTAAACCACCCCCGGCCACGCAATGATATTTAGCGCACTAAATTCCACCACAACTTGCACTTTTGTTGGTAGACCGACATCGAGATAACTTGGCATCTTAGTGCCACCTGAATGGTTAAAAAAAGAGTATAATTTAAAATTTGATATAATTGGATAGTAATGGTATGGTGAATAATATCCCGGAATATTACACTATCTCCGTTTGAAATATAAGATCATTTTTTTCTTTTATAATTCAAAGAAAGATGCTATTATAATAAGAAATAATTTTATATTTTGAAACAGAAAAAATATTGATGTTAATTATAGAATGTTCTTATTTATCAAGCTATAAAATATTACTCCCTCCCTTTTTAAAAGGATAGTCTAAAGTATTTTATTTTATTTTTTTGAATGGCCAAAGTACATAAAGTAAAGTGGTAAAACTAAAATGTCATTTAAAGAAATTCACTTTACTTAATTTTATAGAGCCCACTAGGGATAGATTTTAAAAAATTTATTATCTCTCTCCTCTATTTTATTTTTCTTAATTTGCGTCCGGAGGGAGTGCCATTTTATTTCCACCAGCTATGTAGATAGATAATGTGTAACGTAAATAATAGGCTGAATATTATCATTACATTTGCACCAGCTATGCCTATCATTATCGTTAGTTACCCAC
Source organism: Aralia elata (assembly GCA_034770075.1). NCBI lineage: Eukaryota > Viridiplantae > Streptophyta > Magnoliopsida > Apiales > Araliaceae > Aralia > Aralia elata. The sequence continues at coordinate 83,572,707 of CM068387.1, read as the reverse complement.
TTTTCTTTAAAGAACTATTATTTTTATTAGTAAAATTTAATATTTTTATAAATTTTCTTTTATGCGAGTGTAGAACTTATTTATTATTAATGTAAATTTTTTTTTATAAAATTATCAATTTTATTTATAAAAATATTAATTTTTATTTTTTATTAATCTTTGTGTGGATAATTACGATTTAAAACATTCATATCTTTGTCCACTAATCATTTTAGCTAGGTATTTAAAATATTTTATAATATTCATCTAATTTTATCTATGAATCACAAATAAATATTTATTTATGAAAATTTTGACTATTCATGACAAGATTGAAAAAGAAATTAAAGGGCATGCACTAGCTAGCTACATTGTTTGTGCTTAATCATAATCATGATTATGGATTCATATTCAAATGAATCCATAATTATGATATCGACTTATATTTGCAGTGGCATAGAGCGTAGGACTAATGAGTTATGGGTGATATGATTAATTAATTAATTAATTAATGTTTCATTAATTAAACCATAAAAAACAAATTAGAATAAGTAAAGTCGAGAGAGTGACTACCGACGACTAGTAGTGGATGCAAATCTATCCTTTTAATTACAAATGGGCCGCAAAATAGTAAAGCAAGGTTTACAAACTTATTTTCATTGAACTGAATGTATACTTGGATTCATTCAACTGGGCTAAAGCCCATAATATATACAACCCACATAGATTTTGTGCAAATCAACTTCCAAAAAATTAAAATTTAATGGCCTTCTCCTTCATCAACCCCCTTTTGATTTCCCAATGGGCTGTCTTGTTGGTTGTCATCCGAAAAACTGAATCTTCTATCAGAAGTATATACTCAATACCCTAAACCCCGAAATCTTAAAATCAAGAAGAAAATGATACACCATTTTATAGACGGAGAGAAATTATAGTAGAATTAGTTACCATGGTTAATAGACATGGAAAACTTATGAGATATCCCAGTGTTATTTTCAATTTTTTTCTAACAAACAAACAAATATCAAAGACTTGCAATTCAGTGTTGGTAATATATTTTTTTTATTTTAATTTAATATTCAATTTATATAATTTTAAATTTTAATATTTAGTTTGTATTTTCAATCTTTTGACATAAAATTGTTGTACATTAATAAGTTGCCATCATCATTTTATATTTTTAATGGTAACTTAAATTTTAATAACTATATACAAGTGAGATTTTTTTCTAACATTGATTATCCAAAGATTTCCTATCTGAAATAAAATTAGTAATTAAAGTTTAATCATTAATATATTTTGTAATATATATTACACTTTTTAATATTAATTATTATTTCTCATAATATTTTTAATATGTAGTTATTTATAAATAAAATTATTGTAGAATAATAAATTATCATTATGACTTTTAGTTTTAAAAATTAACTAAAGTTTAATCACAATATATAAGTCATAATTATTTTTAATATTAATTAACTAAATGTCTCCTATATTAGTTATTATGCAATGATAATATTTTCCTATAATTTTAATATTTAGTTATTTAAAGTCTAGAGTTGAGTAATGTAAACTTCTAAACATGTTTTTAAAGTTAAAATTTATTGTGTGACTACGTAATTAAAGACCTATATAATATAATTATTGTAAAATAATAAATTAACATTAAAGTTTGTAGGATCATAAAAATAATTTTGGTTCTCTAACATTTACTATTAATTATTAATTTCAAAACTTAGCTTACCAATTGCACATAATTTAGTTTTATTTTATTATTAAAATCTTATAATATTACGCCATGATCATATTCTTTTGGGGTTGGAAGACAATTACAGGAATCAACCAAAATCTTCATGGAACATATATAAATGAGTTATATTAATTTTGAGTTTTATTAGTAGTTATTTTGATTGTTTTCAAATAAATTTAGGGAGGCTTTAAAAAGTGTTTTAGTTGTAGTTAAATTATAAATTCATACCAAAAACCAAAAAAATTAAGTGCAAAGCACAGATTTATTTTTCAAATAGCATAATTTTTAATTTCTTATTCATTTAATATTTAATGATTATGAATTTTTAAAAAAAATCGCAAATTAACTTACTATTGATATGACAATGTTTTCAAACTTTGAATGAAAACGTATGATTAATAAGCTAAAGGAATTTTATAAATAATAAAATTGTTCATAAAATAATATAATATTAATTACAATAGACAATTATATGTGATTTGTATTTATTTTTTTTAAGCAAATATTGTAATCATTCTAATATCAATAGTAAATTAATTTGTGGAATTCAAATTTTTTTTTAAACAACATGTATAAAACAAATAAAATATTAAAAATACTGTTACTTATAAAATAAACTTATGTTTTGCATTCTTTTAAAAAAATTAAAATAGTAAACACTCATAAAACACTATCATTATTTCTCTTTATATGTTAATCTCTTTGTAAGCTATATTATAATAATTTTGCCACTTATGTTATAAATATTAATTCAAATTGCTCCAAAATAATAAGTTATTTTAAAGGTTTTTAGGATCATAAATAGTATTTTTGTCATAGTTAAATTATAGTTTTAAAAAGTGTTTTGGTAGTAGTTAATAAAATAAAATTAGGTGGAGAATAATTTGTTATATGATATATCATTGTTAAATATATAATCAGTACTAATTATGTATTTAACAATGATCCATATGTGTTTTAATTTAGGCTCATGGGAATCAATATTAGTAAAGAATTTCTATAAAAAATAAAATTATTATAAAATAATAAGTTACTTTAAAGTTTTCAAAGATCACAAATAGTGGTTTGGTTTTAATTAAATTATAGGTTTTAAGAGTATTTTAGTAATAGTTAATAAAATCAGGAAGCTTTAAAAAGTGTTTTAGTGATAGTTAAATTTTATTCTCATAATAAGGATCAATGACAAAAAAAAGAAGTTAGTTTTATCTTATTATATATGTATATAGATTACCGCTACATAAGTTAAGTATACTTACTCCGTCCTCAAAAAAATGTTCAAAGTACGTTTTGCACTAAAATTAAGAAGTAAAGTAAAGAAAAGAGAGTAGAAAAAATTTTAAATTTATCCTTAGTAACCACACAAAATTATTGGATCCTACTAAAGGACATACTTGTCTTTTATTTTATGTACTTATTGTTATTTTTTTTAAAATGTATATTAGGCCATCTTTTAAAGGACAGAAGGAGTTGTCTTACTACTTGTAATCAAAGAAGTATATAATGGGGAAATGTTATATAAGACATTGACTTAGTCAAACTTGACTAAGACTACTTAATCAAACGACGCGGTTCTCCCCCTACGAATTAAGTTTTTTATTTTAGAGTTTTATAAAAAAAAAATATTATAAATTTTATATAAAATTACGTTGTTTTGTTAAATAGTTTTAACTAAGTTTGACTATGACATGTCTTAGCTTACCTTTTCCCATATATAATATACCCATATGTTCTGTAAGAAAAGATTAGTTATGCCGTCTAGCTGCTGTTCTTATTATATACTTCCTTTGTTTTAAAATAAAAGTTGTATAATTATTATTTTTTTGGTTAGAAATCAAAATTTTGTATTAAAAACAATTTAAAGTAACATGATATTCAATATACCTTAAGTTGAAAACAACCTAACCTACTAATTATTAAGAACAATTTTTTCATTTGAAGTGGTTAAATGAAAAACCACCAAGCTTTGTTGCAAAGAAATGCATAATTTTTCAAAGGGGACTTGCATCTTAGGAGGAAATAGTAATTGGGAGTTAGTACTCCATATTAGACTTGGTCTCATAACATTTCATTTTTTAACATCGTTATTCTTTATTAATTAATAACAATGTGTGACGGGGCGTGTACCTTGCGCCAAACAATTGGAGAAGGTAATCAAATTTTCAATTGAGAGTCATAATCATGAACGAGTATAAAGTAAAACCGTGTATGGAATAGTTTGGTCATGAGTGGAATAGGAGGAGCAAATATCAACAATTGACTACTTCCCTTCAAACGTAATCAATTTAGGCTTAGTCCCCATTTGGTCGAACCCACGATTCTTAAGTTGGTACCATTAAACTCCTACATTAACGCAGCAATAGTCGCACCAATTATAATTTCGATCGAGAAAAAGGGATATACTAACATGATTTATAAATAATAAATAATAATATATATGTCAATAAATATGTGACAAAATTAAATTGCGACAAACGTGATATGTCTCAATTATAATTTGACAAAATTTTTTAATAATATATCGCAGGACTTTATAAATAAATATTATTATAATATTCATTTCTTTTATTATATGGTTATACATAATTCTGATGTTTATTCCTACTATTATGTTATTATCAACGGACTGCCCAAATTACAAACAAGCTGCCTATATGGCTTATTTGGTAACTAATTCTACTATAATTTCTCTTCTTATAGAATAAGAGATTAATAAGAACCTTTTGTTAAATTTATAAATCTTTAAAAACATATTTTTGTTACACATTTAACTAAATAAATATAATTAATATTTATTATCATATTGATAACATAATAATAAAATTATGACGATAAATATTTATCGTTTTATAGTAGTAGTACAGTATTAAAAATCTGAGATTTGATTGAGAGAGAGACACGGTAAATAGAGATAACAAAAGATTTTACCATCATTGACTCTCTCTCTCTCTCTCTTAACAATACCATCATTGTCTATTTGTTTCTAATTGATTGCTTCTTTTGTAAAGGAAGTAGATATAACTTCTTGTACTTTTTTTTTTGTTGATATATAATTGTTTTTCTAGTAAGCTAGTATTCGTTGCAAAATTTATTTTTAAGAATTATATCAATGTTTTTTAAAATTTTTATATTTTACCTTTTTTTTTTTAGCTTTTGAATGATCATATGTTTAAATGTCTATTAGAGAGAGACTATGTATTAGTGAAGATATGTGTCTTAAATAAATAAATAGTACCTTTTGACTAATTATATTATCCCAAGACTAAAACTTCATAATTCATATTATCACTCCGTCCCAAATTAATTACTCAATTTTAAATTTTTTAGGTTAAATTGACTATTTTTAGAAATAATAATTAAGCATATATAAATATATTTCTAAAATTATAAAAATTGAGGTTAGTAATAAATTGTATATATTTTCTTTTGGTTATAATCTCTTCACCTGTATTTTAGCAAAAATAGTAAAAAGTTTAGTTTTAAAAATGGTCAATTTTACTTTAAAAAGTCAAAATTGAGCAATTAATTTGGGACGAAGAGAGTAATTTTTAATGTAAGATTATATTTATTACTAAAAGTTTAAATAATCCAATCATATATATAATCCCTTCAAACATGGTATTATCCAAAAATACTTGAAAAAAAAGTTTGAGTTTTGGTCAAATCTAGCTATACTTCAAATTTTACTTTTTCCCCATTGTTATGGCGTCTTTAAACTAATTTATTCAAGTCATGAGACTAGATCAAATGTAAAAGTCTCTCCCTATTGTACACGGGTTTACGCTAAAATTTTTAATTTAAATGCATTAATTATTGTGTTGAATATTATTACTCCGTCCCAAATTAATTGCATTTCTAAGACTTTTTAAAGTCAAATTGACTATTTTTAAAACTATTTTTTTTACTATTTTTACTAACATATAGGTGAAGATATTATAACCAAAAGAAAGTGTACACAATTTATTACTAATTTCAATTTTTATAATTTTAGAAATATATTTATATATGCTTAATTATTAATTTTAAAAATAGTCAATTTGACTTAAAAAAGTCCTAGAAAAGTAATTAATTTGGGACGGAGGGAGTAGATGTTATCGTAGTGTTCTTCTTCTTTGCGTTTCTGATATTATGAATTAATAAAATATCCCTGTCTTTGGACTGTTTCAAAAAATAAAATAAAAAAATGTCCCGTCTGAGCAAGGAATAAATTATTTTTATTCTTAATTCAATAAATCTCATTTTTCACGTGAATATTTGAGGGTGAAAATTAACTCGTGAAATTAATCTCTTCGGGCAATTTAAAGTAAAATAAATTGGGTAAAGCAAATTGCAATTTAAACAAGTTATTTAAGGTGATTTAATTACACACATTTAACATAGGTAAGCTTCTGGATGACATGAAATAAACATGAGCAGTCGCGAGGGTAGTAGGGTAAGGAACCAATAAATTGAAGTCCAATTTATGTATTTTATATTTTTGTTTCTTCTAAATTTATAAACTGTTTAGGTTAGTAATAATGATATAATAATAAATTAAAATGATAAGTTTGATAACGTAATATCATTTAATATTATTACTTTAGAAAATGAGATTTTTTTTTAAAAAAAACGAAATAATTTTATTAAATGACTTAATTATTTTTTGAATGGAAAAGAGTTGAATTTATGCCCATCTTTATTACTTATGGTTTTGGTTAAAATTCATGACAGTGTTAGCAAATCGATAAAAAGTTTAACAAAAAATCTAAAAAGAAGATCCAAGTCCATCTACTAAAAGAGGGGAAAAGAAATTAAGAATTATTTAATTTTTCTTAAAAAATGTATTACCATTTTAATTGATTTTTACTTTTAAAAATTATAGTTTCCGTAAGGGTGTAACTTTTCTTCAGTAATGAATTACATAGTTCGTTGGAATCATTTTTTTCTTACGAGCATAGAGTAAATTTTGTGTACGGTGATTTGTGACTGTATGCTAATTGGATACATAATACAGGATTCCACATGTTTTCGACAATTATTTTTCAATTGTTTTTTTTTTTAAAAAAAATAATTTTGCTTATATTATAAAAAGTCTATAATTCTATTTTTATTTTTAAATAAAATAGATATTTTCTCAACTTTATTATACATATAATTCTAACCGTGTAACCGACACGCACGGTAGCTATATAATTCAGGTGTAACCGATAGGTAAAGTAATTATATAATCTAGGTGTTGTTAAAGTAGAGAATCCTAATAATAATATTCAAGTACAGAAGAATAAGATATTTTATTATCTTTCTAATTTAATAAATGAATCTTGGTAGACATTGCTCTCAAGATTTGTAGGAAAATAAATAAATAATAATAATTAAAAAATTTAGAAAGGAAAAAAATTCAAAAAGAAATTAGTGAAATTAGTAAAGGGTAATTTTGTCATCAAATATAAGATCTTCAAACTATATTAAAAAAAGCGATGATGTGGGACCAACGCCGGCCAGAGACGTTTGAGTCCGATTGCCGGTTGATTTAGTACACCATATATTAATATACTTAATTATATTACTAGTAGCTGACTGAGCCAACAATGTCATCATGTTGCCCATATGGCACCACCTACAGACCTTTTCTCCTTTCTTTTGAATTTTGAGTTTCCACTTTCTCTCTCCTATTCCCCCTCAATCTCTCTCTCTCTCTCTATATATATATTGAAATTTCATATAAGTATCTTCTTCTGTATAATATCTACGTATCATACTGCTTATTTTCTTATCCTTTTCATGGTTTCCATTTATTAGCATTAACATTTCGACGATTCCTCTTTAGATAATTTCATTTCCGGTATTTCCCCGATCAGTGTGAGAGATAGAAAGGGAATTAATATTAATGGAAATGGAATTGTCCGATTGCAGCAATCTTATTGTTCCTACCTCCGGGAACGCTAAAATCGTCCCTCTCGACGGCGATGTATACGACGACGTTTTCATTTCTTCCGTTGATGAATTGTTTATACAAAATGCTTGCAACCGTGAGAAAATTAGCAACGGAAATATTTCGGAAAGATACGGACACGAGGAGAATACGACCAATCAGGTTGATTCCTCTGAGGATTCTTTTGACGATAATCACGAGGAGGAGAAAGAGGAAGTGAATTTGTCGTCTGGTGGTACAGTTGGTGATGATATAGATAAATCTACTGAAATCTCGAAAATCGAGATTGAGGAGAGTGTGTGTACGCCGGCGACCGAGAAAGTCGCCGAAGATTCGAAGGAGAACAGCGTGAGTGGGGAAGCAGTAGCCGTTGGATCGAAAATCAATGGCGGCGAGGTGCAAGTTTTGATTCGTCCTCATTCGCTGCTTCCAAAGCCCGAGGCACCACCAGGTCTGACGATCAACCGCTCACATTCGCTGCCGGAGAGTACACCCGGCGTTAAGATGCCGATGATTGGAAAATTCTTCCGGGAGAAGAGTAATAGCTTGTCCTCATCGATCACGAAGAAATTCAGTTTGAACAACGTCACGGAGTTCAATTTGTCCGGACTCAAAGTGATTGTGAAGTTGAAGAACAGCAGTGAAGAAGATGAGAAAGAGAAAATGGAATTTAAAGGTCGAATCACCTTTTTTTCTAAGTCCAACTGCAGGGATTGCAGTGCAGTTCGATCTTTTTTCAGAGAGAGAAATTTAAGGTAATACACTGGTGATTGGTAATAATTCATATGTACTGTATTTATTATTGACATACTATTTCTTCAGGTATGTGGAAATTAATATTGACGTGTTTCCGATGAGAGAAAAGGAACTGATAGAGAGAACAGGCAGTTCATCAGTTCCGCAGATATTTTTCAACCAGAAGTTGTTTGGGGGATTGGTGGTGTTGAATTCTCTGAGGAATAGTGGGATGTTGGAAGACAAGCTGAAGGAGTTGTTATCTAAGAAATGTCCGGCCAATGCACCTGCGCTGCCGGTGTATGGGTTTGATGATCCCGAGGAGGACCGGATGGATGAGATGGTGAAGATTGTTGGGATATTAAGGCAAAGGTTACCAATTCAAGACCGTCTGATGAAGATGAAAATCGTGAAGAATTGCTTCTCTGGAGCTGAGATGGTGGAGGTTATTATGAAACATTATGTGGGCTGCGAAAGGATGAAGGTATTTCCCAATTCCCCCCTTCAATTTAGTACTAAATTGCATGGTTTGATCATATGATAGATAAAATTGTTTAATTTTGCATACAAAATAATACCCCATAGCAGCATTATTGATTTGTTTGTTAAAATTTGATATGATTCTGTTTTAATTAGTTAAATTTTTAAATCAAAGTCGGTAGGGAGTGTTGAAACTGGCTTCCTCATTTTCTTCGTTAAATATATGTAGTATTTTATTTGTTATTTAAGTATATCTTGAAGATTTACTCTCCTATATTTGTTTTTGAGTATTCCATAAACACAAGTGTCTTCATTTTTTTATACATAGGTATGTCCACATTAAAGGACTATATAGAGCCAGGCTTTAATAATAAGAAACTCTGTAGGCTGTGGGGACTACAAGGAACCATTCCAACATTAATAATGAGAAGCATGCATGCAGTTGTATGATGACTTTTGAGTGTTTCTATAAAATTCTAGGCGAGGGGTAGCAACAATTTGGTGATAGATTATGATTTGTAGCTATTGGACTTTGGGATGGGATCTGTAATGAATTAGTGCAAGAAAGTATTTTACTTGGAAGCAGGTTTGTACTTTTCTTTTTTGGGGATAGGTTCTTGGATAGAGCTCTGTGTAAAATTCACATTGTTAGCAGGTTTAATTTTAATTTCATAACCCTTTCCACTTAAACTTCATTAGGCATTCCTCTTTCGCGCTCTCTCCTGGGAGAAATCTTTAATATCCAACTCAATCTGTATAAGTTGTACTAATTTGTAGACTCTTTTTATGGTACCTGAGCCTCTTGTATCTCATCCTTCTGGTTGAAAATGTTGTGGCTATACTTCTAGCGATGTGCTATGTAGTTTTGGTTTAAAATCCAAATGCATTACTTATGTTAATCATATTTATCTGTCATAATCACTTTTAACCTGTTGTTCTAAAGTATTTAACCACTATTTGAAAATTTTCTGAGAGGAGGCAGAGTAAATCTGCCTGTCCTCCAAAAAATTGTTAAAGTCCCCTAGACCAATATCATTTTATAGCTGGTCTATATGTATTAACCTGTAAGCAAGCATTTCTCATAAATAACCTTGTAGAATAGGCAGACGGCATTGTCTCATAATCCTTTAGATATGCTTGATTATATCAAATTATTGTTAAAAGTTAAAAACAAATATGTTATGCTTCTTAACTAGGTTCAGATAGGTTCAATGCCAGTTTAAATATTGTTAATTTGAGTGATACAACTTCTCTGACATCACCATGGAAAAAGTCTTTTGTTAAATGGTTGACTCTTGCCCACCATCCCTGCGCTTGCGTCAAACATGTATGATGCAACTTGGTTTTGAGTTCACTAGTTCTAGCAGAGTTCACTAGTTCTAGCAGTTAGGACTTTAGCGAGCTTCATCATATTTATTTAAAAAACTTAGTAGTTTGAATTTGGAAGCCAACTCTATGTATATTAAAGAAAGACACTTAATACTTATGTGCTCCATGCCTGGTTGTTATCATTATTTTTTTGTTGTTAGTGATATTAAATATTATCATAAATCCTACACATCCTTTGTACATGCTTACCAGTTTACTAATCTGGTTAAACAGCTTTCAACCTATGGTAATCTATTCTACAAAGGGAGTGTTCAGCAACGGTCGTCTTTAAAAGCTCTGTAACAGCTTATAATAACAATAAAAATTTCTGTGCACCGTCCTATTTTATCTCCCTACTACCTCTTGTTCCTAGCTTAAAGGCATTCATTGAACTTTTTATTCATCTCAAATTTTAAAAATGATTAATGAGATGGCTGTAGTTTCAATGGGAATCTCACGGAGATATTTACGAATGTTCATCACCATGGCTACTACATAAAAGTGTCAGTATATTTACTATAATACGCATATGAATGTGTTATTGGACCCCATATCTGTTTTACTGTTTGCTTCTTTGAGATGAAATTCATGCTTGTGTTTCTTTCTCCACTGCATGTCTTGTTATTGACTTCCAATTTTATGTTGGAACACTATTAGGCAGTTGAGATTGGAAAGCAGCTGGTACAAAAGCACTTTGTGCATCACGTCTTTGGGTAAGAATAATTTTTGGGAAAAGTGGGAACTTATTATACAGTACGAGTTAGTTTTATACATTTAATATTCTTCTTTTCTGTTCCTGTACAGAGAAAATGAATTTGAGGATGGAAACCACTACTACCGATTTCTTGAGCACGAGCCGTTCATTCCTCGATGCTTCAATTTCCGAGGATCCACCAATGACAGTGAGCCAAAGGCTGCTGCTGTGGTTAGCCAAAGGCTTACCAAGTTAATGTCTGCAATACTTGAATCCTATGCTTCTGACGACCGACAGCATCTTGATTATGTTGCAATCAGCAATAGCGAGGAATTCCGGAGGTAGTTTACACATGTTACTTCATAAAATACACTGACCTCATTCTATAGATATAACCTTCTATCCATTCATATTATCTTCTCACAATGCAATAGAACTACCAATTAGTTTCTAGTGCTGAACCTAATGGTTGAAAACCTAATGTCCTCTACCTCTATTGGTTGTATGGGATCCTTCTCTTGCTTTATTTTCATTTCTATTATTATGTTTTGCATATAGTATTTTTCTTTTTTCGCACAATATGCTCTAACAATGACTGGCAGTTATCTTAAGAAATCCAATGCCTAGAAATTGAGTATTGACTAAATAGCTAAATTGTTAGACCCAAGCCTTCAACTTGTGTGCAGTATTAGGAGGCCAATTCAATCTATTGGTCATCCTGTCTAGAATCTTGATTATGCGATTACTTTAGACAAGCAGTATATAATTAATATGCTGACAGCAAAGTAAACCAGTTCCTTTTTGTAAATGTATGAGATACGATATGACTTTTCAACTCATTTCATGAAGTCATTTAATAATTAATACGCTCCAACAGAAAATTTCAAGTTTTATTATGATGGTCTCATTTTACTTGAAGAGGTGTAATCATCTCTTAAAAAGAAGCATCTTAAAAACCTCAAGGTGACATGCCCTTGAATGTAGACACTCTTCTGTGGTAGTAAATTTTCTTCAACTAACATTTTCACTCACAAATTGCCATTTCCTCATTAGTAGGACATCTCATGTGCATATCTCACGTCCCTGAAAAAGGGTGCAAAATTTCAGGATCTTATTAATGGGATTCTATTGTCCTCCGTCCCCACACCTGCCTACCTGCTTTCTTACCCCATTGTATACGTTTGCATATATGAAGACAAAGACAAAAAAGTAGTTTTTTAAAGACAATTACTTGGTGCAAGTAGATTTTTTTTCATGGTGGATAATGTGAGTGATCTTATCAAAGTTTGCTTTCTTAGTCTATATAGACAGGCAACAAAGTTCTTGGTTGAATCTTTTGGTGTTTTCTAGTCCCTTTCCACAATGAATGATATGTTTCTATGACTTCTAGTCATGTACTTTTTCTGAAAAAAATGATGGAATAAAACCAAGCACGGAGGCATGTTCTGCAATAATATGGGGTTTTGTTGTTTGGAATTTCATTTTTCTTACTTATTATGCTTTTAGGTGATTGCTAAAGTTTCTGTATTGGAACATATGATATCTTCTCTGAGCTTTCTTCTTCTCATTTACAACTGCAGATACGTAAATTTGGTACAAGATCTTCATAGAGTGAACATCCTTTCTCTTTCAGCAGATGAGAAGCTGGCCTTCTTTCTGAACCTGTTCAATGCAATGGTCATCCATGCTGTGATTAGAATCGGACATCCTGGGGGAGTTGTTGACCGTAGATCATTTAATTCTGACTTTCTCTACGTAATTGGTGGCCACCCTTACTCCCTTTCTGCAATTAAAAATGGGATCCTCAGAAGTAATCGAAGAGCACCTTACACATTGGTAAAACCCTATGGTGCTGGAGACAAACGTTTAGAGGTGAGAATGAATCCTTCTTTTATCTCTATTTTTCAATTTTGCATGAATATCTTGGATCAGGATAGCATTATCCCCTTGCAGTCAATGTCCTAAAAATTTCTAGTATGAACTAATTTTAAGGGTGATTATATCAAGATTTTGGGGGAATGACTAAGAAAAGATCCACTTTCGTGTTTTTACCATTTGATGTTCACTACATAGTTCATCCCCCACATTTCCTTTAAATACTTGCATGTTGTTACCCTTCAGTTATCCTCTTTCTTCTTTCTTTTGGTCCTTCATCTCTTATCATCTTTTGGGTTCGATTTCTAGTGAACCTGATACAAACCTTAGTCTCTTTAACCTGCCTTGAAAAGTTAGCTACCTAAGGGGAGAGACTAAGGCCTATATCAACCCACATCAAGTTGCATTTGCAACTGACTGTGGGACTATTCCTTAAGATCTAGTCTAGAGTTTGCATCAATACACTCACCTTACAAAGCCGACGTCCTCGTCGGCGCATCTACCTAGCTATAGCGGCTTCATCCTAGTGACACTGACCTGACGCCCTTTGCACCTATCAGTATTTTAATTCGGCCTCTAGATAGTCCTTTTCACATGTCGCCCTGTTTACGAGTCCCGACTTGTAAGTATGAGCTACCAATGAAAGCACCAATGATACAAACCTTAGCCTTTTTGATCCACTTTGAAAAGCTAGCTACCCAAAGAGAGACACTAAGGCCTATATCAACCACACAAAGTTGCATTTGTAACTGACGTAGGACTATTCCTTACAGTCTAGTATAGAGTTCGCATCAGAAACCCCCTTAGTTAGTAAGGGTTTGAAGAGTGTATACAATCTCTTATCAGTTATTTGCTAGTTCTGTGGTGGAAAGTGCCAATTCTGGGGTCTTATGTTATAATATGAATTCCAATTCTACCAGCAAAGTATAATTGGAAGGCCAAATGTATATATAATGGAAATGGTTGAAAAGAACAAGCCCAAATGTGGCGTTTACTTATTTGTATAACATTCTTATGTTTTTTTGGCCAAAATCCTGACACATAAGATAGTTATAAGAAGTATTTGATAATCTGGTGTAATATTGCTATGTATCTTGCATTCTTTGTCGTAGACTGTCTTGTCTTTGAGAAGATGAGGTGAAATCAATCCTTACCGACGTCTTCTACGAACAAAAGACAGTTGTAACTTGTAAAATGTCTGTACAATCTGAATACTAAAGCATGATCAGACAAGATTCACAAACTGTTTCTTTTATTTTTCTTTCCCCAGCTTGCTTTTCCAAAGGTTAATCCACTGATTCATTTTGGACTCTGCAATGGCACAAGATCAAGCCCAACAGTGAGATTCTTTACGCCCCAAGGAGTCGAATCCGAATTAAGATATGCAGCTAAAGAGTTCTTCCAAAATGGTGGAATGGAGGTGGATCTAGCAAAGAGGACCGTCTATCTCACTCGGATCATCAAATGGTGAGTTTTGCTCGGATCATGCAAGGTTTGCATGGAAAAATAGGCACTGCCGAATTAAATTTCGTGAAACATGTGAAATGCAACCAGGCAGAATTTTCATTGTCGGAGTTTCTTAATATTTGTATATCTTTCTGCAGGTTCGATATGGATTTTGGACAAGAAAAAGAGATCTTAAAGTGGATAATGAAATACTTGGATGCAACTAAGGCAGGTCTTTTGACACATCTTTTGGGTGATGGAGGGCATGTTAATATTGTTTACCAGAACTATGATTGGTCTGCTAACTGCTGAGAGATTCCACTTGATGAAAGGGTTCGACTCAGGAGCAATGTAATCCAACACCTAAATAGGTGATGAGATTTTGTGTATATAAAGAAACTTATGGTAGAAACTCAAACAGTAAGTACCAAGTAGCGACTACTATGAGTTTGAAATTTTAGAAAAGGAAAAGAGTTGCCCTTTTTCTTTTTCTTTTTTTGTAGGGAACATGTGTTGCAATTTTCTTTTCATTTTTTATAATAATATAAATTTGCTTGATGAAAGTGAGATGTTGATGTAATCACCTTTCAGACTAAAAGAAATCTAGAAAAAATAGCAGAAATCCTCTGCTGGAAGTGTTTGATTTATGGTGTATCATTGTAATTTTAATGTAAAGCCCGGTCAATATTCTGTCATGGTTATCGGATTGTCTTATCTTTCTTTTTTTAGGAGTACTAATTTACAGGTATAATCTTTGTACTTGGAATTGGATTAACAATTGTCCTATTGTACTCCCTCCCTCCCTCCGTCTTTAGCAAAATAAGGGCCTTCGTTTTATTGCTTGGATTTGAATCTCAATTTGTTAAAACAATAAAAAGAAAATGATTTGTATTTTTTTTAATTTATAAAAACTGACATGCATAGTTGCGCTATTTTTCAGAAATCATATACATATTTAGAAAAGTAAGTGATATTTGTACTCCAATTTTTGTAAGAAATACATTTATTTTGGGAGTTGATACTGAGATAGTAAAAATGTTGGAGTTAGAGCAATTATTCTTTTTTAAAGACAGATAGACCTTTATTATTAAAATGGTATGGACTACTACTACCCAATAAATACTAAAAATAAATAAATTAATTACACTGCCCCCAAGCATTTAATGTCAACCAAACGAGTTTTGTTGACCGTCTTATCAAACTAAACTGTACAATCTATAAAAAGTGTACTAGTATTTATTTTCCAAAAAATATTTTGCTTGGTACAACTGAAGCCCAAAAAATATTAGTAAAATTTTTCCGCATTGGGCTTTTGCAGTCGTCTGGGCTGCTGGCTGAAATAAAGACCCGTCCAACCCAATCTCATTTCCCACCCTTTATTTTCCCGCCAAAAAATGCTCACCTGAAGATATCCCAAACTCCCATGTCATTTCATTTCATATAGATGAGCCTTACCGGTCAAAATTCACATCAAACCCCAAAATTAACCTAGTAATGGAGCACGGCGGTGGCGGAGGTGGTGGTGCAGCTCCCACAGGGTGCTATAAGTGCGGTCGGCCAGGTCACTGGTCCAGAGACTGCCCTTCAAACCCTAGCTCTGGCTCTAATACTGATTTGAACAACTCAAAATCGACACCGTACGCTTTCAAAACTGGAGGTGATCCAGGAACAGTTAAGTCTACTGAGAAACCGAAGAAACTTCCTAGATTTAGGCCAAAGCTCACGCCGGAGGTTCTTCTCTCTAACGATGGCCTCGGTTATGTTCTCCGTCACTTTCCTCAAGCTTTCAAGTATCACGGCCGCGGACATGAGGTATTTCCACCCAAATTGCATATTGATTCATTATTTTCTCAACCATATATATGTATCTGTATATGTATGAATATGTTAGGTATATGTGTATGTATTATATATTGATTTATATAATATGAAATCCAGTAATTGGTTTGATTTAATACTACTATTTGATGAGTTATTTCAGTAATTTAAATTGGTTTATATTTTATATTGAGAATTACCAACAGAGGAGGTATGGTGATGCTTGACATAGATTTTGACTGTGGGTTAGATCTATAATGTTCTTCTTTGTCCCAAATCCATCTTTCCATTTTGTGCGAAGAAGAGTTAACTTAAAATAAAAAAGTAAAAGGGTAACGTTAGGAGTCTCAAATATTAACATTGAATATTTTAATAATATTTTATAGCATAGCCAATCACGAGAAGTGTACCCAACCAAAAAATAAACAAAAAGTGACATAATGTTCGGAGTCACCCTTAATGAAAGTGACTAAATCCAACTTTTCCGTTTCCATTATGTTGTTTTAATTAAATGAGGTGGTTCAATAAGAATTTGACCATTCTTTTCTAAATGCATAGTTTTGTAAATATCGGGACATGTCACATGAGTCTAAGATTTCGAGTAGCACTTGAATAGAAAATGTGTTTTCAATGGAAAAAATGGACATTTTGCTCGTAATTACGGATGTACTTGCATATATAAAACAGATCAACACTACTTAGTTCACTAGTGGCATGTTTATTTTGTGCTCGTAATTCTGGTATATTGTTATGCCTGCATAACTTCATTAGTTGTCGTCTATCTCTAAGAGTCTAAGGCATATATGAACTATCTGCAGGTCCGTGACTTGGGGAACCTACTTGGCTTGTATGCTGAATGGCACTCACAATTGCTTCCTTACTACTCATTTGATCAGTTTGTACACAAGGTAGAACAAGTTGGTTCAACAAAACGTGTCAAGGTAAAAATATTTGCTTGTTTTGTGTGTTTCCCTTATTGAAAGACATGTTTAGGCTTATTTACCTGATTTTTTTCATTATATAGATATTTTTTGGGTAAGTGTTCACTATTCCTTGCATATTCAGTCTTAAATTGCTTGTAGTGCTGGTCTTATTACTTTTAAGCAAGTATCAAGTTTTATGTCAATTAATTACTTCTATATCCTTCAAAATTTTAATTGTACCTGTTGGGCTCCACTAAGATCTATATTGATGAGAGATGCTTCTATTTCTGAAAATTCCTCAGTACATATATCCATTTTGCATTATGAACATTCAAGATAACGATAAGCTGTGACTGGAGCTGTAAGTTTATTTTCATTGGGCATAATCAGAATGAGCTTATAGTACACATTATTTGGACTAGTTTCTCTCATTACTTAAACTCTACTCAATATCTCATTACTTATTTAAAAAAATAGAAAAATAAAAGAAGTTCCTCTGATGGTGATAACTGGTAGTTTCCCGATTCTCAATTGGAAAGAGGAAGGCAATGTGTTAAATCTAAAACTTAGCTATAGACCATGTAATGATATATAATGCATCAACCTGAGTATCCAGCAACCACTTAAATCCACCGTGCTTCTATTCTTAAACTGTCAGTCATCTTTTATCTAATTGATTCCCTATATTTCAAGCAGTTATGTCTTAAAGAATTGCAAGAAAGAGTTGCCCATGGAGGGGATCCGACCAAACTACATGAAGACCCAGTTCAACCTGACATTTCTAATCAGGAACAAGGTATTATTTGTGTTTACTACTGTGTACTTTTCACATCACTTTATCTGGCCAATGTTCACATTATTGTATCAAATTATTTTTCGCACTTATATTTACACGGTTTATATTTTCTTTTTAATAATATTAAGTTGTTATGTACGATTGATATTAGATAACTTTAGTGATTAGGAGTTTAAAATCAGTGTTTTGAATTTTTGTTATAAATAATAGTAATGATGGTTATGTCTGGGATTCATTATAACCTTAATTGTACCTTTTAATTTCTTTTTGTTGCAGACTTCAGGGTTTCACTAATTTAGAAGCCTCTGCGAGTTTTTTCCTTTGGTTATCTATAAGAAACTTAGGCTTTAATAATTTAGCACCTGCATCACGATTCATGCAGATTCTTAGTTTTTCATGCATTTATGTGATTCTGTTTCTTGGTTAGGTTTGAATAACAGCAATTGTTCTATGATTAATAGATTATGGTACGGAATTGCTAGAAATCTCATTCTTTGTTAGGGATAAATGTGTGAGTTTCTCCTCCAACATGGGTGCAGGAGCGTGGAGTAACTGCTATATGAAACTGCATTTAAATCAACTTTCACAGGCTGTGTTATTTTCCTTGACTTTCTTCATCATTCTTCGAAGATAACACTCGCGATATGTTTCCAATCTGTGGTTTTCTTGATTCTCCAATGTTGAGATATATCACACCAGATATGGCAGCCTCTTATGACTTCAAGGACTTGTAGAACTTAGCTTATGGATCTACTAAATTGTCTTATACTGTTTGGATGACACAATAAAAGTTCATAGTTTAGCAAATAGCTTTTTAAAAGCATAATTGATGTAACGAAAAGTTTGGCATTCATATATGCCCTTTTTCAATCTACTCTTGGTTTTAGACATCAATCTTATTTCTTGTTTACTAGAATTGCTGGTTTCAAAATGACCAAAAAACATACACGAGCTCCCGGTCTTCTCTTCAAAATGGTATTCATTTGTACCGTTTTGAAGATAAATGGCTTTTTGATTTCTACGCTGAGGATTTTTCACTCATCCAACTTAATGTTCACTCACCACAATATATTTCACACACACACACACACACATATATATGTGTGTGTGTGTGTGTATGCATGGGTATATGTTTCCTTTGATATTGTCTGGAGTGTTCACGCTTAGTGATCCTTGAAACCTTCTAATCAGTTTGTGTTACTGCAGAAGCCATAGACGTAGAGGATCCAAGTCTTTTTCAGGATACCAATCCTTTGCAAAACCAGAATACTGATGATTTCCAGGACGCAATGCTTCATGAGATTTATGAGAAGGCGACTGAAGTAAGAATAGTTCTGTTTCATACTGGTTCTATATGCTTCCCTTTCATCGTTTGTTTGTTGGAGTTCACCAGTGATGTGTATTTTGCTGAATATTGACATTTGGTGGCAAAAATATTTTTTACTGAAGTCAACCAAAGTAGTCACGTTTAAACTTGCATATATAGCTAATAATGGACGTCTTAAGAAAAGAAAAAGATAAAAGAAAAGAAGATAAAATGTTGAAATATCTAATATCAACTTTTTGAGAAACATAGTCGAAAGCTGTGATTTTCAATGATACAGTGACTGATGTTTTAATGTTCTCAATACTGCTGCTTTGGTGCAATTGTTGGTAAGTTACATCTGGTGGTCTGTTTCTATAACATTTTTGTAAGCTGTAACTTCTAATTCTGAGTTCATATGCATGGGTCTTATTTATATACATCATTCCATCTTGAAGAAGTCTTTGGTTTCCACCACTATTTTTTGTGCATTCTAAGTGCACATACTATAATACTATTTCTAAAACTATTATACACGGTACAACCAAAAATGTTAAAACAGTGAACGTTTATCAGATTGGATTAATTCAGTGAATATGCATGACAAGGCCGGTTTAGTGTAGGTTATTTCTTTCACAGTTTAACTTGATTATTTGAGCTTCCAAGTTCAGTCAGCATCTCATGATTGAATTTGCTTGCAGGAGCCGTCACAGACCTTACATGACGACATTGCTACTGCTGATACATCAGCTCTGAAAGAAGCACCAAGTCAGGCACTTGGTAATATAGGTAGTGGCTCGGCTGAAACTCCGGTCTCAGAAGAACAAAAAACTCGCATAGAAGCTAACAGGTTAAAGGCCTTGGAGAGAGCAGCTGCTCGGGCCCGGTCTTCACAGGCTGCTTGAAGGTTTTTGCCTTTCAGTATTGTTAGTCCTACGTTAATATTTCCATATATTTTGAACTAAATGAAAACAGTTCAATATACCTCGTTTTGTGCTGTGTTTTTCTAATGACACTTTTGTCTCTCAATTCCGTGATTGTGTTAGAAATAGTGTCAATATCTCCTTTTTCTTGGACAATTTGTGAAATTCAAAATTTTAAAATTGATGTAAGTATTTAATTTGAATTAATATAATAATTAATATTGTAAATTACTTGAAAAATATTATTAATTCCATAATCGTTACCCCATCTATTTCACAAAAAAAAGATATATATATCTCATTAAAAAATCTTATTTGTAAAAAAAAAATGTGTTATACAAAAAGAGTATATTTTTTAATTATAATAAAATATAAAATAACATAATATTTTTAAATTTGTTATCGAATGGCTTTACTATTAACAAATTATTATTTAAAAAGTAAAATATGTTTACATCACAATTTACAAATGAGATTTTAAAACGAATGGCGCATTAGTGACCACCAGCGAGTGTCTATAAAGACAAACGACGTGTACTGGGTTGCATTTGAATTTTAGGATTTTAATAAATTGATAATATATATATATATATGTATAGAGTCCAGATCAGGTCCGGACTCCCGGACCTGATAAAATACGGACCTCCAAATTTTTTTTTTTTTTTTTTTTTTTTTTGCAAAACAACTAATAAAAAATGTATAGTTATTTTTGGTACTGAAAAAAATTATTAATATAGTGTTTTGGGTATGATTTGGATACATATAACAAACAGTGTTGTACCGACTGTACAACACTATTTGTTATATGTATCCAAATCATACTCAAAACACTATATTAACAAATTTTTTCAGTACTAAAAATACCGATATATTTTTTATTAGTTGTTTTAAAAAAAAAACCAAAAAAAAAAAAAAAAAAATTGGAGGGTCCGGATTTTGATCAGGTCCGGGAGTCCGGACCTGATCCGCTGCCTATATGTATAGAGTCCAGATCAGGTCCGGACTCCCGGACCTGATAAAATACGGACCTCCAAATTTTTTTTTTTTTTTTTTTTTTTTTTTGCAAAACAACTAATAAAAAATGTATAGTTATTTTTGGTACTGAAAAAAATTATTAATATAGTGTTTTGGGTATGATTTGGATACATATAACAAACAGTGTTGTACCGACTGTACAACACTATTTGTTATATGTATCCAAATCATACTCAAAACACTATATTAACAAATTTTTTCAGTACTAAAAATACCGATATATTTATAATTTTTAGAAGGCGGTGATTTTTGTCCTGTAACATATTTGATACAACAGAATCTAGTACTGTAACGAATTATTATTTACTTTCCCAGAAATTACTCTGTCATACACATACACATACATAGATAGAATTGAATAGGAGACGTCATACTCAGTCTTATTCACGTGAACTAGACAGACAGACAGTCAGTCAAAGATGTAAACTTAGATATGGCTCCCATAAACGCATTAAAATATTACTCCTCCACAAAAGTTTTTATTATTGAGAAGTCTTAAATTAAATATTTATTTATTTTACATAATTTATTTTTTATAATAATTTATTTTTAATATTAATTATTATAGTTTAATTTTTTATAAATTATCACTAGTTATGTTCAAAAAATTATATAATTAAATGATAATTTAAACATAAATAATTTTATCATTTTATCTTATTTCTTAATATATACATAGGGTCGATCAGGATTTTTATTTGAAACAGAGGGAGTAATAAAATTAGTACTCCTAATCGGCCCGGATCTCCGGAAATATATCCGGCTACCACGGGACCAGATCTAACGGTTCTCCGGCCTATTCTTAATGGCCTTGATATACCTGCCCGTCGTAACAGCTGGCACGACGCCTTCTCTGTCCACATTCCACCTCAACGTGAATCCAACAACTACCAATACATGTATATGCACTACATAGTACATAGTACTATTATTGTTCTTTATTGTAACGCCACCTTTCAACTGAACATCTAGTAGCACCCTAGTTCTTTTCACCTTATTTTCGATTCTCTCTCTATTTTATTACCCTTTTTGCGCTAACACAAACAAGGTGTTGTTGATACGAGTATAATTCATATATTAGATTGATAATTACACATTTAAATATTTAAAAAAATGATTAATTTACTTTTTAACGCACGGGAAATTCGATTAACGCAATAAGCATCTATTCAATTTGCTCTTAAGCCTATTACGTATAATAATCACTTGACAAAACACAATTTGAATTTTCCAAGTACGATCATTTTTTTAAAAAAGAATTGATATTTTCACAAATAAAAGTAATAGTAAATGACCTTCATACGCTAGCGAGATCAATTCTTTCACAATCTTGAAAGATTTGGGATGTTATTTAGTCAAAACGTGCATCATTCCGTAACATTACGTGCTCATGCTAAACTAAATACTGCTAAAAATGGAGAGAGAGGGAGGGAGGGAATCTAGATAGCCAAATCAATCAGCTAAGGTCGTGTCTAGCACCTAATGCTAGCTGGTGGATGTAACTTGTAAACGAATTGATACAAATCAACGGCGACATGCCCACGAGATATTATTACCTTCTAGCCAAGAGTTTTAACACTAATTAAGCTTTGAAGTTCAAGCTCCACTCAATTCAATCATGTGATTTTTTGATACGTAAAGAGTATAGCCATCCATGACTATTTGATAAGATGATGCAATATAGTGCTATTATGTATCTGTGATAATAGTAGTATCATTTTTTATTTTATTTTTTGAAACTATTCTGATAAGATTTTTTAATTATTCCATATAGTCACAGGTTCAAGGCTAAGTTTTCTCTAAATTTTATAATTTTCCTCCTGATCCCTTCTCGGAGAGATATTGTGTTTGTGGGTTTGTATGAAAGTTTCAATTAGTAAGAAGAGAAATGGAAGGAGAGTGATAATCACTTCCATTTCATGTGTTTGGGAGTAAAAAGAAAAAAAGAGATAAATAAGGAATTAAAATTTTGATCCTTGTTGTTTAAAGGATATAATAAGAAGAAGACTTCTCTTATATATGACATAAAAATTTATGTCCATATTAGATGTTAAAGGATGTTGATATATGTATAGGAAATAACTAAGGGATGATCTGATTCTATCTTATCACTTAAACTTGCACATTTGACACAAATAAAAGTGTGACACAATTTTGTCAAAAATTAAGTTAAAATAAAATGTGAAGGTGTTTGGCTAAAATAACTTATAAATTAAAATAAGGATAAAAAAGTCTTTACATTTGGTTGATCAAACCTACTTATTTTTAAATGACTAATAAATTATTTTTCAAGAAGTCAGAATTTATTACTTCTCAAAAATAATTTATAAGTCAACTCTAAATGCTTCAACAATAAAAAAAAATTTTATAAATTAATTTAATTAACTTATAAGTTCTCCCGAAGAAGCTTTCGGTGGTGAATATTATCGATCACACCAAAATTTTCAATTATATTTTGGAACAAAGTATATACCAATAGTATGAAAATCCAGAATGTGGTGGGGTTAAGTATTGACTAGCTAGCTACTTAAATGCAGGTACCCTACTTATTACTGCTACTGAACTACCCGACCCTCTTCAATTACTTCACCCATTTGGTATGACTGAAAAAATACCTATTCTCTTCTCACCTTTAATTTTTTTCCTCTCTCTCTCTCTTAAATTATTACACCTGCATTTACATTCAAGACCAAGCAAGCATTTATTTACTATATTTGTCGAAAACCGCAAATAGAATTTTTTTAAGAAATGTTTTACTACTGAATATTTTTTTTGAGAAACCCATAGCTAATCGTGGGTTTCAGAGTGAATGAGTGGGGCATTGGCATGGATCCAAGGCTTTACCATCTTCAAAAAATTGCTAACATATACTAAGTCTTGAGGAACCCAACAATTTAGACTTCTTTTTCTTTAAGTTTCTGCAATTTTTGGAAACAGTATTAGTAGTATTATTGTATTCACATGTGTCTTTACAAAAAACAATACACAACCATTATACGGAGAGAGAAATAGGAAAGGTAATTTTGGGTCTGAAAGTTTCACGTGAAAGGTTAAGCCATTTGTCCGTGAGTTTGGTGAACAAAGAAGTTCAAGAAACCAAGAAATCCCAGCCCCCAATAATCAATCTCGCCCCTTTTTACCCATCAATTTTTTCATGGAGTGATTTCAGCTCCATGCTCTGTTGGAGCTTAAATGCTCTCTGTTTCTTTATGTGATGTGATTTGCTAAAGGGCTTTTAATTTTACGTTTTTGACTCGGGGTTTTTGGGTTTATTAAGGCAGTCACGTTTGCTAGCTAGGTGGTCAAAGCTTTTGCGTGCTGATAATGACACTTAATTGGCGCCTTTATTTAATTAAGATTTATGGACCCATCGATGAATAATTATTTGCAGATCAAGTGAAATTTGTAGATCTTGAGATTTGGGTTCCCTTTTTTCGTTTTGAAAGCCAGTCATACCGATAAAAAGCGCGAGTGAAAGCCAGAAAGGAGGACAAGATTTGTTATTCCTTATTACTTTCAAGATTCTGGACAAGTAATGTCATTCCTTATGGAACCCAAATCAAAAGTTGTATTCAAATTCGTCCTAATTTTCAGCTTTCATCAATGACTAGAACATCATCATTCATGGAAAATCATCCTTTTTTAAGGTACCCTTTTCTCTCCCCTTTCTTTTTAATCATCCCATTGCTGCTGTTGTTGTTCTCTGTTCCTGCTGCTAGATCAGCTAGTGATGCTGAAACTCTTTTTGCTTTGAAATCTTCGATTGATCCGTTTAACTCACTAAAATGGAGTGGACAAAATGTTTGCAAATGGGAAGGGGTTAAAGAATGTATGAATGGGAGGGTCACAAAGCTTGTTTTAGAGCACTTA
Organism: Aralia elata; assembly: GCA_034770075.1. Lineage (NCBI taxonomy): Eukaryota > Viridiplantae > Streptophyta > Magnoliopsida > Apiales > Araliaceae > Aralia > Aralia elata. The sequence continues at coordinate 83,547,804 of CM068387.1, read as the reverse complement.
AACTTGGGTGGGACATTAGATGAACAGAGTCTTAATAAGTTAGATCAACTTCGTGTTCTTAGCTTCAAAGACAACTCACTTTCCGGCCAAATCCCAGATCTCTCCGGCCTAGCTAATCTTAAATCTCTCTTCCTCAACGACAATAACTTCTCCGGCGACTTCCCGGCTTCAATTTCTCTCCACCACCGCCTTAAAGTGGTGGTTCTGTCTGGAAACCAAATTAACGGTCACATACCCGAGTCACTCCTCAATCTCCGGCGGCTATACGTTCTATACTTGCAGGATAACCGGTTGACCGGTGATATCCCGGGGTTCAATCAAACGGGTCTTAGATTCTTTAATGTCTCAAACAATCAACTCTCCGGTGAGATTCCGGCGACACCGGCATTGGTTAGATTCAATTTGTCATCATTTTCCGCCAACATCAATTTATGCGGCGAGCAAATTAATCGTCCATGTAATGATAGTAATGACGGGTTGCCTCCGTCAATAAGCCCAAATGGGAGTACAGAACCAGAATCAAAACATAGCAAAAGGAAAAAGCTCATATGGATAATAGTAGGAAGTGTTGGTGGGTTTCTCTTATTATGTATTTTGGTTGGATTATTAGTGATTTGTGTGAAAAAGAGAGAGAAAAGTGAGACGAGGGAAGTGAGAAGTAAAGCGGTTGATGGCGGCGGTGAGGCAGGGGAAGCTGCGGCGGAGGATAGGGAGGACGACGGCGGTGGAAAAGGAGGGGGATTTTCTTGGGAAGGGGATGGGGGAGTAGGGAGTTTGGTGTTCTGCGGACCAGGGGATCAGCAAATGAATTATAGCTTGGAGGATTTGTTGAAGGCGTCGGCGGAGACATTGGGGAGGGGTACTATGGGGAGTACATACAAGGCGGTGATGGAATCTGGGTTTATTGTGACGGTGAAGAGGCTGAAGGATGCACGGTACCCGAGGGTGGAGGAGTTCCGGCGGCATATGGAGGTGGTGGGGAAGCTCCGGCATCCAAATTTGGTACCTATCCGGGCTTATTTTCAGGCCAAGGAAGAACGACTCCTTGTGTTTGATTACTTCCCCAATGGCAGCCTTTTCTCTCTCATTCATGGTATGTTTCTCTCCATCGCTCTAAAATGTATTTTATTTTCTTAAATTATTTTTGGTGTTATTTAAATTATATACATTTACTCACATATTAGATCATCTTTTAACATAAAAACATATTCATAATATGTTTGGCTCAACAACATTTGATAAGATAAACATACCAGTAATATTATACTTTATGAATATATAAGTATTTACAAAATAAAATAAAATATATAAACTACATGAAGCCTAGCCTGCAATCGATATTTGTTTTAAAATCTTTATTCTCCACCAAAAGTAAAAAACATAGTATTAATAATATTGCAGATTATGGTAAAAGCAAATGTAATTTCATTTAGTAATATCTATAATTTTTTTTATTTGGTTTGCTTCAAAAATGCTTTAAGGCTGATAGAGAGATGTATTGGCAAAAAAAATTTAAATTTGGTACTAATTATTAGATTAGAGTAGTTTGTACTAATAACATCTTTTTGGCTGAATTGAGCGCATTTATTTGGCCGCGCATTATGTTCAAAATTACCATTGAGAAAATGGAAAAGAGTGGTACAGAAAAAAGGGAAATAAGTTTGAATGTTAAAACTGAAAAGGAAAAGAGGTAGAAAACAAGAGGAAGAGGAAGAAGATAAAATAATTTTTGGTACAGGAAAACGGATTAAGAATTGGAAAAATGTTAAAAGTGAAGCAAGAAATCAAGAGGAAGATGATGAAATTACTTCCACTCAATAATGAGTCAATAATTTCTACCATTTAGGGAGGGGAGGGGGTTAACTTGGCCATGCATGCCCAAGTACAAAAACTGGTGTTTTGTGGTCACCTAATTTGTTCAGATGCCTAAATGTCGGCCACCAGTTCTGTGGCTGCTTGCTGTTACTAGATCATCTTCATCCTCCTTTCTTTTTTGCTGCCTAGTCTATTTCCTAGATATATATATATATATATATCTAATTTCAAGTCCTCCTATGATCCCATATATGCACATTCCTTTCAGGATTGATACTCACTCTTTAGTGTGGATCTCTAATATGTTTAAAATCTCAGAGAGACATTTTAAATAATGGGATTCTTGGTAGTTGGTGCACACCCAAAATAAATATAAAAAAAATATAACAGTGGCCACACCTTTTGTCGGTTTCTTCAGGACTGATCATTCCGGAGATGAATAATTAATAAAACTAGCTTACAGACATGTACTAGAAATGAAGAATTAATTCCTCCCCTTCTACATAAAATTATTAGGTAGCAACAAAGCAATGGTACTTGCTATTAGTTTAATCCGGATGGATATTTGCACACACAACACAATACTTGCTTTTAATATTTTTCTTTTAACAACTTACTAATACTAAGAACGTGGGCCTCCACGATAATAATTAGAAAATAATTTTGATTGTTTAGAAATTTCAAATCCTCAAGTTTCTCTATCAAATTATCTGGCCTGATACGTCAGTCAGATTAATTGCTTTTATCGACTTGGATTTATGCGTGCATGGAGCATGCATATATGCATAGATAGATACAATGTTCATCCAACTAACAGCTTGCATGCTCTTCTTATATTGGTACAAAATAGATTACGCAACCAGGGGAGGGTTCTCCTCCTCATATGTCTATCTATCCCCACAATAAACCACTCCACTCCAACAACCTCTAATACCTGGAGTGGAGTATACTCGACAGTTGATACACTAAGGGATTAATCTTTCCAAATTCCAATAATTTCATGTGGACCTTGGATATTAATAACGTAAATATTGCTACCGTTGGTGCATGTTTATGCTATATATGTATGTATGTATGTATGTATGTGTGGTCAATTATTATTCATAACCTTTCCTTATCAATCCATCACCCTCGTCTAGATATAGGTAGGTCTGCTTTACTTTTCGCTTTCCAGTTGAGTACTACTAATTGACGAATCATTTACTTAGATCTGGTAGTAATAGTATTGTCCCACTCACACCATTATTTGTCTGATGATATGTCTTGGCATTATTGTCAAAGTTGGTTTCGACTAATATTTTTGTAACATGGTGAGGTGTAAGCTTATTAGCCTAAAGCTGGCCACCTAATCGAGACATTTCTTTTTAAAACTGAACATTGTTGGCCTTTTAACCGACCACTGCTCCCTCCCTCCCTCAACCAAAAATATTTCTCACCTAAATTTACCCTTAATTTCAAGCATTAAATATTCCTAGCTTGTTTTGTTACATTTTCAAAATCTCTGTCTGTAAATAGCAGAATCTGAAGAAATCCATACATATAATGTTCATTCATATTACTACGTTTAACATGTGAAACACCGATAATGGAGTGGAAAGGAGGATGTCTAATATATATCTAATGTGTCCTTAACTTACACAAGCTTTAAGCTACTAGGACTATTTATTCTGCTGACATTAATTTTGACAAGATCAATTTTACTTTTCCAAGACATTAATTAGTTGCATAACGATATTAACTATATCTGAGGGCATCCAAAATCCATCCTTTATGGTTTTTGATGGGATTTCTTGTACCAGAACCTGGCAATACAGTTAGAACTAGACTGGACAATTGTGCAATGCTTAGACCATTTGAAAATCATTTATACCGGGTGGGTGACCTTTTCTTCTTGCAGGATCAAGAGCTTCAGCCGGTGGGAAGCCTCTTCACTGGACATCCTGTCTTAAGATAGCAGAAGACTTGGCTACGGGATTAAATTACATCCACCAGAACCCCGGCCTAACACACGGGAATTTGAAATCCTCTAATGTACTATTAGGATCCGACTTTGAGTCCTGCCTCACCGATTATGGTCTCACCTCATTTAGAAACCCCGATTCAGCAGAGGAATCCAGTGCTTCTTCCCTCTTCTACAGAGCCCCTGAATGTCGTGACACAAGAAGACCACTCACCCAACAAGCCGATGTCTATAGCTTTGGCGTGGTTCTCCTGGAGCTCCTCACCGGCAAGACACCTTTCCAAGACCTTGTGCAAGAACACGGGTCGGACATTCCGCAATGGGTTCGTTCAGTCAGAGAAGAAGAGATAGAGTCCGGGGACGAACCTGGGTCGAGTAATGAGGGATCAGAGGAGAAACTTGCAGCGCTTTTGAACATTGCAATGGCTTGCGTGGCTCTTGCACCGGATAATAGGCCGGGAATGAGAGACGTGCTGAGGATGATTAGAGATGCAAGAGCGGAAGCTCAAGTGTCTTCAAATAGCAGTGATCATTCTCCGGGAAGATGGTCAGATACTGTTCAGAGCTTGCCCAGGGATGAACATTTGAGCATATGATCCAATGATAAAAAATTGTTTTTGATAACTTAAAACTCAATTTGTTATTTGAATTATCATTCTTCAATTAGGCATGTTAGAATCTTTTTCATTTTTCAAGGCATTTGTAGAGCGAGCGAATATCAAGTTTATTGGTGTAAAGTTAGTTTTTCCATTTTTGTTGGGTTCGGGAATGACTTATTTTTTTTTGACTTAAAATTAAAATTTTAGTAGATTTATAAGTTAAAATTTTAGTAGATTTATAAGTAATAGTGTTCGGCATTATTTTTACTTATAAGTCAGGAATTATAAGTTATAATTGTGGATGTGTTCGACTAATAATGACTTATAAGTTAAAATAAAATAAGAAGATTACTAAAATTTCCTTCAATAAGAAGAACATTAAAAATAAAAGGGGGCATTTTTGTCATTTCATAATCGTTGACCAGCTTAAAAAAAATGACTTATAAGTCATTTTTTTTAAACAACTAAAGGTTACTTATTTTTTTTGACTTATAAGTAAAAAAAAAATTATTCCCGAACACTTTTTTTGCCTAAACTATTTATAATTAATCAACCCAGCTTATAAGTAGCTCCCGAATAGGCACTAGGTGCTCGGCTCGAATTTGTAAAACTACTTTCTCTCCCTTTTTTAATTTTCTCGAATTATCCATATAGTGAGTGAGTACTCAAAGGTTAGGTATCACAAGCAAATTAATGTGATTGAGCTTAAGTTTAGTATTATTGGGGTTAATGGATGTCAATGTCATCTACGGTGTCGCATTCCCAAATAAAATAAAAAATTACAAGGTTCAAGAATTTTGTTATTTCAAATAAAAGCTTTTTTACTTGCAAAAACATAATACTCCCTCCCTCCGTTCGAAATTAATTGATTAATTTTGACTTTTTAAAGTCAAATTGATCATTTTTAAAATTAATTTTTTTATTATTTTTGCTAAAATATAGGTGAAGAGATTATAACCAAAAGAAAGTATATACAATTTATTACTAATCCCAATTTTTATAATTTTAGAAATATATTTATATATGTTTAATTATTAATTCTAAAAATAGTCAATTTGACTTAAAAAAATCAAAACTGAACAATTAATTTGGGACGGAGGGAGTATCATCATTATATCAAAAGTTGAAAGTGTTAGTTCTCTCTACAAAATTAAAATATGAAACATGTAACATGATTTTTGATATCTTATATCTAATTAATGTATAAGGATTTTTAAACAAAATAAATTTCATAAAATTAACTTAAAAGAGTTAAATAAATTTCAAAATTACTTTAAAAACTTAGAATATATCTCTAATTTATTATTATTTTAATAGAGTGAGTAATTAATTATGTTCAAATGCAAAGGACCAATTACAATTAGACTATTTTTTGTTTGGGAATATCAAACTTATATTCGAAAAAAAGTTTAATTTATCCCTCGGGAAAAACCATCTTTCAACGAAAGCCACTCTTGTTTCACGCAGTTTGTTTACATTCAGGTCTTCAATCTTTCTTTCCCAAATCGGCCAGCCTGAATCAGCAATCAATATGGAATCTTACTTTCTGATCGAAACCCTAATATAAAGGTACGCATGGATGTATATAATTCTTTTGAGCTTTTGGCCTCCTTATTGATTCAGTTCCTTTCCTTCGGCATTAGATTAACAGGGTTCTATCGATTTCCCTAAAAAGTAAATATAAATTAAATTCGTATTGGGTCTTCATATTGCCTTAAATTGATGCTACATATCTGAACTTCGAAATTAAGTTTTGATGTAATTGTTGATTTTTTTTTTATGCTCTCTTATTATGTGAAATTATGAGTCTTTTTGTTGAGAAAGAATTGAGCTTGATGCAATTTTTTTGGCCTTTTTAATAGTCTGACATAGTTCTAAGACACTAGAGAGATTTTCCCCCAAAGGAAAAAATATGAATGGAATTGTTTCAGATGATAGTAAAAAGCGGCGACTTCCAACGTGGATGTTGGGTGTATCTGCTGCAGACCAAGCAGGAAAATCCGAAAATGCTGCAGTGATCATAGAAAAGGAAGGAATTGAACCTCAAGTTAAGCCAAAGTCAAGAGCTAGAAGACCTGCACCGCGTGAAAAAGAAGTCTCTGTTGCTTGCAAGGATGCTTTAGAAGAAGAACAATGTAATTCAGTGGTAAAATGTAAAACAGTGAAAAGAAAGAGAAAAGGCGGACAAAAAGATGGGATTCCTAATAGTAATGATATCCAAGAAACTGGGTTTGAAAAGAGAAAGCGTGGTGGGAGTGGGAGAACTGTTCAGAAATCTGCTCGTGGAAGAAGGGGAAAAGCAGAGAGTTTGGGGATTGAAAGTAGTGAGGATATTGAAGTTGCGTCATCGAATGAGGATGATGAGGATTTGACTTTGGAAGATTTAATGAGCATTGCTAAAGAGGTAATTTACTTCTCCTTATTAATGCAAGAACAAGCAAATCGAATGTACTTTTGTATACTGCCTTATAACTTTGCTATGGCATTACTCGGTGGTGCTTCTGTTTAAACGTGTAATATTGCGTAATGATGTCTACAACTAGAGTTAATTACTTAAATTGAGGTACTTCTCCTGTAACTGAGGTTTCACAGTAAATTTATTTATGAGAGATGTTGCAATGCTTGTGCTTGTGCAGTTTGTCAAGGATGATGAAGATATGGGGGAACAACAGCCATCAGGTGGAGGACGGATAGCAGAAAGTGAATATGCATCAATTAGTTTCTGTGGAAACAAGCCACAAGGCTTGCTCGGCACTCCTCAAACCAGTAGGAGATCACCCACGCATAAAGAAACAGCTTCTTGTCTTAATCCAGCTGGGAGTTTGACAGGTGATAAAACTGTAGTCAATCCCAGCAGGACGGGTGATCCTACTCAAGACATGCTGGATTTGTTTCTCGGTCCTTTGCTTAAGAAGCCCCTTGAGGAAGAGAAGAAGGTTGAGGTAATTACAGATGATATGGTATTTGCCCATGCATTAAGAAAACAAAACCAGGAAAAAGTTCTTGGTGATGTACCGGTCCCCTTGACCAAAAAGAAGAGCAGTCTTAAAGACAAGGTAGCTATGTTCCTAGACTGAATAAAATTTGGATCCCCATTGAAACCTTATAGTATAATGAAGCAGGATCAGACTATCTTAGAAGATCCTGCAAAGTTATTAGGATAAGCCTTCTGTTTATCTTTATGCATTTAGCGAAGGCTTGAGTTGATTGTGTGATTTTTCACATTTCAACAAGAGATCATGTTATGTAGGTGCATAATCTACTCTTGATCCAGTAATTTTTTACCTGATGAAAATTATAGCTTTATTGATCATGTTATCTCCCTCACTGTTTTAAACAACAAAAGAAGTCCAAATAAAGAAACTGTAGAGAATATTTATATAAACAAACAAAGATATACAATCATAAATATATTAAGCCTATGGATTACTCTACTCATTGCCAATTGCTTTGATTTATATGCTTAACTGAAGTAAAAAGAACATAGGAAACAAGGGAAAGCTTTGAGCTTACTAATTTTGATTTACAAGGAGAATCGCACAGGAAGAGTGAATTTTCTTCACTAGTAACTAGACGTTAGACAGTAGGTCTCTTTGGTATTGCTTTCAAGGGATTGAGTTTTCTTGCTGTTATCCCGAATGTTTCTTTCATGTCAATTGTCTGTCAAGCTCCCAGTCGAATTGGTGAAGCAATGAACCTAAAACGAGGTGTGCCAAGGAGTATCAATTCAAAATGTTGACCCTTATAATCAACGCAATTATTTGAGCCTACAAACCTTTCAGGCATGAAAGATGAAGATAAAACACCGGAGGTAGCCGCCAAATGTATTGTAATAATCAGGCAATGTAAATAGGAATTGATATTTTCACAAGTAAAAATAATAGTTTTATAAGATTCCTTTCATATAAATAGTAAATAGACTCCACATTCATGTGAGACGGAACTTGTGAAAATATCAATTCTTTATAAATAATGACTTCCGGCAAGTTAAAAAATATTATTACGGTGATGAATAGTGGTTGGATTAGTTAGGTTTAATACATAATACTGGCAACTATTATGATATGTGCTGTATGTGTTGATATTATGTAGCATATAGCTCGCACAAATCAACTTGTGACTTAACTTCATTCATTCACAAAAGATATAAATACACACTATAGATCAAGAGCAGGGGGTATATTATTTATAGCTCCAACCCGAATATAATACAGATTTACATACACACGCTAAGAGGCTAGGCGAATCACCTACTAAATCCAATCCACTAGACACGGGCAAGCCCAGTAGGATGAAGCTTATAAAACTAAGGGACAATTACATTTATTAGTACATTTTTAGAAAATATTACAACAAAAATGCATACATAAAATATTTACAAAATTAGTGCATTTTCAATATTTAATTTATAAATTAGTGCATTATTATCCCTTTATTTTAGTTGGGTGGTTTAATGGGTTGTTGATGTGACCCATGTTTCTATTTAATTGCACATTTCAAAATTCAAAATTCAAATTACTTTCTTATTCAAATTACTTCTATTCAAATTGGGTGACTTAGGTGGAGGAGGAGCGGCCGTCGCAAAAGATGGAGTGACCGACTTAGGTGCTGCCGACTTAGGTGGAGGAGGAGCGGTGACGCCGACCAGAGGCGGTGATGATGGAGTGGGGTTTGAGCCTGGGGCGGGACCGGAGGGGTGACGGTGGAGGGGTGGTGGTAGGTGAAGGAGAGGGTGACGGTGGTAGGTGAAGGGGCGGTTGTCGGCGGAGGGGTGACGACGGGCGAAGGGGTGGGTGAAGGCGTAGGAGTGGCGAGGGTGGTAGAAACTTTATTATTTTTATCTCTCAGAATTCTGTCTCATTTTTGGATTGAAAAACTTCAAGAATTTCTTGAGTTGTAGTGTATTTGACTCCACTGTCCCAACTCTGCTGCTTCCTCTGTGAAGGGTTAAGTTTGGTTCATTTTTATTGTTGAACTTGTTCATCTACAACCTGTTAAGAACTGAACAAATTAATCAACATCTCGACGAGACATGGTTTGTAGCTTTCAAATTTCATGAGCAATGTCATAATAAAGTGACATAATATCTATTTCTAAAAAAACAAAAATAATATGGTTTTTATTTTCAGATGGGAATAAACTACAAAGTAGCTTTAATTCCACAGAGAATAAGAGAGACAATCCATGGATGGGGAAGGCTGCTCGGAGAAGGGGAAGGCAACACTGCTTTACCAGTTTGCCCCCCAGTTTCTATGCATCTGCACCCATCTTCCAGCCTTGAAACCCCTTATCCATGCATTCTTTATGTCTCCACTTCCCCCCACGTTGGAAAAAGGTGTAGGTGCCGGAGGAGTAGATGCGACAGCCGTGACATTGATGGCCAACTTCTGACTCGCGGAACAGTGACCAGTTATGGTACAGAGGTAACCAAACATTCATATCAAGGTAACCAAACCTTCATACCAAGGTAACCAATCCATCTCCACACCTGCAGTTTTTCATAGTGCAGTTGGTAACCAAACATTCATACCAAGGTAACCAAACATTCATACCAAAGTAACCAATCCACCTCCACACCTGCAATTTTTTCATAGTGCAGTTGGTAACCAAACATTCATACTAAGGTAACCAAACATTCATACTAAGGTAACCAAACCTTCATACCAAGGTAACCAATCCACATCCACACTTGCAGTTTTTGCATAGTGCAGTTGGTAGCCAAACCTTCATACCAAGGTAACTAATTCAGTTTTATTAGGTTACCAATTTATTTTGAATGTGATGCAGTTGGTAGCCAAACTTTCATACCTAGGTAACCAATTCAGTTTTATTAGGTTACCTTCATAATGCAGTTGGTAACCAAACATTCATATCAAGGTAACCAAGCATTCATACCAAGGTAACCAAACCTTCATACTAAGGTAACCAATCCACCTCAACACCTGTAGTTTTTTCATATTGTAGTTGGTAACCAAACATTCATACTAAGGTAACCAAACCTGCATACCAAGGTAACCAAACCTGCATTTCTGTCTTTTGATTAATCTATTGATGGTCATTGGGAAAGAATGATCCCGTATTATTGTTTTCCTTTAAATTAACTTATGAACAAGGTTATTTCTTTTTCTTTCTTTCTTTGTATTACTTTTTATAAAATTTTAGAATTCATGGTATATGTTCGAACTTCGATCCCGTATTATTGCAGATTTCGATCTATTCGAACTTCGGCTACTCCGTATATTATATGTTCTTGCTCTTGAATTCTCTTTGTGTTGGTATCTGTGGCTTCTTCTTCGATTTGTTTTGGTTTCTAGATCGCAAAGATTTGGTAACTGCCGAATATGGCAGTTACTTCTCCTTGATTTCAGGTTTCCTTATTTTTTTCTTATTGCATTCTTTTTGTAATTAATTTGTCCTTATTGCACTCTTTTTGTAATTATTTTATTTATGCACTAATCTTGTCATTTCTAACTAATTGTTGTATATTTCTGTAAAGAACCCTAAAACTAAATACACAAGCCCATAAAACTTGTACCATGTGGCCGAGTACAATAACTAGACAAATCCTCCTTTTATTACTATAAACGAGGAGAATTTTTAAGCAAACTTCCTTCACCACTTGAACATTAAGCCATAAGACCGTTTTGGTATTGCTTTCAGAGGTTCCAGTTTCTTACTTTTATCCCCATTGACTCTCCCATATCCATCATCTCGCTAGTAACATTTTTGGGAAGCTCCCAATCAAATTTGTGAAGTAGTGTACCTAAAATTAAGGGCATTACGCGATAAGAAGATAAAGAAATTCCCGTCATTTGTTGTATTAGAGACTCCTGAAGAGCGAAGATTCTCAAATTCAACAAGGGATGACTCTGAGCCCACCCTTAAATAGAGGTGACAAAAGGAATGTACCCTTTTTTCAATTCACGAATAATATTTCGCTTCATACGCGCTTCGGAGATAGGTTTCTCCGGATCAAGATAAGAAATTTCTATAAAAAATAATAATTAATTTTCAAGAAAAATTGAGAAATAGAGAGATCACCTTGAGTAGTATTCGCCAACTCATTCTCTAAATATTGTAGTCGGACAACATTCTTTTTGTTGAACAACCTATTTAGGATATTCCATATCTCAAGCGCCAACTTACACCCAACTATATGATCGAACAAATCATGAGAGATAGACCTCTCTTCAACACGAACTTCGCCTTTGCATTAAAAGTCCTCCACTTTTTTACGGTATCAGCGTTATCTTCCGTGAATGTAGGAGCCACCTTATCATCTCCACGAACAACCTCCCACAAGTTTTCTCCAAGAAGATAAGACTCCATGCACGATTTCCATACCTTGTCGTTAGATTGACTGAGCGCCTCAATCCTAATTAAGGCCAACAACTCTTCCGCTTGAATTCATTTTTGGAATGCCAACGAACTTCTTCACCAATAGTGCCTTGACAAGATTCCAAGTTAACACTCTTATAACTCTGATATCATGTGAAGAAAGATAAATTCTAAATTTCAAAAATTGCTGTCTTAGAATAATGAAAAATAAATTTCCACTAGCCCAAGACTCATAAACCGAAGTTGAAGAAGAACGAAGAAATTAGAATATAGCTCCAAAAAATGAGGGAAGAAAAAGACCTTTATTATTACGGAGGAATCTAAGTTACAAACTTACAATCAAAAGCTTACAAAAGAGAAAACTTACAAGAGAGAAAGTAGAAACAAGCTTGCAATGGAAGTTATTGTTAGTGATTTGTGTTTGTGTTGGCTTGGTGATTTGGGGTGGTGGAGGTTTATTTATAGGTAACTAGAGAAGAGTCTAGAAGCTGAAGATAGGTGTAGGTTTAGAATGTTCAAGAACTCTAACTTAGTAGTGAGCATTGGTTGAAAAGTGAATGTTCTAGATGTTTGTGGAAGGCTCAAGAAGGATACCAAGTGCAAACATATTCTACAAGGTTTTAACCATTAAAACTCTTAAATACATTAATCCTCACTACATCTTTCAAAAATAAAATATTTAAATTAATAAATAATTACCAAAAGTTTACTTTAAATTTTTTAACACAAAAGCCAAAGTCCATATTTGTTTAGTTTAACTTAAAAAACTCGCCTGTATTTTTAACACAAAGAGCCAAAGTCCATATCAGTTTAGTTTAGCTTAAAAAAACTCGCCTGTATAGATGTGATCAAGATTTGTGATCCCAGGCACATGGGTCTATGATGTGTTTGCCGGAGATCTGCACTATTTTGGCAATAAACAAATTGGACAAACTGTATAGGGGCCTCCTTTTGTAGATGGATACTTTTTTTATAAAAAAAACCTAGTAGTATTTTATTATCCTTAACCCCCTTGTTCGGAAGTTTTATTTGTTGGAATGTGATGGAAAAGTTCCTTGTTTTCAAAAAAATTAAAATTAAAGTTCCTTATTTAACATGAATGTGGTTTATTTAAGTTTTGAAAACTAATAATTTCCTAATTATTAATACTTTTTCGATGGTTATTGCTTCATTGGCTAAAATTAAATAAATTCATATTAATTTAAAATTTCAGAGTTGGCAAATTGACTTGAAAAAGTATAATGAAAGATAGTTTTTTAGCAAATGATGGGAAAAAAGAGCAAAAAAATTTCTTATTTCTGGAGAAATAGAAGTCTAATTAACAGCTGGACATTGACTGAAAATTAGACGATTGAAATTCTCTACTTATTAGCAAACACCAACTGACCTTAAAGGTCTAGTCAACTAGTTTTACTTTAATGAGAAAGATAAAAGCAAATTAAATTTGATTCACCAATTTGGTTTAAGCCATAGAGCGCTTTGGTATTGCTTTCAAGGGTTTGAGTTTTCTTGCTGTTAGCCCGATTGTCTCTGTCATGTCCACTGTCTTACTAGTGACATTGTTGGGAAGCTCCCAATGGAAATGATGAAGTAACGTACCCAAAATTAGGGGCAGCACGCGATGAGCCAATTGAATACCTGGGCAAATCCTTCTCCCGGCCCCAAATGGTATAAACTCAAAATGTTGACCTTTATACCCAATATTTGAGTCTAGAAACCTTTCGGGTTTGAAAGACAAAGGATCCTCCCAACATTCTGGATCTCTTCCAATTGCCCAAGCATTCACAAAAACTTGTGTACTTTTGGGAATGTTATACCCCATGAAGTCTGTATTGCATAGCGCCTTTCTTGAAAGTAGAAGTGGAGTTGGAGGATGTAAGCGTAGTGTTTCCTCCACAGTTGCTTGCAAGTAATGTAGATTATCAATGTCTCTGTCTTCAAATTTTTTGTTCGTTCCCACGAGTCTAGCAAGCTCGGTTTTAATCTTGATCATTGCTTCAGGATTTCGAAAAAGCTCGGTCATTGCCCACTCAATTGTGGTGCTAATTGTTTCTGTTCCACCAACAAACATTTCCTGCTCCCAGTACTTATGATTTGTCAACAATACTTGATAACAATAATAATAATTACATATATATTTCATAGAACTTGACTGATTATATGTCTGATAAAATGATATGTAGACAAGGGGATTAAACAAACTTACCACTAGGAATATGGAGATTTGAAACTCTGATAATTTAGCTGGTTCATCCTTTTCGTTTATGACTTCAAAATCCAGCAACATGTCTAAGAAGTCCTTCCTTTGTGGTCCTCCCTCTTTCAGACGCTCCTTCACCATTCCAGAAGTAATTTCCACTAGTTTTGCCAAAATTCGGTCCATTCTCCTCCTTAATCCTTGCAAGTCAAACCATCTAAGCCATGGAAACAAATCCGAAACATTTGGACACCCCACACACTCCATGATCCCTGTAATGGCTGCAGAAAACTCCAAGACCATCTCCGAATTCGGATCCACCAAGTCTCGAGATAAGATCATATTTCCAATCATATTAAATACTGCCGAGAACACAAATTTTTTCACCTCAATCCCACCTTCCGAACAATCCACTTGTTTTTCTATCCACGAACACATATCAGTTAGACATTTTTGCCTAATACACACTGTTTCATTGATTTTCTTATTCGAGAACATTTCAACCGTGCATATCCGCCTCAAAGCGCGAACATACGGCCCAAATGAACCTACACCCATTGAGCTCTTGTAGTAGTCATGTGACCTCGTTGTTTCAACCACGGCCCTTTCGATGAACGACAGATCATGGTTCTTGAACAACTCTTCCGCGGCAGTGGCTGAGACAACCACCATGGTGTTTATGGAGCCAAGATTTAGCCACACAATTGGGCCGTATTTTTGTTTTAGTACTGCTAGGCTTCTATGCGGTAACGTTCCAACGTCCAAAATGTTACCAATTATTGGCCAACCTCTCGGCCCCGGAGGTAGCTTGGACCCGGAATTCCTCGTCCAACGCCAGAAGAAGACCGGCAAAATAATCAAAATCGAGCAAAGAGTAGAGCTCCAGAACCACTCCATGCCTAAATTTCAGATTTGCTTGAAAATTGGACAGATTGTTCAATTTTCAAGCAATTATTGAAATACTTTGTCCCTGTTCTTTTCCCTCCCACGATTATTGAAAATATTGTCCCTGTTCTTTTCCCTCCCGCAATTATTGAAAATTTTCTTACACGACAAAATAACGATGCCCAACCCTGGCAACCCATCCAAGGCAGAATTGTTTAAAGGGACATGTCATAAAATTTGTCAAAACATACAAATTCTCCATTGTGTTATCATGTTATTAGTATTACTCCACTAAACTTTAAAAAAAATAGAATTAACTCACTGAATTTTTTAAAATTTTTTAATTAGGACATTCCGTTCAATTTGACTGATGAATGTCAAATAATTTACCTAATTTTCTTAGGTGACATTTAAAAAAAAAGAAGAAAAAGACATAATTGCTGATGTGTCCAACTTGGGGTAATTATATCTTTACCATTAATTAAAAAAATAACAAATTCATATTTCAAAATATAACTAAAAATTCTGAAAATTATTTAATATTTTTAATTTTAAAATTTGAAATTATTATCAGATAATGAAACCATTAAATCATCTCTTTCCAAACAAACAAAACTAAAATCTAAAAGATAAATTTGTTAAAAATCAGTCACCATTCAATTTTCTGTCTTTCCAAACAAACAAAACCAAAATCTTCTTCTCTTTATGTTTATTTCCAATCCGAGATGACGAGCGGCAATTGCTAAGCAAAAGAGATCTAAACTTTTGGAATGAAAATGGTGGAGCTTTGAACATGGGTAGTAGACGAGGGGGATTTTCAGATCTAGGTTCGGGAGTGGTTAAAAATGAGTAATGATGGAGGTGTGAATCGGCGATGAAGGTGTGATGGTGGTGATGAAATTTTCCGACGGGTTGGAGAGATGAGATTTGGGTGAGTATAGAAAAAAAATTGTTTGGCAGAGGAAATGGGTGGGTTAGCTTCATGGGTCTGTGTATTGTGATTTTTCCTTCATGGGTTTGCTCAAAATCGAACTGGGTCTGTGATTCGGAGGCTTTTTCTTCATGAATTTGTTCAACAACGAAATGGGTCTGAGATTTGGTGGGGGTTTCTTCATGAAAATGGCCAAAAACGAATTGGGTCTGTAGTGGGTGTTGATTCTTGGGATCTGAAATTATAGATCTGAAATTTTGATGAGATTCTTGCTCTTGTTTTTCTTTATTTTGTTGTTTTTCTTTATTTTGTGGTTGGTATTGTTGTTTTGATAATCTTGATCTGAAAAAATGGTGCCTGAAGAACAGAGAGAGAGAGATTTGTTAACCGGAAAGAGGAGAGAGAAAAGAAAGAAAAAAAGTGGACAAGAGGAGAGAGAAAATGGTGGTCAAAGAAGAGAGAGCATTTACGTGTTCTTTTTTTTTTAAATCCACATCAATAATTAGTTGTTTTGTTCTTTTTTTTTTTAAAAGTCATGTACGAAAATTGGGCAAATTATTTGGGGTCGGTCAGTCAAATTGGACATAATGGTCCAATTAAAATTTTTAAAAAAATTTAGTGGGTCAATTTCATTTTTTTAAAATTTAGTGAGATAATACTGATAATACGAGAACTACGAGTAGTTTCCTAGAATAGCTTCAATATCACTCAACTTTCCCAATTATATCCAAAAAGTTCAGACTTTCTCAATATAGGCCAAAAGCCAATCTAATTGGCGTTAAGATATGAATTTAAATCCAACGCCAGTTGCAATGGCGTTGGAGTACCTTAATTAAATTATTTGATTAATTTAAACCAAATTTTTTTTTAAATAAAAGAATTTTTATAAAAAAAAAAATCTAATTTTTTTAAAATGAAAATATGTAAAAAAAAAAAAATTTAATCCAAACGCCACTTCAAGTGGCGTTGGAACCTATTTTTAATATTTTTTTATAATTTTTTTATTAAGCAAATTTAAAAAAAAAAATTAAAAGACAAAGGTGTCAGATACATGGGTTTAGAACGCCAGTTGAAGTAGCGCCTGTTTTTTTTTTTTTTTTTTTGTAAGCTAATGGGTCACAAGTATTAATTTGTATTTTTTTTTCAAAGTTTTTGAACGCCACTTACAGTGGCGTTCCCTGTTTTTTTTTTAATTTAAACGCCAGTTGAAGTGGCGTTTGAACTTTTTTTTTCTATATATATATATAAAACGCAAATTTGGAAAGACATTTCGAACTTTTTTTTTATTTAACGCCAATGTGAAAGTTCAATTTAATTTCAAAATCTGTCATTCCAAAAAATCTATCAATCTCTCATTTCAAAAAATAATAATACTTTAGTTTAAAAATAAAATTATGTTTTTCTAAAATGAAATTATTTTTATTAAAAAAAAAATTAATCCAAACGCCATTCGAACCTATTTTTTTTTTTTTTATAATTTTTTTTTTTATTTCGATGCCATTTCAAATGCGTTGGAATATTATAAATTATTTTTTACAAATCAATTCTATTTGGTTTTAAAAAAAATATCAAAAAAATTGTTTATTTAAAACAACATTTGAATCTAAACAACATTTGAATCTAAACGCCAGTGGAATCAGCGGCTTGAACGCCATTTCAAATGGCGTTGAAATATTTTCTTTGTTTTTTTTTTACAAACCAAATGTGATCTCATACAGTACATGCATGTAAGTTAAATTTGCTTTATACATGATTCAATAGACGAGTAGTCATCTCATACAGGATGCTTTGAAAGAAGCAAAAGTACATGCAGTAAACTAAAAATATCAAAAAAAGGTTCAAATCTGAAATCAAGTGGCTTTGAAAGAAGCAAAAGTACGTGCAGTAATTTTTTTTTCCTTTTAGAAAAATAATTTCGTTAAAACGCCTCTATTAATATTTGAATAGTTTTTATATTGCTATAATATCTTTATTTGAAATCTTAAACTTTTTTACAGACCTCTCACAACTTTGTCTTTTATTTTATTTTATTTTTTTTTCAAATTTGCTTAATAAAAAAATTATCGCTAAAAATTATAAAATAGGTTCCAATGGCGTTGGATTACCTTAATTAAATTATTTGATTAAATTGAACCAAATTATTTTTTAATTAAACCAAATTATTCCCTCAGACCTTTTTTTTTATTTAACGCCAATCTAAAAGTTCAATGGTATTTTTCGAAGAATCCTTGGAACTTTTTTTTTGAGGTTTTAATTTTTATAATTTTTTTTGTAATTTTTATAGTTCAAACTGTTTAAAAAATAAAACATTAACATATATACTTACAATTTCAATACTAAATACAACTCAATAAGATAGGCTCAAGAAAAATCTAAACTAATCTATCTATGCACTCGGTCATGTGTGCCACATGGTCTCCCTTTATCTCTAGCCTCTCTCGGAGGTCCTCTACGTGGTTCCCGAATATGTGCAGGTGGAGGTGTTGGCAATGTCGACTCGTCATGTATTGCTGATGGCTGAAAAGATGGAAATTGTGACATGGAGGGGAAAACTTGATATGAAGATGGCACTCCACCACGCGATGGAAGTGGACTAGGGAATGGATGTGTATATACCAAATGTTGTGGAGTACAAAATTGAGATGGATCATAGTCCATATCAGTTGTCTCTACATCATCTTGGAGCGTCCGAGATGTAGACGGGATGTTGTGTGGCTGAGAAGTTGACGGGATGTCCTCATGACCTCTAAACTGGTGTTCAGTGTAAATTGGTGCTGAGGATGTATCCATATGTCGACTACCACATCCACGTGGCCGAAGTTCCCTTGATTGTGCGACGGGATTGGCTGGTTGATGATCTAACAAGTGTCACTGGCCTACATCAGTAAGGGTCTTAGTACATATCCTCATACCTTCAGTAATATGAAGAAATGCGTTATTATTTTCGTCAACGCAGTTGTATCCCTCTACCAATGTATGATATACACGTGCAAGATTCTCAACCTATAAGATAATATACGTAGAATATGTCATGTTATAGGTAAAATGTTATATGTATCAATGATAATAATAATCATCATTTAAAAAATATCAGTGTAACAATGAATTAATTATATTCTAACATACCAAATAAATTGTAACTCCATGTGTCCCCTCGAACTCCCCCGTCGTCTGCTCAACCAGCCTAGGATTTAAAATCTGACGTCGTGTAACGCTTCGATACCAAGGCATGTAATCAGGGTAACACTCTGTACGCCCATCTGTATCCTCTCCAGTAACCATAAGAGTTTCTCTAGTACCCCACAACGTTATGTAGTAGCGGTGTTGTGCCTCCGAGTTTTTATGCGAGCGACCAGTAATGTTAACAAGATATCTATGAATTTCTGGCGCTCGAGGTATGAACTGTCGTATACCAAACTGTCGGAGCACTCTGTCGGCATAATGCCATTCCACCACATCAAAACATATCAGTGGACATCTAACACGCCAAAGACCCTGACCGGTACTACAATATGTTGGCAACAAATTCATCACATCTTCTGTATATGGTTGCCAAATAAATTGATCATCCCTCAGTGTATCTAGGTTGTATCGATGGATTGGCACAGTATGTTGAGCAACGCGGTCTAACACATAGTGCACGTTCCACCTACAAGGGGTAGTTATTGTTAATAGTTTATCTATTTACGTATTATTTTGTAACTGATATAACATTGTCATAATTAATTAAATATTTTCAATATCAACATACGATCAGTTTCAATTACCTTGCACCCCACGGCCTGCGTGGCAGAGGAAATGGTGTAGATAAGCTAGATTCTGCTAACCTGTCTGTAAGCATGTCATCATGATCTGGTTGTCTACGCGGTGCTATAGATGTAAAGCGCTCCCAAGTCCATATCTACAACCGTATATGAACAATTTACACAATGTAGTTAAAAAAATGTATAAATATGTTATTAACATTATAAGTCAAATAAATCATACCTGTAATAATACTAAGCAACCTGCGACGTCGCTGGTAGATGCATTAGTCCCACGACATAAATGATGATATAAATACGCTAGACATGCACTACCCCAACTGTATGTATGCACCGTCCCTACATCCTCTAGTAAAGGTAAAAACTTTAATTTAACACGATTTTGTGTACAATCACAGAGAATGTTAGTTATGAGTATTAGTAGGTGGGCCCTAATATGGTATGATAATGTATAATCAGTAACGTCTGTATCTATTAAATCTAACAACCACCCTAACCTAAGACTACTAGAACTAATATCTACATGAGGAGTCGGTCTACTTCCAAGAAGATGCTCAACTAAATTGCACCACTCCAGAATGGTACCACTCCCACCGTAGGTATGTGTCACAGGGGATCCAAGAGTGGGAAGACCCATTAGTACCTCCATATCCTGGAGGGTGATAGTACTCTCGCCAATTAGAAGATGAAATGTGCGAGTCTCCACTCGCCATCTCTCTATCATGGCTGTGATTAAAGCACGATCATATCTAATTTGTCCCACTCTATATACCCCATAAAATCCAGCCTGTGCAATACTATGAAGAATGCGTAAATCAGGGTGAGCATCTCTCCACCGTTGAAAATACCCCCCATCCGCACGCCTACATTTAAGGGGGGGCGACTCCTGTAAAATATATAAATAAGTTAATGTTTGAAACTAATATACCAAAAGATATAATATTTATAATAATAATAATAATAATATATAATAATAATAATAAATAGTATAATAATACTAATAATAATTAATAATACTAATTATAATAATAAAAATTATAATTATTATTATAATACTAATAAATAATAATAATTATAATAATAATAATAATAAATATTATAATAATACTAATAAATAATACTACTACTACTAATAATAAAAATTATAATTATAATAATTATAATTATATTAATACTAATAATTAATAATTTTAATAATATATATAATAATAATAATTACAATAATTATAATTGGTATAATTATAATTATAAATAATACATACTTGACCCTGCCATATATTTTCTGAACGATGAGAAGACCGAAGAGTTAATAATGATCCATCAATAGGACCTGGGTGAATCCAGTCGCTATCAGCCATGAGCCTATTTGCAAGTATGCAGAAAAAAAAAAGAAACAGAGAGGAGACCTTTTTTTGTTTAAAAGATGTTGGGTAAGTAGGATGAAAGAACAGCAGTAAAAGAGAGAAAGTGAGATTAAAAAAGAGGATATAAAGTGAGAAGAACTTTGCTCCTTTTAAAGTTGAAACAAAGTATCCAAATAAATGAAAAATAATATGGCCAAGTATTCCCGTGACCCAATCGTCATTTCCTTCAATCTCATAGTCAGTTATAAGTCAAGTACATGTAAATGTCATTTCATGCAGTGTTTTTACATCTTTTATAAAATAATAATAATTATTATAGGTTAAAAAAAAAGAAATTAAGAGAGAGAGAAAAAGAAGTCAAATGCCACAGTTACTTTATAAAAAAAATCAAACAAAACAGGTTCAAACGCCACTTCAACTGGCGTTTAAATTAAAAAAAAAAAAAAAAGGGAACGCCACTTACACTGGCGTTCAAAAACTTTGAAAAAAAAAATACAACTTAATACTTGTGACCCATTAACTTAAAAAAAAAAAAAAAAAAAAAAAAAAAAAAAAAAAAATCGGCGCCACTCCAAGTGGCGTTCTAAACCCATGTATCTAACACCTTTGTCTTTTTTTTTAAATATTTTATTACTAATTATTATTATTTTATAAAAGATGTAAAAACACTGCTTGAAATGACATTTACATGTACTTGACTATACATGATGTGATCGTACATGCATGCAAAGTTAGATAAAAGTTAAAATCTAAAATCCACTTGAAGTGGCGATAAAAGTTAAAAAAACTAAAGATGTACTGTATGAAGTAAATTTAACTTTTACTTCAAAGCATTGTTCATGTATCAAGTAAATTTAACTTTCTTTCAAAGCATGAGATGACTACTCGTATTGTTCATGTATAAAGTAAATTTAACTTTTATTTATTTTGCATGCATGTACTGTATGAGATCACATCAAGTTCTACTTTCTATTATTTTTTGACCGACATTTACACTAGTCAGCTACTTATTTTGTATGCACGTCCTACATAAATCACATGAGCCTACATGAAATTACTTCTTCTTACAACACATTTAATGCCAAATTGACTGGCATTGAATGTGATCATATGACGGTGCTTCTCAAATGTATCAAAATCAGGACTTTGGTGTTGGTGGTAGTGGTCATGGAGGGATCATATCGAATAATGAACAAAATTATGACCGCTACTACAATTGCAGTGGAGACCATGTTGCTCAGGGAGCCTGCAGTCCAAATGATGAAGTAGAAGTTGTGGATGACGATGATACACGTTGGGGCCCTGACCCGAATTTGATTTCTTCAGCTATCATTAATATTGCTTCACGTGAAGATTTTCCTGATAGCTATGGTGCAAGTAAGATTCCTCCCACCGACGAGGAGGGAAGTGATGAAGATGGCCCCGTGCCTAGTCGAGAGGATCGTAATGGATATGATTGTAATGCCGGTGATGTTGATGTGTCTACCCGAGAACATCAACCTATGGCTTCATGGTTTAAAACTGAGGAGTTTAAAAATGAGATAACTGATCACGATGGTTGTGGGGCAACATTTGACAGCTCTTGTGATGAATTGTACCTGGGTGCTCTTTTTGCAAACAAAGATGTTCTCAAATCAGTAGTTCAAGGGGTACACATTAAGGAGCGTCGAAATTTTGACACCATCAGGAGCAATGACACAATTTATGAAGTCAAGTGTAAAAGTGAAAAATGTCGTTGGAGGCTTCGTGCATCTAAGTTAAAGAAACACGGATATTTTCAGATCGCGAGATTGCCGTACGAACACATATGTCTGTTTGCAAATCCCTCTCAAGATCATGCCAAGCTCACAGCAAAATTTATTGGAAACACCATCAAATCAATGGTAATGTAAATTATGTATGTTAATATTGTCATCAATATTTTTTGTCAACTAGTTTAAAGAGTCCTATCTAACGTGTAATTATATGTTTTTTTGGATGTAAACAGATTGCGGAAAACCCAAATACCAAAGTGGTGGATATACGATCCATGATCAACAAAACATACGAATATCATGTGACGTACAAAAATGCGTGGTATGGCAAACAGGCTGCAGTTGCAGCAATTTATGGCAACTGGGATACATCATATGCACAGCTCCCTAAATTCATGACTGCCATTAAGACATACAATCCGGGGAGTGTTGTAAAGATTGAGGTTGAGCCGTACGTACTTGGTCAAGGTAAATCTGTCTTTAAGCGTATGTGGTGGGCATTCAAGCCGGTGATTGATGGTTGGTTACATGCCCGTCCAGTTCTCACCATCGATGGTACTTTTTTAAAAGGGAAATACAAGGGAAAATTACTGGTTGCCATGGGATTTGATTCGAGAATGCGACAATACCCTGTTGCTTATGCTTTGGTAAATGAGAAAACGGGAGACAATTGGTCATGGTTTTTGAAACTTCTTCGCCAATACGTGTGCAAGCAACGATGGAAAGTGTGTTTGATTTCTGATCGTGCGCAGGGCATTATACAAGCTATGAATGCACAAGAAAATGGGTTCACTGCGCCTGCTGGAGTTCATCGTTTCTGTCTTCGTCATGTTCAAAGCAATTTTGCATCTGCAAACCCAGGTTCACACTTGAAATTGCTCTGTTGGAAAGCGGGGAGCACTCATCAAGTACGAAAATTTGAGGCATACATGAAAGAAATTAAAAAAATATCTCGTGAAGCTTTTAATTGGTTGCGAAATATTCCGCCGGAGATGTGGACACTTGCCCATGACGGTGGGTGTCGATACGGTGTCACGACATCAAACTTAGTGGAATGTTTTAACAATAATATAATGTCTGCTCGAAACTTGCCGATCACTGCCATGGTTGAATATATATTTTATCGATCTGTTGAATTGTTCCAGCTGAAACGGACAGAATCTTTGAAAAAAATCACTGATGGCCAAGAGTTTTGTATTGAATCTAGAAAAAAGTTTGCAAGAATTATGCAAAAGGCAACTTCTCACGTGGTAACTTCATATAATGTACTAACTGGTATATTTGATGTCAAGACTGCACGAGTTCGACGCGATAACAACTGGAAGGGAGGCAATATACAAGTTGTGCGATTGAACGAATGGTCTTGCTCTTGCGGAAAGTGGAAAGCAGAACGTTGCCCGTGTTCTCATGTTGTTGCGGCATGTATGAAGATAAAAAAAGATTGGCGTCCATATATTGCAGATCATCACAAGAATGTACAATATGCAAAAATGTGGGAACCTAACTTCCAACCACTTATGCACCAAGACTATTGGACAAATAATTGGGAAGCTTTTGGAATTTTAATACCTAATGCAAATTTGAAGAGGACCAAGAAAAAAGATGGAGAGAGAGGTGGCACAACAAGAATCCACACAGAGATGGACATATCCAATAGAGTTGTCCATTGTAGTGTGTGTGGAAAGGAAGGACACACAAAACGTAGTAAAAATTGTAATAAAGTATCACAATCTCAACATCATTAAATGTTATATCTAATATAATTTTATATGGGAATGAATATAGTTGTGTACTATTTCTATTAATAGTTAATGTGTTGTAACTAATCTAGTTTTTTCTTTCATTTCCAACTAATACTTGTTCTTCATAACGTTGCTTTCCAAATTTGAATGTCTTTTATATTTCAATAGTTTTATGTTGGTATAATATCTTTATTTGATCTCTTGAAATTTTTTACCGACATCAATTTTTTACAGACATGTTTTTTTCAAATGGCGTTCAAAATCTTATAAATAAAAAAAAATTAAGATGGTCCAACGCTATTGTGAATGGCGTTCAAAAATGTATTCTTGTAAAAGTACAAAAAGAAAGAAAAGTAGCAGAAAGTACAAAAAGTAGTACAAAGAAAGAAAAGTAGCAGACCTGTATGCTTTGTAACAAAAGTTAAAAGGGAAAGTTGGCGTTAGATCCTTTTAATTTTTTAACCAAAAAATACATAAAAAAATTTCAAACCTAGGCGTCATATGTCTGACATATTTGCTTTCAATGCTTTCTTTTCCCAGAAAGGTGAAGTGATATAAATATTTTTTTTATGTCCTTCCTCTGTCATTAGCGTTGGAAATGAAAGAGAATATAAGACTTCAGCTATAATGTGACGTTCAAATTAAAAAAAAAAAAAAAGGAGAAGAAGGTTCAAATGCCAGGCGTTCAAAAAACTGGCATGTTTGCTTTATAAATAATAACAAATAAAATGCCTCTCCAACCTACTCTCCATTTGCTTTATTAAAAAAAATAAAAATTTCAAAAGCGTTCAGAAAATAATGCCTCTCACAACTTTGCCTTTTATTTTTTATTTTTTTTCAAATTTACTTAATAAAAAAATTATAAAATAAAAATAAAAAATAGGTTCAAATGGCGTTTGGATTAATTTTTTTTTTAATAAAAATAATTTCATTTTAGAAAAACATAATTTTATTTTTAAACTAAAGTATTATTATTTTTTGAAATGAGAGATTGATAGATTTTTTGGAATGACAGATTTTGAAATTAAATTGAACTTTCACATTGGCGTTAAATAAAAAAAAGTTCGAAATGTCTTTCCAAATTTGCGTTTTATATATATATATATAGAAAAAAAAAAAGTTCAAACGCCACTTCAACTGGCGTTCAAATTAAAAAAAAAAATTTGCGTTTTATATATATATATAGAAAAAAAAAAGTTCAAACGCCACATTAAAAAAAAAAAAGGGAACGCCACTGTAAGTGGCGTTCAAAAACTTTGAAAAAAAAATACAAATTAATACTTGTGACCCATTAGCTTACAAAAAAAAAAAAAAACAAAAAACAGGCGCTACTTCAACTGGCGTTCTAAACCCATGTATCTGACACCTTTGTCTTTTAATTTTTTTTTTTAAATTTGCTTAGTAAAAAAATTATAAAAAAAATATTAAAAATAGGTTCCAACGCCACTTGAAGTGGCGTTTGGATTAAATTTTTTTTTTTTACATATTTTCATTTTAAAAAAATAAGATTTTTTTTTTTTATAAAAATTCTTTTATTTAAAAAAAAATTTGGTTTAAATTAATCAAATAATTTAATTAAGGTACTCCAACGCCATTGCAACTGGCGTTGGATTTAAATTCATATCTTAACGCCAATTAGATTGGCTTTTGGCCTATATTGAGAAAGTCTAAACTTTTTGGATATAATTGGGAAAGTTGAGTGATATTGAAGCTATTCTAGGAAACTACTCCGAGAACTACATTAGGGTATTTGTATGTTTTGCCCATAAAATTTAAATTATTCTTATTATGCTACATTTTTCCGTGATGCGCTAGGTGATGCTAAAGATTTTAAAATATTTTTTCATGTTTATCATTTTATACAAATTGTCAATAAAAGAATAACATTTTTTGTGGATAACTTTTTAAAAATATAAAATTATTATTTTTTGAAACCGAAGAAAATATTATTGTTGTTATTATTATTATCCGGTGTGTCGGGCTTCAGTATCCAGTGAGGTAATAGAGGGAATGATGGCATCCTCTTGTTGGTTGGTTTATGTTTAATGTTTAGTTGATTGAGCACTCATAATTAATTAGTGTGGTTTGTTTGTTGAATAATAATAATAATAATAATAATAATAATAATAATAATAAATATATTATTCATATTGGATAATAAATCTCGGGCGCAAGAGTGTGTTTAGCAAAACCAAAAACGGAAGGATTTGAATATGCATGTTTCCTTTCACCCTTTTCTACTCTTATCTCTTTCGGACTATGATCTTCTCGGTTACATTTATTCTTTATTTTTTTTAATATGTATTTAACAATATAAATATTATTTTTAACAATATATTTATTTATGACAAATTTTATTGTACGCTATCACTCCGTCCCAAATTAATTGCATTTCTAGGACTTTTTAAAGTCAAATTGATTATTTTTAAAACTATTTTTTTTACTATTTTTGCTAACATATAGGTGAAGATATTATAACCAAAAGAAAGTATATACAATTTATTACTAATTTCAATTTTTATAATTTTAGAAATATATTTATATATGCTTAATTATTAATTTTAAAAATAGTCAATTTGACTTAAAAAAGTCCTAGAAAAACAATTAATTTGAGACGGAAGGAGTAATTGTTATCGCTCAAGTAAGATTTGTGCATAACCTATGGAGTCGGGCATTAAGTTGGACGTGGATCATTAGACGTGCACGTTGGACCCAATAGTGGGACTCGGGCATAGTAAGATTCAGGAACTAGGCATGCATCATGCATGGAGGAATCGGGTACTAATCATACACATGGGGGAATTGGTGGGCACCAAGCATTGTCATTGTCGTCATCATCATCATCGTAACAGATGGTATGGTCTTTTAGGTTGGTTTATGTTTAATGTTAGGTTGATTGAGCGATTCATATATAGTGTAGCAGTTTAGTTGAATAATACTTTTTTTTTTTAAAAATCAGAGATATATTTTCTCTTTTAGTCTATTTTAAAATTAGATATATATTTTTATTTTAAAATTATAAAATGATATAATCTTTTTAATTTGTCTTTATTTTTTCACTGTCATTTTTAATATCATACTACCACAACTGAATTCGTAACTAATATTAAGAGTATATTTAACAACATAAAATTATCTTTAAAAATCGTCGTTTTACAAATGTATCTTTAACTTTGGAACAGAAGAGTAATAATATTATAATAATAATAATACTTTAATATATGCTCTCTTCTTTAATTTCCATCATTGGACAAGAAATCCCAACTGCAAGAGAGTGTTTAGCAAAACCCAAAAAGAAAGGACTCGAAGATTGAAGTCTCCTTTAACCCTTTTGTACTCCATCTTTTTCCATTTCAGAATCTCAGATTTAAATTCTTTCATTTTATTTGATCTTTAGTCTAACAAACAATCTCTAAGTCTTCATTCCATCTCTTCTAAAATAAAATATTTTAGTTTATGTTTCATTTGAAATGAATATGGTATTAGAAACATTCTTACTCATTTATGTATTTATTAATGTATACACCTAAAATAAATGGTCAATTAAGCAAATGAAAAACATTACTCCCTCCGTCCCAAATTAATTGCTCAATTTTGACCTTTTAAAGTCAAATTGACTATTTTTAAAACTAATCTTTTTACTATTTTTGCTAATATATAGGTGAAGATATTATAACCAAAAGAAAGTATATACAATTTATTACTAATTTCAATTTTTATAATTTTTGAAATATATTTATATATGCTTAATTATTAATTTTAAAAATAGTCAATTTGACTTAAAAAAAGTCCTAAAAAGCAATTAATTTGGGACGGAGGGAGTACATCCCTCAAACTTTACCATGCACTTTGAGTTTAATGCACAATAACGTGTATCGTTTGATTTTAATTCATAATTACACGTGTTAACATCATATTTTGTCTCAGAAATGTCGCCAGATAAATGTAATCGACATGTATTTTGTGTCTTGCGTAGGGGTGTAAATGAACCGAGTCGAGTCGAGTCGAGTATTAAGTTGCTCATATTTGATTCATAAAATTTATCGAGTATGAAATAAGATTTGATTTAGGTTCGTTTAGCTACCAAGTCGAGCATGATCTCAAATAGAGCCCGAGTAGTTTGAACTTTTTTCGAGCGAATATGATCCGAATATCAGTAGAAAATTATAATTTGAAGAGATTTTATCGAATTTTAAAATTTATTTATATTTGAATCGTTCATATTTCGAGTCGAACTCGAATCGAACTTTTAGTTGAGCGAATACGAATCAAGCACAACCGAACTGCTTGATTCATTTTAGGGTCTGCTTGATTCATTTTAGGGTCTTACTTGTGTGAGCACACTTTAGCCTTGTTATCATTTCATAGCCTCGGCCACCATGTGGGCCATTTGGGTTTTTATTGGTGGAGGATTCTCTTGAGCTATGTTACTATGTTCATGTAAAACATTTGGTTGTAGTTTATTGGGCTTGTGGTAATACATATCCCAACATTATGTTACTTCATTAGTAGAACTTTAAATCAAATGTTTTATCAGGTACACCAAAGATGACTTTATTACGTAAAATTATATGTTTGAATCTACCCTTCAAAAAAATATTAAATAAAATTTTAAGGTAAAATTTTCATAATTTCTCTTCTGGTCAATTTCCCGTTTTAAAAGTGGTAACTATTGCATGCAAAAATTAAGAAAGTTTTGGAATTTCACAAGAATGCCGTCAAAAAGAGTAGGTTAGTTCCAGTATTTAAAGTGGACTGTTTGTAATTTGTGGATTAATCTATCTATATAATCTCTGTATAGTATACACATTACAAGCGGGAGTATATCTTCTATTGATAGTTACATAGGCTTCACAAAGTTTAAACAAGTACAATTTACAGACACCATCATAAGTAGCCCAATTAATTGATAAGTTTCCTCACCCACGGGCCGTTATTGTTTACCAAACCACCCATCATAAGTAGCCCAAACTAGTCCACTGCCAGAAACTAAATTACCAAATGAACACTGTAATTTAGACTTGAAATTAATTTTTCACCTTAAATTTTATTTTCAATTTTAAACCACCTTAAATTTGAGTACTCAAATAATCTACATCCATTAATCAGGGTGTAAATTTTTGGTGGAAAATAAAAGGTGCGAAGAATGCAATGTAATTTTTTCTTAATATTTATGGTGCTTGTAATTGAAAATAAAATTTAAAATAAAGATCAATTTTAGACGTATAAAGTCGGAGGTCGGCTTAATTGTGGTGTAAATAATTTTTGAAGTTTTTTTGAAATTGCCCTTCAATTTTTAAGGTAATTCTTGTTTTGCTTTAATTTTTTATATTTTTATTTGTTTTTTAAATTTTATAATTTGTTTATTTATTTAATTTACACGCACAACGCTTGTGTCTAGGTAATTAGTTAAACTATAAAATGCAATTAGTAATTGAGTTTACTGTCAGGTGGATATAAATAATCATCAGAAAAGAAATGTAAAGGGTTGGGATAAATGAAAAGTAGGAATTAAAAATTATAGGTGGAGAAAGGGAAGAATATTCCTGATTTGAGTTAAGGAGGAGGGAGATGAGGGGAAAAAAAGTGTGTTTTTATTAGGTTTGGTAGTTGTTCTAAATAGAAGAGCAAAAAGGAGGTAAAATTAACAAGAATATTGGGAGCGGATTTCAAATTTTATTCTTCTTTTTTTTTTGAATGTTCAAATTTTATTCTTTAAATATATTTATTTATTTTCAAGGTTAAACATAACTATTGGAATTGTATCATTTGTTCATTGTTGTGGAGAGATCTTGAAATTGAAAGCAAACCTCTCCCTTCCCCTGGTCCTCACTTTCAATTTTCTCTCTCCTTATTCAAAATCTACTGTTTTCTGGTTTTTTGGGCATTTTTTTTAACATGGTGTTTGTAGAATAAGTGAGCAGTTTTTTCAGAGGGAAACAAAGCTAACGACAACACTCATTGTTGAACGTGGTACTTGGGGGAGTTCAAATTGCTCACATTTCGCTAACCAGTTTGGGAATTTTTTTCCCTATTTTTGTTTCTATTTTTGTCTTTTTTTTTTGGTTGTTGTCGAGATCTGGAGGATCTCACATTGGGATGGAGTGATAAGAATAGTATGAAGAAGAAGCTTGCTGAATTTGAAGAAGGTGGAGTTGCTGCTGCTGTATTTTTGCTAGTGCTGGCGGGGCTAGGGTTTTGTTGCGGAATTTTCGATCTTTCCGCTCCGTCATGTCGACCACCAAACGTGCTTATAAGCTACGTATCCTTTTTCCCCACTTATTGGAGTATTATTATTTTATTATTTTTTTTTATCAAGGTTTATAATTCTGCTAAATTTGGTTGGGTTTTTTTGATCTATGCGGGTGGTCTGGCAGATCCCTTTTGCCTTTTTAGTTATCTAGATTGATAGGATTTGTTAGATTAGACGGATTAGGGGATATAACAGTGAATGGAAAGGCTTTAAATGTTTTGCTTTATTTAAATCTTTAGCATTGATTTTGGGACTAGGGGAAGACTGTCCATATTTGACTAGGGGTGAAGTAAAATGTCAAACAGTAATGTGTAGCCTTGACTTTGAATATTTTGGTAGAGGAATTTGTGGCGCATTCTTCCAGTGTCAATTGCCTCAAGATTGGGAGGAAGTCATCAAGGGTTCTTGTAACTGGAGGAGAAGATCACAAGGTTAATCTTTGGGCCATTGGCAAACCAAATGCCATTGTGGTCAGTTCCTACTTCTGTTCCTGCTCTTTTGAGCCATTGTAACTAAATTATTGTTTTAATTGCTTGATTCCTTATCTGTGCCCTTCCAAATTTTACACGAAATATCAATGTGTGCATCTTGTTACTTTGAGAAATGTTTATAATGCTTCCTAGATGCATGACAGGTTTTGAAATAGTTTTTTTATATGTTTCCTTTGACCTTTTATATTTTCTATTTGATGCGATACCTATTGCTCCTTGTGCAGAGCTTGTCAGGTCATTCGAGTGGTATTGATTCCGTCAGCTTTGATTCTTCAGAAGTGTTGGTAGCTGCGGGGGCAGCAAGCGGTACAATCAAGCTTTGGGATCTAGAGGAGGCAAAAAGTATGTTAGTTATGATTTATTAAATACGTGGATTGCGTTGAGTCTTGTGCTGTCATTTATATGAACTTTGAATTCATTGGAGTTTGATTTCTTCCTCTAGTTGTTCGCACGTTCCCTGGTCATCGATCAAACTGCATATCCTTGGACTTCCATCCCTTTGGTGAGTTTTTTGCTTCTGGATCGTTGGACACAAATTTAAAGATATGGGATATCAGACGGAAAGGATGTATTCACACCTACAAGGGCCACACCCGGGGGGTCAATGCAATCAGATTTACGCCAGATGGTCGTTGGGTTGTATCTGGTGGAGAGGATAACACTGTTAAGGTTACAATTGATTATCTTCTTTGTTCGCACTGCATCTAGTGTATATGGCAACATGGATATACATCCATTTGGGGAGCATATTGCTTCTGTTGGGTGGGTTAAAAGACATGCCTCTTTAAATTTTGTTCAACCAATGCCTACACTTTGCATTGAATGTACAAATAGATCTGATCACAGGCAGGCATATCATGCATTGGGGCTCCTTGTCAATTGTTTCCTGTATTTAAGTCACTGACTCCATGTACGCCCATGTGGTGCACCAAGTCACCCTCATCATGTTGGTGACATTTTCGAACCCTCTACTTGTCGCACTGGCATATGGAAAACCTAGTGGTTGATATTGCAATACCCTCACAAACAGATTATAGTAACTAGCTTTTCACCAAGTTAGTTTCTTAGCTGCATACCTAGAAGCATTCTCATAAGCATCTACCTTTTTTGTTGATGTGAAAACCTTGAAGTATGCTTTTTAATCCCTGAGATAAATCACTACTGTGGCAGCTGTGGGATCTAACTGCTGGAAAGCTTTTGCACGAATTCAAGAGTCATGAAGGCCAGATTCAATGCATTGATTTTCATCCCCATGAGTTCTTGCTGGCAACAGGTTGGAAAATTACTGATACATGCATCATCATTATTCTTGAAATAAGTAGCATGCAAATCCATGTCCTTTTTTGCATCCATTTTTTTTATATGATTTAAAAGTGATAATGTTTCTCATTTTGGTTGATGTTAGTACAACAGCCCATTTTTTTTTCCAGGAAGGTTTATTTATCAGGATTCTGATGTGGTGGATGGGCTGTGTAAAAGATAACATTGAAACTAGTACACTGGCTGAGTCACATATAGTAATTGAACTAATAGATTAATATTCTCTTAATCATACAGTACACACATCTATATGCATCCTTCTGTTTAGATCTGAAAATTTTCTGTACGAGAGGCTATAATAGCTGGCAATTGACGAGTGAAAATCTGTACCGTTAGTTGCAATATTCTCTTAAACGAATCCTATCCCATGCTATCATCTTACACATGTTGGGTTGAACAACATCTAATCCTTTGAAAATCATCACAGACACTCTTTCTTTTTTAACTAAGCCTTTAAAGAGTAGCTTTCATGGTCCAGCCATCTCAAAACCTTGTACTGCATCATATACTCACACGTGTGGGTGTGGATAAGTTCCTCTATGTCTAACTCTAATACTAATCTATTTTTCACAGGTTCGGCTGACAGAACTGTTAAATTTTGGGACCTTGAAACCTTTGAGCTTATAGGATCAGCTGGTCCTGAGGTGAGAAAATAAAATAATATATATATATATATTAATGTTTGTGTGTGTGTGTGTATCATTGGCGTAATTGTTTTTGGGTTCTGTATTCAGCTTATGTTTGAATTGCCAGTATAGTTTTCTTTTCACATACTTACTGTTCAGTTCTCTGTATCAAATCCAGACCACTGGAGTGCGTTGTATGACCTTCAATCCTGATGGGAGAACCCTTCTTTGTGGTTTGCATGAAAGTCTAAAGGTAGCCTCTTCTTATAGTCAACTAATCTGGGACAGATGATAGGGTAAATTTATCTTGTATGCTTTTTATGACTATACAAATTACCTATGCAATTTTGTAGGTTTTCTCATGGGAACCTATTAGATGTCATGATGGTGTGGATGTAGGATGGTCTAGATTGTCCGATCTTAATATTCATGAAGGGAAGTTGCTTGGCTGTTCTTACAATCAAAGTTGTGTGGGAGTATGGGTTGTAGACATATCGGTAAAATGCTTTTTCCGCACATCAACTAGTGCACTTTGTCTGCATCTTTCTATCTAAATTTTAAAATGATGTATATGTTGACAACCTCTAACCCCCTGCAGCGTATTGAACCATATGCAATTGGTAATACTCCTCGATCAAATGGTCTTCCACAACCGAAATCTAATTCAAGTGGGAGCATATCAGTACCGACTGAAAATACTGCAAAGGCTAGTCTGGGCAGGCTATCCGTTTCACAAAACTCAGATCCTGTAATGAAGGAAACAAAATCATTGGGGAAGCTTTCAGCATCGCAAAACTCAGATCCTATCAATAAGGAGTCAAAATCTTTCACATGTAAGCTCTTCTTCATTTCATTGTTGTTTTGCACTTATTTTAAACTTTGTAATTTGTATCTTGCGCCCATTTTTGCAGTTTTACTTTTGCAGGTGGTATATCCTCTATTGTTTTCATTCTGCCTTTTGTTTTTCCTCTAGTTACAGGTTATAACATGTTTTTATTGTTTTTGGTGTATCTACTTGATAAAGCCACAGGCACTACACCTGTTACCCCTCAACGGGTAAATTCAGATGTTGGTTCAAAGACAACTACAGTTAGCTCCTTGGCCGTTCCTGCTGCAACAGCTCCAAGGAGGAATACAGCGAAGATCCATTCAACAGCCAATGCTTCAAGTTTCAACGGTTCAGATGT
The DNA here is from genome assembly GCA_034770075.1 of Aralia elata. NCBI lineage: Eukaryota > Viridiplantae > Streptophyta > Magnoliopsida > Apiales > Araliaceae > Aralia > Aralia elata. The sequence goes on along the minus strand of CM068387.1, from coordinate 83,513,578 downwards.
TGTACCTGTAATTGTCCCCAGAAACAATGCAAGATTGGAGCAGGCAGCTGAATTAAGACGAGAAGGACTCTCCGGAAGAATGATGTCACTATCCTTGCAGTCAAAAACATCCGATTTTCGAAAGTTTTCCAATACTAAAGATGACATGGAGAGGCCAAGTGTTTTAGGACAGTCTGAAACTGAGGTGTTGAAGGCCACTGAATTTAGTGGAGCTGAAGGGAATATTTTTCCTGTGGTTAAGACCACATGTGCAGGAAATCCTGCAGTTGAGAGGAATATAAAATATGATAGGTCTACCAATCCTGCTAAACGTCAGATGAATTTAATGACAGAGTCATCTACCAGCTACCTGCATGAAAGTTGTACGTATCGAATTATCATATGTGCGCTTTCACATTACTTAATTGAGTGATTTCAGTTTTGGCTCGTTGTTTCTTAAATGTAATATCAGGGTATATTTCTGGTAATTGAAATTATTTATTAGTCAAAGACCCCAGAAAATAATTAGTTAGTCTATTAGAAGAAAGGGGGTTGCGGCATTTGCCAGACTGATACAGAAGCCAACTGAGGAACCTGGGGCTTAGGCACATCAATAAGAGAAGAATTCATCATTTAGTTTTTGCTGCACATCAATTGCATTGGATATTTTTTGCTGCAAATTCATCACTTAGTTTTCTTTGTTTTAGATGATTTTCAGTTGGTGCATTTAAGGACTAGGTAATTTTATTCCCTGTTTCATTGTTCTTCTGGAATCCCTTACAGTTCTAGTGTCATGAGTTTAGTTTCAACATGACTTTGATATAGTGAATTCATAATATCACATCATGTTCATACTATTAATTTTACTTCCCATTTCTGTTGCAGATGAGACTCAAGCGCATAATGTAGACAGAGATGCCTGTTCTGTGGAAAGTCAAGGAGGAGGTATTTTCAATTCTTCTTCAAGGATAGTGTTTGTAGCACTAGCATCTAGTACAGCATTGCTATTTGCTAATGATACTGAAATTGCTATACAGGAAGAACTCGTTCTCTTGTTGCGAGCTGGGAAAAGAAAGATAGATATGCTGATCATCAGGGTCTTGCTTCCAGCTATCTCTCTACCGCTGTCTCTGCTGTTGACACTCTCCCAACTAATGGGGTATGGTTACCTTGGGAATTGTGTACCCATTTCTAATTTTCTTTTCCTTCTCTTTGAGTGAACAACTTGGGTCCATAGCTTCTTTAAGTTCCTACTGTATTATTTATCTTCAATAAAATCATTTAATAAAAAATCAAAAGTAATCATGAAAAGAAATTATAGTCCCGGAAGGCCACTTCAAGAAATGAATTTAATATCATATACCATGTAAAGTATAAATGCTTAGGTCTGTAGTTAATTATGTCTGTTTGAGAAATTTTTGAGGTATTTCTTTTGTTGTCTCCTCCTATTTTCCTCTTTTTCCAAGTGAGGGGTTTATTGGAATAAAGCCCTAAAGGTAGTCTTCTCACAGGTTCTAAATAGTGGTATGGTTTGCAGTGTGAAGTCTCAATATTAGTTGTGAATCATTACGGAAACTGATTACTGAAGTTTTGATTTGCTTTGCACGAAGGATTTTATATTCTCAGTCTGCTTCATTTTAGTATGTTCTTATATTGTTTCTTAGTAATTTTGACACCTAACCATGTGACTTGCTAAGTGCATTAAATTTGTTTTTAAGCTAGTTTGGTAGTAGTGGTATATAGTGAATTCTCCCTCTGTCTCACTACTTTAATTTAGGTAGCCATGAAGAGCTATAGATATTTCAAATACAGTCGGATACCTCGGTTTGTGACTATACATTGATTTTGCAATTGGTTTAACTAGTGTCCTATCCCTGGCAAGATTACCCAGGTTTGGATAGCAGAGAAAGTTTTTCTGAAAACTTGCTCTTAACTTTCATGATTCTTATCACCAATATTGTAAATCTAGATAATGAGAAAGCTTGTAATATTAGGTAAAACATCCAATTAAAAATTAAAATTAACATGTCTTATAGTGTACCGATAATAATGTAAGACGATAAGATGTAATTCTACTGTTAAAAGGCATACTGGCTGTTAGCAGTATAATAGCAGTCCAATTATTTTTTAACGGCTTTACAAAATTTAGAAACTACTCCCTTTAATCAAATTATAAGATCATTACTAACTTTTGAAAGTTAACTTTAGACATTTTCAAACTCAAAATTGACAAGATTCATTAAAAATTCCGAAACAATAAATCTTATAATTGGTACTGTTATTTAAATAGCTTACAATAATCATCATTGTATTGACTAGAATTAAATGAATCTATTTCAATTTTGGATTTGAAAATGTCTTAAATTAACTTCAAAAAGTCAATAATGATTATTTTGTAACCGAGGGAGTATTATATATCATTTATCTAAGAAATAGAAAACCAATTTTGATAACATCATGTAGAAATGAAAGATTATTTTATTTGAAGAGTTATTTGAAGAGATAGCATATTGGACTTGGTGTAGTTTGCTTTACTTTATAATCTTTTTCTATGATACCGGGGGAGTGGGAATTATTATATATTAGTGTGTGTTCTTATCTTCATTGTGATAATTCTTGAAATCTAAACCGCGAAGAATCTCCTTCTCTGCTGAAAAGGAAATGTTGCCTGCTAGTGAGGACACTATTTCAGATTTGATGAAACAACATGATCAATTTGTTGGCACCTTGCAGTCTCGTTTAGCAAAATTGCAGGTACTGTTCTCATCATCACAACTGTTAATTAAGGTTTTTAAAGTTGAATTTTTGTACATGTTGAGGACTAGTTGTTCCTTTGTAGCATATTTTAATGCTCAGTTTACTTTCAGTCAAAGAATATGTTGTTGTATATGTTTTTGGCAGATAGTACACAAATACTGGGAGAGAAATGATATCAAAGGGGCCATTAGTGTAATGGAGAAGATGACTGATCATGCTGTAAGTACTGAGTTGAGCTTATTTGCGGGACAATATTTCATTTCTTGTAAAAATAAATTTTGTTTAATTTCTTAGTTTGTGAATGGAAAAAATATTCTTTCCAATTTCAATCTACATTCCATTATATTTGATTCTTATTGCGGCATAATGCAGGTCCTTGCTGATATTGTTAGCATTTTGACAGAAAAAACTGACATTGTCACGTTGGATATTTGCACATGTCTCTTGCCACTCCTCTCAGGCCTTCTTGAAAGTGAAATGGATAGGTAAGAAGTTCCTGGATTCAATTCATAGCCTATCAACAATTTTGTTTTATAAAGCTAAACCAAACTCATCGTCTTTGCAATTCAGCCATAACATTTTCTTGTTCAATAGAACATCTAGTAACAATTTTCTGCAGAAGCACATATCAAAAAATTAAAAAAATCCCTGCAGAAATTAAACAGAAAGATTGAATTAACTACAAGTTTCTCAGAGAAAATATTGATTTTGGAATGTGTTATAGTAGGTTATAACTTGTGCACCAACAAATTGCATTGAGAAAGTTCACTTCGATTTAATCTACATTATTCTGAATCTCAATCCTACAAACTAAATTGATTAAATTCAAAGAACGAATGAAAAGGAAAGGAACAGAAAAGAAAAGGTTAAAACCCCATAAAGTACTCATATCCAACTAGGTAACTTTGGAATCAAAATAATCCAATCAATGCTAAAATAAAATTTACTAAATTTTGAAAATTTTCTTAATTTTATTTACTTTTTATTTGCTTTCCCTTTTCCATTGCTTCTACATAGATTTTAGGTCCCTGCTACATTCGATTCCTTCCAAGTTTTCTTTGTCTAGTGCAACATAACAGTGTCTTCTTGTGTCAATGTTTTGAAGTCATGGGGATGATATGAGTTTTGAATATCTTTTCTCAAATTCCTTTTGATTCCCTTTCATGGGTGTTTGTTTGTTACCATAAATCTGGAACATAACTACTAAATGATTAGAGCAGTAGTTCCTCAAGATATACTATTGGCGTAAATCTCGGCAATCAGAAATAGAAAATGGCCCCAAATGATAAAAGCTTAGGTGAGTTGATTCAGAGCTCTTGTATGATGATTTGAAATTCCTGGGTCCTCCTTGCTTACTTTTTCAGTTTTAAATAGTTTGAACATTTGTGGCTTTAAAAGTCAGAAAATTGTCTCAAAAGTAAAAAACTTAGTTGAGACAACGTCAAAAAACTTATATTATGATTTGAACTCCCTGGCTTTCTTTTTTGAGTTTTTAAATGCTTTGAACATATGTGGGCTGTGGGCATGTGGCTTTTAAAATGTATAAGAATACAGCAGCTAGCATTAATAGGATTTTTTTTTTCACATTTAGGTATCAAGGTGTTTCACTGGAAATGCTGCTTAAGCTGGTGAGGGTATTCGGTTCAGTGATCTATTCTTCTTTATCTGCATCATCATCTGTTGGCGTTGATATTGAGGCAGAGCAAAGGTGTGATTCTGATTCCTCTCAAACTTCTCCATTTCACTTTCTTGCGTGCTTATTCTAATTGAAGTTGCTTTCTTGGTGAAAAAGGCTGGAACGTTGCAATCTCTGTTATGTTGAGCTTGAAAAGGTCAAGCGCTTGCTTCTTGCCCTTACCAGGTGTGTATTCTCTCATTAGCTGCATCTTTGCATTTGTTAAACTAACGCTGGCTGAAATTAATTTTCCTGTTTCATTTTCTTTAGAAGAGGGGGATCCATTGCTAAGTCTGCACAGGAACTGAGTCTTGCACTTCAAGAAATTTCATAAGTAAAATACGGATCAATATACAGACTAGGTAAGGTGTGATTGTTTTAGGAACTAACATTTAATATGCTTATCTGAAGATTTGCCCTGCCTGGGTGGGTTGTCAATTTGTTCGATGCTTCTGTCTTGGCCGGCGCTGCACAGCTCCTGTCCCTATTTGTACATTCAATATTAGACGGAAGCATTAACTACTAATTCTTCTACTTAACTGGAACTTGGAATGCCAAGGGATGACCCTATATAAACCTGCTGCTGGTTGATAAAATTGTTATTGGAATCAACCATCAATGTCCGTATGATGGAGAAGAATCCGTCAAGAACTTGTCACTCACTAACCTGATATCTAGCACGTTGCTTGTAACTGTATCCCCTTGCGTCGAACTATGTATTGATATAATTATATAGATAGTAATACAAGTGGGTTTGAGTTGAGAGAAAGAACTTTGTCCATAGCATTTCGAGGTGTACTTAATTATATAAGAACTGCGGGCACAGGTAGGGCTGTTGTCAAATCTAGATACAAATTTGACCAAACTTGCCTGTGCCTCTTATTCTTCTTGAGAATATTTGAGTATAGGCGGAAAAAAAATCTTATACTTTAAATTTCTGCTTTATATTAGTCACCAGATATAAACAAACCCTTTAATTAATTTCCTTCCTGGTGGAAAAAAAAATAAAAAATAATCCCTCTATTTTTCAGAATAGTTTACTAATATAGTAAACTAACGCTGGTGTTAAAAGTCCGTCCCAAATAATGCAACGCCATCTCCGGCTAAAATATATTATATACCGTGGCCATTTTTATTGGTCTCAACGGCATAGGATATGTAAATGATCCGTAGGTAAGCAAACTTTTTAATGTTTTCTTTGATTTTAATATTTTTTAGGCTTTCCCTGAAAAGTAATGTGCATGGCTCTTCATATTTGTTAATTATATTCCTTCCTATGTGCCAACAAAGAGACGAGACGATATATCCTGTGCAAATGTACATCTATTCATGCACACTATGCAATTATGTACTGCTGCAATTGCAATTGCAATTGCAATTGAGCTTGATTTAAATCCAAAGCTGGAAATATCAAAGAAGAATGAAAATACTAAACTCGCTTAAAAAAAAAACTTGTGTATCTTAATGAAGGATTTATTAAAAGACCATCAAGAACAGTAGATCAATCAATTATAATAAAATAAAATAAAATATAAACATGTCAAAGCCCTACCAACAGAAAACCCCATAAGAGCAGAAGCCACCTGAGTTGAAAGAAAGGTTTGAGAAACCATCACATAATTTCATTAGTAGTGTAGTTTATAACGCTTCCAGATAGCCGTAACAACTAAAATTCCCAAGATTTCAAAATTATTTTATAATAATTGGGTGCAAACCTGTAACTAGACAAACATGCACTTCTCAAGATTTCAAAATTTCAAAATGATTTTATAATAATTGGTTCAAACCTGTAACTAGACAAACATGCACAACTAAACAAGCCTCAGTTCTTATTCCAACTGCATATCATAGAAGTCTAAGCTCCAACAACATTAACTGAAAGGGAAAGACATGAAGGCGCAGGACATTCCATAGACACCCCCTGCATATATCTCAAAAGTTAAATCATACTGGAAATTGGATGTTTTGGATCCAACAATTCAGACCAAATAAAAACATAGTTAAGATCATAAAACAAAATGGAATTCCCACCTCGGGGATTGTTACTTCCTGAACCCATCGTAGGCATGCCCCAGTTACTTCACTATGCATATCTTAATAACAGAGGCAGATCCAATTCGATGAAGTACAACAACGGCGTCACCAGGCTTACACAGCCCTTTCACGGTTGCCGACTTCAAAGCAGCTTCCAGGATCACCTCAGTTGATTCTGCATCGGTAGCCTTTGCAGATCCTTCCGCTAGCAGTGGGATCAACCCCCTGTATGTCAGGCTATGCCTTGCTGGGGTCTCGTCACTGCAGCTCCAATCAAATGAGTCTGTTGTCAAAACTGGGACAACAACTGATAGAATTGGGACCGCTGGCCTGTACTTAGCAACTAACTTGGCTGTAGTCCCACCACGAGTCAGCACAACAATGAGTTCCGCTCTCGCCTTGTTAGCTGTTCGAACAGCCGAAGATGCAAGACTCTCCAGTGGGCTCATTGGCAATGGCGTTGCCTTTATCATCTCTTTGAATATAGTCCTATAGTCAAGCGACGACTCTGCCTCGATACAAATTCGAGCCATAATTTTCACAGCAATCTCTGGATAAGCCCCAGCTGCACTCTCCCCACTAAGCATTACACAATCAGTGCCATCTAGGACAGCATTAGCAACATCAGTGGCCTCGGCACGAGTGGGCCGCGGAGACTTGATCATTGATTCAAGCATCTGAGTGGCAGTTACCACAGGCTTACCAGCAATATTACACTTGTAAATCATCATTTTCTGAGCCAAGAAGATCTTCTCAACCGGAATTTCCATTCCAAGATCACCACGAGCAACCATGAATGAGTCAGTCTCACGCAAGATTTCGTCGAAGTTGATAACTCCCTCCTGATTCTCAACCTGTGAGAAATTCCAGCAAAAAGAAGTTATTATGACATCCACAAACATGTAAGGCTAACTAATAAATCTCTGTAATAAAACCCACCAGAATCATTAAATTTAACTCCGTGCATGAAGGTCAAGGTTTTTTTTGTGTGCGTGTTGTGGGCGCTTGTTGGGGGGGGGGGGGATGGAGGGGGTAGGTAGAGGGAAAAAAAGGTTCCATAAAATATAGGCATATGCAGCAAAACAACACATTTTCTGCTATACAACAATCGCAGATATCACATCCAAATATTGAAGAGATCTACATACCTTTGACATCAATTGTATATTCTTGGCATGGGGCCCAAGGACCTTGCGGACATTAACAAGATCCGAACCCTTGCGAACAAATGAGAGCGCAATCATATCAATATTGTTAGGAACACCCCAGCCCAAAATGTCTTCCTTGTCTTTCTCTGTGAGTGTGGGGAGGTCCACCACAACACCAGGAAGATTCACATTCTTCCTCTCACCTAGCACAGCAGTGTTTTCACAACGGCATCTCACTGTTCCAGCAGCTGGATTACATGACAAGACAGTGAGGGTGATGGTGCCATCTGCACACAAGATAGTGTTTCCAGGCTTGAGGTCCACAGGCAATTTTTTGTAGCTCATGGAGATAGTTTCCTCATCACCCTTTATGCTATAATCAGTGCTTACTGTGACTTCATGACCTTCTTTTAGTTGAATAGGTTTTCCATCTTTCAGGAAACCAGTTCGAATCTCAGGTCCCTACAGGAGAAAGCAAGGCAAAAATTTAAAAACAAGGTTATTTGACTGATTACCTAAATAGCAATAACCTAACAAGAAAATAAACAAACATGTTGTGAATACAATTCACAGACAGATATATAGAACTTGTTCACAAATATGGGTAAAAAACTTAAAAAGAGTAAAAGATAAATCAGAAAGAGATTCTTTAACACTTTCATATTTGGGCCAAAGATAACCAATAGATTTGTCATGAGAAAAACTTGAAGTATGCTTGAAGTTGACTTCTTATTATTGTTCCTTTTTTCGCTTAAGTGGAGGAGAGTTGAGTTGCATAAGTGAGAAAAAAGATATCATTATAGTCTTAAAATTATGTATATCTATTTTTCTTTTCTGTACTTCTTAGTTCAAATACTAGGCTACAGAAAATAATCACGTCAGAAGGAAACTTTGCTAACAAGCAAGTATTCCTTTGTAACATGCATACCTGAAGATAGACCGCAATACAATAGATAAGCTAAAGCACAGTCTATTATGCAAATGCCAAGAAGGCAAGAACTAGTGACTCACATGACAGTGTTGAAATAAGGACACAGACTATAGAGGACACAAGTTAAGAAATCTATGAATACAAATTATAAAATAAGCACATGATGATGGATAAAAAATGTCAACAAGATTATATTCTATCTTATTTGATCAAAGGTACAAACTTTCTTTCCTATGTAAATTACCGAGCAATACCAATCCAGAAACTAATTTAAAAAAGGAAAAAAATGTCAGCCAAGATTCTAAAGAATGTAGCAAGGCAGAAATTTTGAGACACAGACCCCAGGCCAAACACAAAAATTTATATCTTTAGACTTTGCATATTAGGAAGGTCTGAACAAACGTTCCCTCTTTCTAAATCAATTTAAACCAGAACACATTAAGAGCAAGTTGAACATTATATAGGAATTAAAAAACTGACCTTGGTATCAAGCATCACGGCACACATGATCTGCGTGTTTTGCATGCCAATCCTGAGATTGTTCAACGTCTCCTGATGGTACTCATGGGTCCCGTGCGAGAAGTTAAATCTAGCAACATTCATTCCTGCCCTCAAAAGCTTCTCAATCATTGGTACAGATCGAGAAGATGGGCCAAGAGTGCACACGATTTTTGTCTTTGGAATACGACCATCATTTGGAAGTTCCTTCAAGATTCCCGCAATGTCTATGTTTGCCATTTCTTAAAGACCTCAATGGATATAAGTGAGGCCACCAGAACTTCTTGCAATCTAGACTATTATACCTAATAAGCAACCACAACCAAATTGATCATGAAGACATATGTAAAGAGGTTCATTAATCATACATACATTGCACCCAATTGTTGAACTAGGAATCCCGTCTTTATTTTATAGTTGGTTGTTAATTTTTTCAACTCATTTACTTGAAACCCAAAAACCCTTTTATAAAGTTCTAGTCTTTTAGAGGTAAATTATCCATTTTCTAGAAAGATTCAAGAATAGTAAAGCAACAAAAAAAACATGTAAATAGAATCCGGGTTTTGTTACCAACTGCTCAACAATTGATGTATTTCAACAGCAAATGGAGGGGGTTAGTTAGGAATCAAAACATTTAGGATGGCTCAGTATGTGTAAAAGTAGATCTTAGTACACAAAGGCAAACAAGGGGAAGATCAGATGGCAAAATCAAAAAGGGTGAATGAATCCAACCCTTCATCTATCACTCATTTCATTTCAAACTATTTAACATTATGGAATTGAATAATTATTAGAAAAAGAAAATAAAAAAGCAGTTCAAGGAACTAATTGATTGAGCTAAGAACTACTAATCAAGGAGAAAACAATAAGTTCACTAACCAGAACAGAGAACTCAAAAGACACCCTTTTCTTTCTCCAAGACTTGGTCCTGCAGCAGCCTTTCCTTTCCGAAATGAAAGTGAAAATCTCTCTCTCTCTCTCTCTATATATATATATATATATTGTTTTGAGGGTTATGTAGGAAAAAAATATGATTTTTATGAGGAAAAAAAGATATTTATACATACAATGAGTACAAGAATCAATTTTTTGTGAAATTATCAATTTTAAAAAATAAAAATAAAGAAGCAGTATTAATTTAATTAAAAACTGGGGGTGCGTGTTAGGTTGGACAAATGGAGGAGTGGAAATGAGACTGGTCTATTCCGCTTACGTGACGTGAACAAAGCGGCGGCGTACTGCTACAGAGAGAGAGAGAGTCAGAGGAGAGAGAAAACTCTTTTTGACGGAGAGAGGAATATTACATTACAGTGCATCTTTTGATTCTTTTCTTTCCGACAGGCGACATCGCCCTTTTATTATGTCACGTGTATCGCATGCGGACCTACCAACAAATAACAATTTTTTTGTTACAAATTAAAAAATTAAAAAATTCAAAGAAAACCGGTGGGTCCCATAAATTTTATAGGAGTAGTTTCACTTTCACCGTCACTTGCGTGCTTTTGTTGGTTTGTGTGTGTGTGCAGCGTGCTTCTTTTCTTGGGTGGCGTGTAATTTATATTTTTTACTTATTTATTTCAAATTACTCCCTCAATTGTCAAAAAAATTTATACTCCCCCGTCCCAAATTAATTACTTTTTTAGGACTTTTTAAATTAAATTGACTATTTTTAAAATTAATAATTAAGCATATATAAATATATTTCTAAAATTATAAAAATTAAAATTAGTAATAAATTGTATATACTTTCTTTTGGTTATAATATCTTCACCTATATGTTAGAAAAATAGTAAAAAGATTAGTTTTAAAAATAGTCAATTTGACTTTAAAAGGTCCTAAAAAACAATTAATTTGGGACGGATGGAGTAATATTTTTCATACAAATTAAAAAAAAGTTAATTTTTTAAAAAAAATTATCTTTAATGATTCTATATAATTATGTAAAATGATGAATTCTTTTTTATTTTATATTAATAAATCTCACAAAATGACATATTTATTCTTTATTTTATGTATTTATTGCTATCCTTTTGAACATTAAAAAAAATTATACCTTGTGTCATCCTTTTAAAGACGGAAGAGATATATTTTAGATCATGAGAAAAATAGAAATATTTTCGAACGATTTAGTTTAATTTTACATTTTAAAGTGAAAGGAGTTTATTTATTTTTTACCAATATAGTTATGATTATTTTAACCATTTAAAAGATAACATTAGCTCGTGTAATTTGTTGTTTATAAAACTTAAATGCCTTTAAATTTACATTTTTAAGTCGACAAAATAAATCATAATCTTTTGGTTGGTGAATTGGAAGTGGGGGCTGAGGCAAGGGTATATTCATATTTCATGCCATGCCCACCGGAAAGCTGTATATTCGCATCCCTCCCCACGACTCCAAAGGCCAGAGTAAAATTTGAACTAAATTTTCACAATTTAATATCTATTTATCTATGTTATAAAACCTCCGGTTTAATAATTGTGTCACGCTTGTTCTTCTTTTCTTTTTCTTTTTTTCTCTTTTTTTTGTCTTTATAATTTTAAATATATTATTATTTTATGTTTGTTATATTAACTTTATTTTACTTTTTTATTTAGCCTTTCAAATTTTATAAAATTCTTATTTTATTCCACATAATTTATACACACAACGGGTGTGCTACCGGTGCTAGTGATAATAATATACTTTCATAAAATTAAAAAATCATTTAGAAAAAAAAATCTTATAAACATATTAATATATAATAACACAATATTCTCACGTTTGTCATAATAATTTTATTATTATGCCATCACTATTAAACTAATAATTTAATATTTTAGAAATAAACAAGAAAGAAAAATACATCATTGATGTTTACCAAAATTTATAGTATAATATAACTTCTCCACTTAATAATTAGTCAATGAGAAGATCAACTTCTGTTCCATTTAAAAAAAAAAAAACCTCCAAAATCAAATCTACCAAAAGTAAATTGCACATCCTTAACATAGGCTCTAAAACATAAAGCAAAGCAATAAACATACACCACAACATTTTCTATAAAATGCTTTTCATGGCAACAAATGGTACAATAGGATACCTTTACATGATGAAAAAACAAGGACGCAGGTAATTAACAAATTGAGTTTTCATGATAATATAGGGACAGAGAAAGAAAATTAGAACTAGCACAATGGCAACTGAGTTACAAAGTTCATGGCAGGGCACGAATATAATAATGTCAAAAACAAAAGCAAATAAGAAAAAATTTGATGGGAATGTAGATGATTGAATCAAAGGAAATTTTACAGCTTTTAAAGTATCAATTCAAGTTCTTCCGTTTGGTTGAGGATGAACAATGCCATTGGTGTGAGAAGTACCTTTGCACTTCAGATCGTCGAGGCCCCATATTCGGATTGTTCGATCATCACTGCCAGAAGCCAACATGTGAGGGTTCGTAGGATGCCAACTGACACAATTAACTGTTCCAGAATGTCCAGGCAGCGTCGCAAGGAGTTCCCCAGTGCCTCTGTGCCATATATATACCTAAAGGAGAAGGAGGGGGGGGGGCAATGATTTTAGACAAAATAAACCCACTTATGTGCACAATAACTTCATTCTACTAATTTATTTGAAAATGCATTCTCAGAATCATAAGGACCCTGAACCTTTTCACTAAATATAGCTGAATGAAATAAATTTACCTGTGAATCCTCACTCCCGCTGGCAATAAATGCTTGCTCAAAACCCCCAAAACAAGATCTTATGAGGAATCGGGTACGTTTATGACCTTTAAACTTGGACACAACCTTTAGATCTCCAGCTATGCTCCAGAGGTGGAGTTCTTGATTTACAAGATTAACCAGCAAGAACTTGTTGTCTTTTGATAGCGAGAATGAAGTAATTGTTTGCTCTTCTTCAATAATTCTCTCACGTTTTGATTCTTTGTCAAGCAAAAGTATCCTATTTTCTCTACATATACTTATAATTCTCTTCCCATCACCAGTAACAGCCATGTCTGATATATTGAGTGTGCGCTGCCCTTTCCAGCATTCCAGCTCATTTCCATCCAAATCCCACAAGCAGATGCTCTTGTCTGTCATGCCAGACACCATCCCTTCACCATTAGCAAACCATCCACAGGATATTAGGCCAACACCAGCTTTTTCATAGACATGGAGACATTCACCAGATTTAACATCCCAGCGACGTATAGCCTCCTCCACTCCACATGTTAAGAGTTGAGAGTCATCAGGCCTCCACGAAATAGTCAACACTGGTCTCCGGTGGCCAGATAAAATATGCTTCAGAATCACTTGACCATCCTCTTTGACCTGAAAAGTTCATATATATTCATTATTAAAGAGACAAAAATAAAAATGAAAGTTGACGATAATCATCACACTGTTTGGCAGATGCCACATGCGGGTAAATGGTCACTCAACTATAGAATAAGCGGCTATCTTTGAGTAAGAAGGTGCAGTAATGGGTCCCTAAGGGTGCTTTGAGCAAGGAAATTTGAAATATCAAATGATTTAGAATGATGCCATTCTAAACTATTGATTTTAAAATCTCTACGTTTAAAATTTCCGTTGTCTGGATTTTTTTTAGCACCTAAATACCTAACTATCTGTTTTTAGCGATTTATTATCCTTCAGAATATAATAAGGTGAGTTGAAATAGATATAACAAAGTACGAAAAAAGAAAAACTATTTTTTTCCCTGTCCCATATTGTGCTCTTGCTTATAGGAATAGGTAGAAAAGGAAAAAAATATATAATGAGCGCCTAAAACACATGCTAGGGATTCTTACCTTCTATTGAATTTAAAATGACGCCTATTTTTGGAGAATTTAATCCGAGTATTTTAAGCTTTGAAGTTCATCCTCAAATTCCTTCAATTGATTTTGGAATTTTTCATCCTTTCCAAGCCAAACAAACATATTTTAAATCTAAGGATTGAAAATCCCGTTTTAAGTTAAAACTCTCCCTCCAAACACACCCTAAGGATGTTTTGATGATATGCAAAAGCGCACAGAATCCAGGTTTTCAAGCAGTCAACCAATCACACATCTGTGTGTATTAGAAACTCTTAAGAAAACGTACTTTTTGATGTTATCTAAGCAGCCTGAAGATGCACACACAGACCCACATAAACAGATTCTGAATGACTTATCATCAAAAGAATTATCAAAAAACAGAAGTTACCTCCCATACAACTGCAGATTGATCTTTAGAGGATGAGGCTAAATACTTGCCGTTATGAGAGAATTGCAGAAACCACACTTCATCCCTGTGTTGTCGTAATACCTGATCCAATAAATTAAACAGCTCAAAGTGATGACTTAATCACTACAAGAACAATATTATGAAAGATCATAAGGATAAACTCTAATTTAGAAAATAATTCAAAAAATAGAACTTCAGAAAGATATGTTCTCAATATTAATCTAGCATCTTTGGTTTAAAAAAGCTTATCAAATTAACATGAAAATTGCAGTCCATTCAAGATATAATGCATCATTCACAGAACCAGATTTTAGGTTTCAGGTTTCAGCCAGATTGATATTTGAGATAACATAAAATCTTTCTGGGTTTCGGCATAATTAACCACTCCTGAGTCTACATGGACAAGAAAAAATGATAAAACTTTCAGAAGTAACTTAAGAGAGCAATGAGAAGAAACCAGCCAAATCTCAAGTTTCTATTTTTCCTTTATCATAGTTTTAAAAGATGTTCTTGTTGGAAGAAGTTTGACAGAAAAATACTAACTACCTTGAATGGGTGTTTATAAAGGAATCAAGTCTCGCAAACAGATTTTTCTTATACACAACCACTCATACACTATTCCTATGACTAGACCTTCCCTTACCTTCCAAGGGAGATTGAATTAGAAGTGCTAGGTAATCTAAAACATAACTTCACGATCAACTTTGTAAGCCTACTTGGGTATTGAGTATTTACTTGGTCTTTCACAATCAACGGATAGGAAGTAACACCCTTACAATTGATTTTACTAAACTGACCAACAATGTGAAGTTTAAACAAGCAACTGAACTTGCATCTTGATGTGCACCAAGCTACAGAAAGTAACTAGGCTAAGCATGGCATGTATTGAACCAACATAACCTTGAAAAGTAAAAATCCAACCACATTCCATGTCCGCATAGAGACTAAAGAAAGAGAATTAATGATATTAATATTTGATAATGACCATGAGAGTAAGAATCAAAAGCATAATAATAATTAACATAACAGTTGTAATTTTTTTAAAGCTTAAAATAGTAAAAGGAGATCAGCAAACACAACAAAGCGTCACTTTATAATTCCATGCGCTAAAATATAGATAATATCATTTAGCAAACAAAAATTATAGATAATATCTCGGCTTATGATCAGATGAAGGAACATACTGATAAAGAGCACGCACCTATGTAAAGCAAAAAAACACCTTAACCTGTGCCAACATTTCTAACCTGTAATGTTTTAGAAGGAATCTGATTTCTCCCACACTGATGATCAGAATATAATGATAGTTCACTGTTCAGAGTGTTGTGAAACACACAAGCATCTCTCTGCACATCAAGAGCTTGTTCAACTAAATGTTCTAGCCTTCTTTCAGGTATCATGACTGCTGCAGGTAGCAACTTCTGCAATTTCTCTAGACAATTTGTTCTCGCGATTGCACCAGCATTGTCCTGACTGGAAAGTCCAAGGGCCAGAAACTGGGAAGGATAAATAATGTAGGCTGAAAGCTCATGAACTCGGCCATCATTGATAGAAAGGGGCACAATTTCATTCCTCAGAGTACTTAGAGCAGCCATGAATTTTTCCTCTTTCAAGAGACCCAAGAATTTCTGTTCCAATATTAAGAAAGATGCTGATTTAACAATGGCTTCATCCAAAAGACCAATATTATGCAATGTGGCCAGGCCTTCATCCCATTTTCCGTCCACCACTTGCTGCATAAACAATATTACGGCTGATGAGTGTAATGGTATCCCGGATTCTTCCTCTAGAAGAGTTGCAGTCTTTTTATAACCAAGAGAATACAATGCCCTAGTTACGATCTTGATGAATTCCTGTTTTTTGATAATTCCTTTCGGACCAACTGTTTCATCATCTCTTTGGGATGAAACCAGCTTTGCCATCGAGTCTCCCGAAGAGCTCGATAATGTCAGTGTATGAAGCGCGTCCTCCTCTGAATCACCTGGGGGACCTTTCAAACGCTTCGAGGGTGGTTCAGTATCCTCTATACCTCCCATGAAATGTACAACTTAGCCCATATACGTTCTATATACAAGCAGAACAAAGGTACAATTGATAAGGCAAAAACTGGCACACAAACATGCGAGTTGAAGAGAATATGCATGCTTGGATGATAAAGCTTGATGTGTAAAAGGGTGCTGCAGCGCATACATCAATAATTTGTAGATATTAAGAACAACAAACTAAATCCAGAAATCAAGATGCCTAGACTCTGGTCAAACCTTTCACATTACAAAGAATAATCAAAAACCATAAGTTCAACAATGATAATTGAAAACTTGAAATCCAGAAAAATAAAGATAGATGATACAACAGGCTAGCTACTTATACAGAGTTTTTGTTAATGCTGGAGAGAATCATATAGTTAGTGTACTAGTGTATTCAATGATGACATTAATAATTACTACAAATTTCCAGTACTCATCAAAAATGAAATAGTTACAACTTTCCAATAAAAGAAAAACGGATAGAGAGAATCTAATGCTAAAGATGAATTAAGAACATAATTGTCTCGTGTCTCTCGAACTTTCAGGTATAACTAATTGAAAAGTAATTACTTCAAATAGATCCAAAAATCCCAAAACCACAAATCAAAAGTAAGCAACAGCAACAGAAACAAATACAAGAAATCATAATCAAAAGAACAGAACATGAAGAAGAAACAATAAATTATTACCCCACTTCTTTCATCAACACCATGTACAAAATATTGAATAAATAAATACATGACAGATTAATTAATCAGCAAAAAATATCAATCAATTACCGGAAATCATCAGCGACGATGAACAATCAGAGCCACCCTTTCTGTTTCTCAGAGTTCCAAAGATTTTACACGAAGAAAACCCACACCCACCAAGCCAATGAAGAAGAAAATGCCCAAGGATAAAGGGACCGACTTAGAAGACAGAGAGAGAAAAATACCAAAACCAGAAAAGTGCCGAAAGTTATGTACTACTGCTCTATATGGGTATCTGTAAATTTAGATACAGATTTTCATAAATTATATACATAGATTTTTTATATATATATATTTTTTATATATAGAATTAGAACACTAACACATATTCTACCAAAAAAATCACTTTTGTTGATAATAATCTTCTTGTTTTGGGCTTTTGGTAGTTAGGCACTTGGCATTGAGACGATAAAAAGAAATGTTACTGCGAATCCAGTTTCCAATTGTTTAGGCTTGTTTTCCTTTTTTGGAATATTTTTTTTTCTTCTCTCTTAATTTTACAACAAAGACAAATGGTAGGAGTTTATCTTTGCGTGCAGGGAACCAAGGCATAAATTTGTATAAGATTGGAATATACTTGGTGTTTGCTATTACAATTTTATATGCGAAACTTGTTTTGTTGAATTAATCAAATATGTTGTTAAAATATTATCAATTATAGTTGTCGATGCAATGAGATCAGATAAAATTATAAATTTGACTCACTATAATTAATCAAATATATTGTTAAAATAGTATTAATTATAGTCGTCGACGTAATTAGACTGGATAACATTATAAAATTGACTCACTAGATCAAATATGTTGTTAAAAAAATATTAATTATAGCTATCGACGTAATTCACACTAAACAAACTTATAAAGTCGCAAGATATATCATTTTTCTTATAATTAAACTTCTAGTTTAGGCCCGTGATAAATGTATTTTTCAATTTTTACCATTTGCGTTCCATTTTAATCTTAAATCAAGCACATTTTTATTTTTTATTTTTATTTATCCTTCATTTCGTTTTCAAATTTTTATTTATTTATATCCGTTTATCTTTTTATTTTTCAGCTGATTTGACATAAAAACTTGCCAAAAAATTTAAACAAGTAGATTGATTCTGAAATGAAGGTTGGGGAATGTAGTTGATTGCTTGATTTGGACCATTCAATTCTATATTATATACTACAGAATTCCAGTGGGATTTCTGTATCAACAGCACAATTGAGTGACGCCAAACCTAAACAAAGTGAGATGGAATGAACCAATATTTCTATCCGGATACGTGTAAGGCCTGTCTGAGATACGTGTGAGGCCTATGTCCGTGGATACTAACATAATTTTTATAAATGAACAAAAAAAGATATTATCAGAGGACAAATTCATTTCCATATTAAATGTTGACGAATGTATATAGGATAAGAAAAATTAAAAAGGAATTCACATAATAAATTCATGTCTATATTAAATATCGATGAATATAAATATATAGAATAAAAAAAATTAAAAATAGACCCACACATCGGTCGCAATGCAAGAAAGATCAATATAAAAAGAGCCCAAGATTGAGGTAGGCCAGTGAAATTACGTATGAGTTGTCTATCCAATTTGCACAGGCAGCCACAACACTAGCTTATCTCTTTATAAAGAAAAAACCTTTATAAACAAATACAGTACTATATATAGTGAATTAAAGGACCAAAAATATAGTTTGTACAAGATATAGGATAACAAATAAGCAAACTCTATCCAAAATAAAATAGTAAAAAGTACATTAGACCCTTTTCTTCCAAAACATGATTAAAAATATACAAAAAAAGTCCTCAAGATGTAGGGACAACTTTGGAACAAAATAGCGCCGAGAGCGACTGTTGTGCTCCCAAGTTGTAGTCGCATTGTCAAGCCAGGTATCAGCATTGGCATTTTTACCATTGTACCGAATATATGTATGTATGTCTATATCTATGTGAAGATTACTGCACCACATTGGAGGTTCTTTTGGCACTCTCTTTCACCATGGTTTTGACGAAGAGCTCCCCTGCTCTGTACGAGGATCGGACCTGGAAAGAGGCATTATGTTAAGGATGCTCTTGTAAAAATTCTTATTAAGCTTAATATAATGAAATGGGGAAATGGGGAATTTAAAAGTTTTTTGTACAGAGAAATCAAAAGGTTCACTCAGATTTGGCCCACCTTAAAAACATTGCAGCTGAGCCAAATCGGTCTAATCAAAAGTAACCAAGTTTTCAAGAAGCCAATCTGAGTTCCAACTTTCAATTAATTTTATGAAATCCCATCATCTTACTAAACCAACTCAGTCAAGTTTATGTAATGATCAAGCATCAACATTGTTGCATAAAAAAAAATTAGATAAAGACAATTACCAGGGGTCCACTGGCTACATAACGGAAACCAATGGACTCTCCATACTCCTTCCAGAAGGAAAATTTCTCAGGTGTAACATACTCTTTGACAGTGAGATGTAATGGAGTTGGCTACACCAATAGAACAATAGCAAGTTAGTATTGATGTACTAATAGGTCTTGCATGGGCAGAGGCTGCCTTTTAGATGCCTGGGAACTGAATAAATTTGAGTTACTACCCTCTAACATTACTCCTCCTTAACTGAGTGTAACTTGTTTTAGAGTCAAGCTTTAAATCTTAGTTTACTAAATTACTCTTTTTGTACTTACTCCTATTAAACAAAATAGCATCAGGGTTTATAGAAATAATTTAGAAAGCTTTGAATTGTCAAAACAGTAAGTGGCTAACCAGAAAAAGTAGTAAAAAAAGAAAAGGCACTCTTTAGGGGACGTAAGGATACTATGGGGCTAGGGCAACCTCATTGAACCAGAAACAATATTCATTCTTGCCAGGGCTGTTTAGGAGTGGAATTTTCTCCATCACAATTCAGCATGTCAAGTATGTCCTCAAGACAGGTGATTAGCTGGACTAAACTCAGACCAGCTAGAGACTGTGGCATCACAAGGCCAGTGGTGCCAAATGGTTTATAGTTTAGCTCACCTGTAAATACTGTCCAAGCGTCAAAATATCAACGTCTATGGCCCTTAAATCAGCCATGGCTTCCTTCAGCTCATCATCAGATTCTCCAAGTCCCAACATTATAGAAGATTTTGTTATCATCCCCTCCTTGCTGAGCTTTGCATGTTTTAGAACAGATAAACTCTGGTCATACCTGCATATGTATATAACTACAGTGCTTAACAGCCAACTAGAAAGGGAAAAAAATGTTTTTATGAATAATAAAATTCTACATGATTCCAGGGACGACAAATATTTTATTTGCAAGATATATAGTGAGTTCTTAGCTGAAAGGATACAAAGTAAAAAGCTAGAAAAAACACAAGGATACACAAATTTAACCTTGACTGTTTCACTTACATAAATGTCTTCAACTCATGTTCTTAATGGAAAATGCATTAATATACAAAGGAAACTCATAAGGTGGGTTCATGGCTTCATGCATAATTAAGGGTGAATTATGCTCAGTTATGATAAGATGCAAGAATATTAAGGTGGTCTTAGATCTCTAGAGTCTGGATATACTGAAAGGGTGAGATAAAGATTTATTTTGCTGACTCTAACAACTCTTTTTTTGCTTAAGTTTTAAATGCAGTACGCTCTGCATTCAAGTTATATTTGAATACAGGTTGTGTATTTAGTTTAAAAATACAACTTTCTTTCCTCATGTGTTCATCCCCAACAAAGTTGAAGAGCTAACCAATAAGAGTGCAACTAATATTCCTTTAGCAGCCTACGCTAAGGATTTCACTGATTGTCTCTGATGATTGGTCTCTACCACAAAGCTGCCTTCGGATGCACCAATTTGCGAAAAAGCAAAATTTTCAACTGCTATTTGTGTGGATTACAAATACAACCCAGAGAGCTCAAGTTGTGGACTGGTACCACCCAATAAATTAAATCTGGACAGTCAGTTGGCATCTGAATGGGTGCATACTGAGCAACCTTATCATCAAGTACAAAATGGTTTAACCATTAAAAACTGCAGAAGTCAGAACGTCAACAAAAGTAAAAGTAACATCTGAAGAAGAATGAAGGGACTGGGCAGAAAATTCTTGTAAGTGAGAGTAGTGATTTTTCAGAGTCGTCTGGATATAATTCAGTAAGCTTTGTTAAAAACTTGTACACTACCCCTACTTAATGAAAATTCTACGAATATCTAACTAGAAACTGTTAACCACTGCTCAGGAAATGACAAAAAAACAAACAAGGCTACCAATTTTACTAATTTTACTGAAAATAAAAGAGAGATGAATTTTCAACAACTCACCCTGCCCGGGGATCTCTAACGATTCGCTGGAGTCGTTTAACAGTCTCAATGTTGTGAGCAAAAACATCCAATCCTGAGTGTACCAGAGTTGATACCGCATTTAAGTCACCCCGGAAATCAGAAGTTAAACACTCAACCATGATATCAGGCTTCAGCTTCTGCCAGAGCATTTAAAGGGTGTATATCAGAACTCTGTTTGTACTCTAATTCTCTTCAAAATATGCATGCAAAAGGAAATTCAAAAAAATAAGTAGTTAATTTCTTTCGTCAGGGAATTATAAGTACCTTCATAGCTTCGACAGTTTCTGCAAAATGTCCACTCCCACCATCAGGTATATCATCCCGATCAACACTGGTTAGAACAATATAATCCACGCTGCAAGATAAGGAACCAAAGAGTTTATTTATTACCAAAACAATAATGCATAGCCCAATTTATTTATGAGTAAACGTGAAGCTAAAAAAAAAAGTTCAACTGCAAATGGTGTTATTAACGCTAATACGCTGTACATCAAACTTGAAAGATTTCTTACTTTTTATCTTATCGACTCCTTTTGAAGGTGTACCATGTTAGTTACTTCCATAGAGATTGCAAAATAAGGAATGTTCAGGTGTAAACAAGTAAAAATAAGATGTGACAGCAAATTAATTACTTAATCAGGATGTCTCCATACTAATTGCCAGTCAAACTCCACTCGTGGTCTAGGGAAGTCATACATAAGTAGTTTTATGCAATACCTTCAGCTTATTTTTGTTTCAAAGATAACAACAAGGGGTCTCATGAATCCTCTATGTCAAGTTACCAAGCATTCTTAAAGCTTAAGCTATTAGAAAATGGGTCCAACAACGTATGTTATACTTTACCACTCTTCAGTGATTGTATGATAGTAATCACAAGCAATGTGACTCAACAGTAATCCTGTTATAGTCCAAACCAAATTTGCATGGTTTTCAGTATTATGCATCTTGCAAGTAAGAAACACGTGAGTGTGTGTGCGCGACGAACGTGTTTGTACATATATGAATGTATAAAGTAGTTGTGACTATGTACCCCCAACTAGCAATAGCTTGGGCTGTGTT
This sequence comes from Aralia elata, assembly GCA_034770075.1. Lineage (NCBI taxonomy): Eukaryota > Viridiplantae > Streptophyta > Magnoliopsida > Apiales > Araliaceae > Aralia > Aralia elata. The sequence continues at coordinate 83,491,189 of CM068387.1, read as the reverse complement.
CTGCGGTTCCATTGGATCAGGTGGTGCAGGGTTTCTACTAGTTTTCACAGCACAAAATCTGCAGCCACGGGTACAAGTATCCCCAAGAAGCATAATCGTTGCTGTTGCAATACCATCCCCACCTCCATTCCAGCACTGCCCAAAAACATTTCTTATATTAACTAGAGGTTTTCATTCGTAATTAATTCTTTCAAACAGAAAAACTAAATCGAAGCAACAGCATAACAATACAAAGCTAATGGAAATAATTTACTTAAAATACAAAAAAAAAATGTAATTATGCTTTTTGACCCATCTCAGAAAAGGATCTTTACAATTTATTCTTTCTTTAAAAAAATTTCTCCAAAGATTGTCATAAAGCTTAGAATACAAGTACAGATATACAGCAATAACTAGTAAAATAAAAGGACATAACTAAATGGTAAAAACAGATATTTTTTTTTAGTATAATACCTCTCCAATATTGGGGCATTGGGCTTCCTGGCAAACGGTGTTGAGATTGAGGCGAGTCAAAGTTTCCTTCACCTCCTCATATTTCTGACCTTGTGGGGCTTTCTGCCGCAGCCATTCGGGTTTCTTTACATTCGGATCCCTCCCAGTAAATGGGCCCATCCCACCTGGGTACGGCGATGAATTCGAGGATAATAACGAAGAAGAAGGAGAAGAATTATCAATTTGTGGAACTGGGTTCTTCAATTCGGCAGCATTAGTGCTATTCTGTGAAGTGGCGGTTGAAGAAGACAAATCACACCTGATTATGGCAGTTCTTCTAAAGGGTGGGTAATAAAATGAAGAAGAAGAAGATGGAATTGCAGGTTTTAACATGAAATGGTGTTGAATCATCATTCTTCTTCTTCCTTCCGATAAACAGATACAGCAGAAGGACGAAGAGAATAATAGAAAGGAGTAAGCTGGAGATGGAGGAAATGAAGAAATAATGAAGTACAGAACTTGGGTTTCTCCGTCTCAAAGTTTAGAACTTTTTGCTGGATGGTTGGTTGGTTTGGCAGATACAAACTGTAAACAAACAAAATACTAGTAAATTTGACCCAGGCCTGGAGGGTTTTCTTTTCAAGTCGGATCTTAATTGGATCGCCCACCCACATTTATTTAAGCCCGACTTGAAATGACATTTCCCAGTGTTAATTAAGTATTTGTGTACGACATGGTTTGATCGATTGAATTGTTGAATGAATAATCAGAACTTAACAATTTCAGTTTTATTAGAGTGAGTGTTAAATGAATAATCAAAATACATTGTATTTGTACTAATCTTAAATAAATTATTTATCTTTATAATTAATTCTCCATGTACTCTGTAATGGGAAATTTATAAAAGAAGATTCTCTTATTTTCTCTTGCTAATAATTTGTAGAGAAAAAAAGATGACGAATTGAGAATGTTATCCTTGTTAGTAGTTTTATACTAAGTGTGTCTTTAATTAATTATATAATAAAATGTGATCATTTGTTTCATGTTTGGTCGACTGAAAAAAAAAAAGAACTAAGCTTCCTTCATACTTTGTGACTAATTTGTATACCACTAGTACTTCCCCAATCTATTCACTGAAGCTCTGGAAATTAAAACGAATATTCATTTATCAACAAACAGTATATATGACATGATGAAGAATGCCAGGTATTCCACCAAAAGAAGAGCAATTTACTCAAGAGTAAACAATAGTATAGTAAATGAAATATACAGTTTAATCTGTGAAAATGATAGATGAATAAACACTCAGCAAAATTTATCGTGTACTAAAGAACATTGCCAAAAAAAGCCCAAGTATCCTTATGTAACTATCCTTACAAACTACTCCTGGTGGGTAAACTCTCCAAAATTCTCTCCTATAACTGAAGATAACACACGCCAAACTCCCATTGTCTAAAATGGGTTTAAAGGCCTAATTATGTTAGTGAATTAAGGAGCAGAAGATGAGCCCTCACTAGAATCTTCTGATTCTGAACCATCAATCATCTTCTCAAGTGATTCCATATCCCCAGCTTCTGAACTTGTGTGCATCCTAATCTTTTCAGCATCTTCACTGAGAAATTTTAGAGAAGCATGAAAAGTTTTAGACATTATTAGTTGCATTTATTAAGCTGTACAAGTTTAAAAGAAAGAAGCTTACTCTGATACCCCGAATATTTCTTTCACAATTAAGGAGCTCCCCTTCGAACAAAACTCTGGCAGCTGGTCCACAAGGTAGTACAGAAAATTTTAACTTAATTAGACCAGCTAAAAATGAGAAGCATACTCATAATTCCAGCCTCAAATTACAGAAAAACAAATCAAATATATGTCAGCAATTGTTGGTTAGTTTGTCTCGAAATTCAATGAAACTATGAACTGGCAATATACAACTAAAAGGAAGATGGCAGTTGGCAATACCAAAATGGCTTTTAAGCCTATTACCTCAGATAGATAATAAACTTTTCCAAAAAGAGCTTGCACGGCAAGTTTTCTCTTGAAACCCCTTGCAGAATATCCAGACATATCCATGACAACTGGACCTGAAATGCAATAGACAAGTTGTCAGTATCTAATAGCAGAGCATCAATATATAGGTATTCTTAGTTTGGCATTCCTCCTATGTAGTCCCAATGGTACTCAGCAGGCCAGCAAAGATCAAGGACAGAAAGAACTCCAACACCATAAAACATACCATCCACCAGCAGGACAATGCATTCCTTATCCTTTAAAAGCTGTTTGGCATAAAACTTGATGCGGACAGTAAGTGATCCCAGAAAACTTAAGGGGAAAAAAAAATACACTCAGTGTTGGTTCAATCAGAGGCACAAGCCACATGACTTAGGGACTGGGGACCATAACCTATGATTCTTGCATTCACGATTTGTTTCAAAAAACTTTAATAAACACTACAATCATGTCACTGTTACATTGAGGCAACAGCATATCATATATTTTGTAACATCAAACATTTCTATGGAATTCCAATTCTGGGTGCAACTTGTAATTTCTTATGCCGACTGCAAAATCATTTTTTCCTCTGAGGATTAAGTGGGTAAGATCCAAACTAACACAGTAGGTTTAATGCATCAAATATTTTACTTGTCCAAGTTCATTTGTTCAAACCATAATTAGCCACTTCTATAAGGTGACTGAATTCTCTCAGTTGTGAACACCTAAAGCTTTGTAGATCAAGAATATTCTCTGCACATCCTCTACTGTTCATCAGAATATCCTGTATAGATTGATTTTTAACACCATGCACAAGGACGTGCAATATAACACATGATTGAAGAACAAAATTACCTTTGTCTTTCACAATCCTCCTTGAAATTTCTTGCAAAGTTTCAGCTACTTGAGAATCATCCAACATAGATACTTTTCTGAGGTGGATCAAATTTGCAACCAATTCTGGGTTAAAGGGATTTTCGTTCAACGCATAACGAATATATTTGCGTAAAATCTCCTCCATGTTAAAACCTGTCTGAATATCCAATAACAAAGTCATTAAACTGAAACATATAGTTTCCCAGTATATTAGATGACTGCTTGACAAATATCACAAGCATGCAAGGTTGACACGCATTAAAATGACCAAAAACAAAATAGCACCTTAAAGTTTTTTTTAGAACAAATAGGAAACGTATCATGGTTTTCCATGTAATACGAATGGTTATGAGTATATTATAATATTTCTATTTCTTCCTTTAAGTGCAAGACAGACAACCCTGTTTGGAAAGGGATTAACTTTACTTGACAAATTGTGGAGGGTGATAACAAAATTCATCTACTTTATACTAATATTTTGTATTCTTTTCATTTTAGTTTTGACAGATAGAAAGATATCTATAACTTCTTTGATTATATGCAACAACAACAAAATTTTAAGGAATGGATTGGATGAAACTTTTCTTGGATAAAAGATGTAAGATAGAAATATTGGATGAAACTTAGAAAAAATAAATAATGAAAGAAATTTCCTTTAGATACAAATAATAAAAGAAACTATTGAAGCAGCAAAACTTTAATCATGATTTAGGTCAGAAACATAAAAAAAAAAAAATAAGGATTAAGGAGTCTTTGGAACTTTTTGTTGAAGTTTATTATGAAGCCTTGTTCTGTTCTTCATAATTGGAGAGCTTGCTGCTAGTCAGAGTTTAGGGTTTGTACATCAGACGATGTAAAACTGTGAGTGGTGCTTCCATGCTTACATTGATATTCTTACAGGGTTTTGGAATGAGAGGAATGCCATTTTTTTCTCAACAGCTATCTGTTTCTACATTTACTCTAGCGTATTGGCTTTGTGGTTACTGTGTTGCTATATTAGATGTTAATAGGAATTAACGGGTTGCCCTTTATTAAGGACACTGTTATTTTCTTCCATTACTTTTTTATCTCTTTGGGGGACTTCTTGTACTCCTTGATTGCCTAATCTTTTCTTCCTAATATAATTTCTTCATACATCTAATAAAAAAATCATGTAAAACCAATATGTGTGTATCAATGCAATTTCTAAAAGTCAAACCCCCACAGTAGAGAGATACAATTGAGTCAAACACCTATGTTAGTTTATATGAAAAAAAAAGACATAAGGGGATTAGATCAAAGATGTAGGATGCATCTACCTTTTGCATCAGGTCCTTCAAAGCTGATTGTTCTACTGCATCCCTTCCTTTTTCAAATAACTCATCTATTGATTTGCACAGCACAGCATTTTTATTGACCTGAAAAGATTATTGCTAATTAGGTAGCTACGCGTGCATTGAGAACAAATTCAGATGTTTCTTTAGGTTAAACAAAATAACCTTCAAGACTAGTACTTTAACAATTGACAAGTGTTTAGTTAAAACAGTGTACTGGCTTCTCAGAAAACATGGGGCACAGATCTAGCTCATGATTTGTTCCAATATACAGAACATGCCTGTGACATCGTTGAAAAATCTACTTATAAAACAAAAATTAATTGACAAATTAGCTGCTAAAAGACTAGGAAAAGCAATCTCTAGTTAGTTATTTAGTGTTTAGAGCATCTGAAGATTTTCTTTCATAAACTTTTGAAATTTTCCTTCTATCCCATTCCAACCGGTGCTGCACTACAACCAATATATAAGATTATAAAGCATGCCCACATATCAGTGTATGCTTTTGGATGTTTTGTGTGTGGGTACTTGAGTGTATAACCTTTACATCTCGATCTTTAAATTAGTCAAAACTACCTTGGACACACAGATAAAAGGGTGATTGCTCCTGAAGCTGTTTGGGTTAGTTATTGCCATCGTCATTGAGGCGAGGTGAGCTACTGCATGTTATTTGGACTATGTCTATGGGGAAAAGAGAAATTTTGAAGGAAAAAAAAAGTTCATACTTTTGGAAGAAATAGAATGCCCTTTCAAATGCTTCAAGCAGTACAAGCTGTGTAATGGTGGATCATAACAAATTTGTGATTTGTCTAACTTATCAAAAATAATAGAGTTGAGAGAAGACACACAAGAATGTGAAATTGCTTAAACATATACTAGAGCCTGAAAACAAAAATCATAAACGAAAGTTATGCCAACATAAGCCAAAAGCTAACAACTGGTGAATGAATAGACTGACCAATTTGCGGCGCAACTCTCTGGGAGAATTGAATTTGCGAATGGTCTTGACAAAGGCAAAAACGAAAGTTATGCCAACATAAGCCAAGGGTACGGCCAGCATCCAAGGAAAAGAGCTCTGGCCAACTCGGGGACCAGGAATCGCCTGAGTCACTGAGCCAGTGAACTCGACCAGGTCCAACGCCTTCTCTTGTATCCACGGCAACTCCTCCTCCTCTTCTTCATACAGTTCCTCCTCTTTCTTATTCTCTGCTTCTTTTTTAGGGTTTGAATTTGTATTTCTTGCCGAGGCGGCAGCAAAAATCAGCCGCCGGCCGGAGGAATTGACGACGGAGGAGGAAACAGAGAATAAGGGCTTGTGGGTGTGCCTTAAATTGTTGAATAAAGATGAATTATTGGTAAAAGAACTGATTTTTCTCGTTGTTGTAGATTTAATTGACGGGGATAGGCTTGGGCGAAGACATTGGGAAGCACAATAACAATAAGAAGAAGAAGCAGCCACAGACATTTTTTCTTTATGCTTTATGGGGATTGGGGAATATAAAAGAAGCGAAGACTTTCAGTTGGGGTGCGATGGAAATTGGGTTTCTCCGGTAGCTGGTGGTTGTTGTGGTGGTAGCGGCAGGCAGCTGCTCCAGTGCAGATGGGTTAAGGTTCGTGTAGTGGGTTTTGTATAGTCAGAAACATTTTTGGCAGTGTACGGCCTTTTAGAACAGAAAATAAATAATTCTTCCAAAATATATATTTTCGATACTTATGAAATCCCACAAATAAGTCCTATTATGCTTTAATTGACTATTAATTAAGTTATGAAATCTTATAATTTTAAGCTAATATGAATTTACTAAATTTTAACTAATACAATATTTAATTATACAGATTATTTAAAAATTACTAATAAAAAATATTATTTTAAAGTTAAAATCAATTTTTTACATCCCAAATTAAATTTTAAACTCATAAATTAATTAAGATAAAAACTTAAATGGACCCTCTTTCCTATTCAATTGTTTAACTTCAATTTCTGTTTGACATTCTCCACATACTAAGGTTCATGGCACACACATTTGTGTGTGTAATTTAACAAATGAGAGTAAAAAAATCGATTGATAGTTTAAATAGAGAGACAATAACATAGTTATTCATCACCCTTTTGCTATCCCTTTGTAATATAGATAAAATTTAGCAGGATGATTTTGCCCTTCACAACTTCCAAAATGAAAATGCTCTTTTATAAGATATTAGTGTATATTTAATAATTACAGTGTATTTATAAATTAAAAGCTTTAAAAAAAAATTGTGTTCAAAAAGATGTGAAAGAGAAAAACTACAAGAAATGATCAATAGAAATCAAAACAAAAAAATAAGGTTTGAATTACATATAACAATATAATTGAAGAAAATAATTAGCTAACAGTTTACTAACAAATCATACAATAGGCTTATTGCAATATACACATACGTTCTAATGTGCATTCAGCCACCAAAAGCATGTGCCAAACATGCAATACATGTAGTATGCATGAAGATCAAAAAGCTATTGTAAAATTCCTGGTTAGATGTAATCAATGCATGATGATTGAACTACAGGAGAATGCACTTAAATACTCCTACTTCCAGCAGTTAAAAAAACTGTAATGAAACTTCAGAATCAACACTTGATTGGATGGATCATATTACTAGAATAGGACTAGTTTCGATACAAAAATCAGACGAAACTGAGGTAAAATTTGCAGCAAAAAACACTTGAAACTACAAGATATGTGAATCCTGTTTCAGGAAAATGTCAATATAATACAATAATTTGAACACAGAGATGATCTGCGGACCAATGGCTTCATTCCCTACTACTCCTCGTAGGCTTGGCAGTTTACATGTTCCAGTAAAGCTGCAGGAGACAGATTTCACTAATAATCTGAAAGTTTTGGACAATGCAAAGCATCACCGCTAATTCTGGACCTGGCATTACAGAAGAGAGAAAATGTCAGCTGAAGTACTAATGGAAGAGACAACTTCACTAAATGTTTCTTCAGATTATCTAATAGGCAGCAATCAAAATGCGCAATGTTTACATATGAATCAATTATTGAAAGAAAAAGGAATCTTGACTATTCAATTTTGTGTTAATGTAGCAATCAAGTGCTAATTGGGTTCAAACCATCTTTTCGACAGCAAGGGACCTCAGTAGGGAACAGCTGGATATTACCCATAAGAAGTATCTTTAAGCGAAAAGAAAAGAATATCAATGTAAGAATGAAGCATGTCTCCTAAAACATGCGAAATTTACTTTTCAAAGTGGCAAGTGGCTTATCAGAGTACTGCTGAACACTAGGCTTCTTGATATATACTTCATCAACTCAATGTAGCAATTTTAATTACATAAAAACATTAAATGTAGGATGAATTCAATTAGTTCATTTGTATATTTAAAGATTAAAGTGTCCATTGCTAACTACAATTCTAAAAGCTAGGCAAACCCTGTTCAACTAGTGAAAAGATTTCCATGCATCTACTTTCCAGTTTCCATCCCTACACAACACTACAGGGCCAAAACTAGGCTAATGGACTTTACTTATTAGCTGCTAAAAGGACAGACCCTAAATTTTATAAAACCTCAATAAATATAAGCAATTAAACACACAGTTATAAGACAGAACTTCAGCAAAACTATCAAGGTCTTACATATCTATGTAGGTGAATTTGATATTCAATCATGTTTTCTACCCAACTCTTTCTTCAGTTGAATAGCAAATGATAGACTGCCATGTTATCAGTTCATGCAAAACCATTCCACAAAAAATAGCTATAGAATTCCACGAAATGTGTTGGAGCTTATTCTGCAAATTGCTCTGAAGTAGTCCTAGATGACCAATAAGTTGGCAAGTTATAGAAACTTTGACCAAGTAGAAGACATTGGGAATGCTTAGATATTATGGAAGCATCATGTGCACATTATCAAGGAATTTAGACTATGAAGTCACATGGGTGACATACCCTTTGGTGCCATTCTGAATATACTTTACTACTAACTAGTCATAGAAAATGATTGATTTTCAATCATTTGGTTTAGGTTTAATCAGAAAATAAAAAATAAAATTAGGTGATGCTGAATGAAACATTTTTAGATAAAAAAACTGAATGAAACATTTAGAAGGCCAGGGCTTCTTATTGAGAAAGGAAAATTAAGGGGTAGAGGACTAAAAGGGTAAGGTAGGATGGGATAAGATTTGAATTCAGGACGAAGCATTAGGGTATGAGACTTTAATTAGTGATAAACAGAAACCTAATTGCTGCCTAGGGCACTGTTAACATACTAACAGTAACATTAAACCAGTAAGTCATGATTTGCTTTTATTGAGTTTTGAGCTGCAAAAAGTTGATTCCTTATAGAAGGAAAGGATTAGACTTAATGAGATAAACTCCAAGACTGCTTAAGGCACATTTACAATGTCTGGCTGCATCTATAAGTTAAGAAAAACAAAGCAAGAATTAACACTTGGTAAGATAATAAATTCTAAAGTGTCCCATAGGTTTTCTAATTTTCAGCCGGAACCCCAACTAGTTTGGGATAAAAGGTATTGTTGAGTTAAGCAGTGGAGTCTCAAGCCTCTAAACAGTACCATAGATAATTCTGATTTTTATCAACTACAATCTTATTATGGGTACAAAGGGTAGAAGCATAAGTTATGCTAATTAGAAACTCTATAAAAGGAAAGTCCTACTAAACAAAATGACAAATAAAACAAGGTCTTCACTCTTCACTAAGTGTCATCCTTTTAAAGGGACCCCAATTGGGTTCACCATTGAAAGTCATTGATATGATCTGATAATGAACATTCCCTCCTATCACAACTCCCATGCAAATCTTACACCTTAATTGCTCTTCCATAAATTCATCCCCGTAACTGCCACCGCAAACTCCTCCTATTCCATGTACGCTAATACTCAGCTTTTATTCCGCGAAGGAAAAAACTTAGTTAAGCGAAGGCCTTCACAATAGACTATGCAACCTTTCTTCAACTACATCACTACACGAAGGACTTCCTATCTCAATCACCCATCTGAACAGCAATTCTTATGTTGTCACAACTTCCACCTCTAAGATTGCAATAAGCCTATTGTTTAAAATAACATTAATAATTTAACAACATTGAGCGGCCATATATAATATACTAGTATTGCCCGTAGTGCCTCCGGCACTGTGAACGAAGGGTTAAATTTATCCAAACCTTTGGACGGTCCGGATGATTTAATAGGTTGTGCTGGAAAATTTTTAGATTCAAAATCATTTGTGTTTTGTATAGTTAGATTTATCTTCAATCTTTCAAACTTCCCAATACCAGAAATTCTTTAATTACTATGTCAATTTATACTAGAACCATAAATTGTTACCAAATTAACAACCTTAGTTCCATTCCACATGACACAAACTATACAATTAAAAGATAAATATAGTAAAAATCACATCTTTAAATAGGAATCGCACTGCAAGTGGACTTACATCAACAAAAACCTCACAAAGCCAGGGTCAACATGATAACAAGAATAAAGGGTATCAAGAAAAATAAATATAGACCCCCTACCCAGATGACCAAAATAGGAAGGACAAAATGAAAATAAAAAGGAAAAATCAATTTTTACCTTGAAGGGGCAGAAACCATCTTCGCCTGTGAAGTAGCCTTGGGCGCGGAGGAGGCAATGCCAGTGTCCTGAGACTGAGTTGGAGTTAAAAGGGACATTTTCGAGCCCTAGGCTAATGATTTTTAGAGAGAGAAACTTATAGTATTCAACAGATTTCTTGATTTTCCTTCTGGCACAGCTTCAGGAAACAGTGAAACAGTTCCCAACAGTGTCTCGGCGTCTCTCTCTCTCTGGAGGTCAAGGGTTACTGTGGGTTTTGGAAGGGTTTTTTCCTTGCACGAATCACGATATGGGGTGCTATGCCTACGCACTACATCCATCCGACCAGCTGTATCATAGCTTGCTTCAATTTCCTCACTTAAATTCTCTCTTTTACCTTTTTTTTCTCTTCTAAACCGTGTTTGAGAGAGTTTTTAAAAAAAAAGAGAGAAGAAAAGAGAGGAGAGAATTTTTTTTTATTTTTTTTAATCAAAAATGAGGGAAATTTAAAACAGAGATTAGAAATCATTTGCTTGTGAGTTATTTTGTAGAAAAAAAAAACAGAAGAAAAGACAATGAGAGAAATAGTAGTAATTATAGATTTACTGTCTTTAAATTGTTAATAATTCATATTAATTTTGATATTAAAAATATCTAAAATTGACTTTTGTAAGTCAATAATAATTTTAGATGGAGTATTTCCTTTCTTAGTAGTTTTAATTAACTAACAAATGACAAAATACAACCTAAATACTATAAAAAAAATAAGAATTTAAGGGGAATAAGTTTTCTTTGGTAACTATCAACTATTATAAATCTTGAGATTGAGAATTCTATTTATCATAATTTGACCCCTAGAATGCAAGGGAAAAATAAAATAAAAAATTGAAAACAATATATATTTTAGAAAACATTAATCACGTTATTTGTTCCTTTAAATTCAGCATCAACTATAGATTTAAATAGTATGATAGCATGATAATGAAAAATTGATAATAGACTTGAGAATATTGTGTTAATTTATGCTATCATCAAATTGAATATATTTTTTTGGGAAAAAAAATGTGAAAATTAGACTCTGTTTATTAAAGAAAATAAAACAAGGATATCTACGTCATTCAGATTTTGACTGGACCATGCAAAGTTTTAGGCTAAGATTGCGGTAATAATATGCAGGGATAAAAACCTACCATTATCATTTTGTCATGTTTAGGAGTGAGAATGGTTGAGCAGATGATGGTGAAAGTTTTTTAGGAGGGAAAAAGGACAAAAAGACATTTATTATTAAATTTTTTTTTATATCTCCTCTCTCTTTTTTGTCTAACGAAGGGAAAGTAAAGTAGTAAACATCTGAATGGTTTGGGAGCTAATTATAAAAGAAAAGAAAATATGTTACCATACCATCCTACTTGCTTTTGAACATATCATGTTTTCGACACAAAATAAACATTAAGTTTCATTGATGGAAACTCTTTTCTCTCAGACCCATCTCACAACTTTTGGAAGAAAGCTATATAAATGCAGGAGAGAGAGAGAGAGAGAGAGAGACTTGATAAGTTATTTATCTGGATATCCAAAACAGCAAATCAAAGAGAAAACAAATATAAAAGACTAGAACTTTTATAGATACAGAACAATATAAACTACAATATCCAATGCCAAGTAGAAGTGCAAGTCTAATGGACCAATTAACAAACTACTTACCTTATCTTAATTTCAGTCTGTTACACTAATTTCAAGAAGTAAAACTTGTCTTAGTAGCCTGATATAAGACAAGGACCCTGCTAGATACTATTGAGGACAAATACACAAGCAGGATTGAAGTAAATAATAGGACTTGGAATAAAAGCTTGTTCCAAGATGTTCTCTGACATTCAATATTTTTCTCAATTTATAGAATGATCAAACTTATGAAGCAGAATATTGTTCAGTAATAGCTCAATCAGAAATGAGAGCATGTGATTTCTGTATCTGCAGTCAGCAGCATCTCCCACAACATTTTAAAATGGAAAAACAAAGCTCCTTATATCCTTGCAATATGTACATGGGTATCACTTGTAACCGAAAAGGCTATGTATATACCTATGATACCCCATACTTAAGGAGGGTGGGGTCATTGAGGAGTATGTTGATTATTTCAGACATTATCCGGCCAGAACTCCCTGAAGAAGGCCCGCTCAAATTCCTTCTCTTGCATCTTCTTTTCAATCTCTAGCATCTTCCTCATCCTTTTAGACATTTTCTTCGACTTACCTCTATCAGACAACTGACACAAGTAACATAATTAGTACATGGACAGATAAGAAAACCCCCCAGCGCCCCCCAAACAAAACAAAAAAAAAAGGAAGAAGAAGAAGAAAACCATTCAGTAACAGTCATTCTTTTTTGTTTGTAAAGTTCTCTAATTACTAGTTCACCCCAAATTGTTGCCATCATACTTCACGAACAGGATTATAATTTGATAAACAGAAACATAAATCATGCAAAACAAATGCAAGGTCATGGGGCTGAAATGCTGATGAACAACTTACTTTGTCAGTATTCCCATCAGGAACAGAATCTTCAAGACTTTCTGAGTGTGGTGTTTTCTTTACTTTATGTGCTCCCACACCTCGCTTATTCTTATCTTTATCTGCTCCCAGCCCCCATTTATTCTTCTTCAAATAAGCTTGTACAGGTTCCAATCTCCCCTGTTCAACACCAAAAAGAAGATTCGTTATCTACATAATGGGAATATACACAACTATGTAAAAAGAACTTATGGCGGAAGAATGAATAAAAAAAAACGCATATAACTCTGACACATCCTTCTATGCACTAAACTAAACCTTGGCACAGAAGATGATCATTTTTATTTGCAACCTAAAAGAACTCTATCACCAAGATAAGTCAAAAAAAGATTGTCTCGAGTTCCACAAGTAAACTTTATATCCACAAAGCCAACTACATGAAATTAAGATCAACTAGTTTCAACTCAAATAATGGGAAGTTTAAGTATACTTCAAAGTATTTGCTTAGAAATTATAATCTTGGTTTAGAGTCATCGATCTAATATAGTATTACAGAGTACAAAACAAAGTCACCAGCTTGACTCATCATATGGGATACTTCTCATTTCACTTGGGAAAGGAATGGCACAACCCTAATGTAGCTATATTATCTAACCACTTGTTACTGCCATTTCTTTAACTCATAAACGCCAGGTTGAATCCAACATCTACATATTTTTAATTAAAATTTAAGTAATAGACTGGACACTGGAGTCAGAATAATGGGAGAACAAGAGTTCTGTACCTGCTCAGAGATACCAAGTCCCGTCCCTTCTTTCCAACCGTGCTTCTTCAGTAGCTGCATATAAGAATTAATGCACCATTAAAACTCATACTTATTACAAAACAAAACAGAATGAGTAAAAGACCGCCATATATATACGCACACAATTATATAGAGAGAGAGAACAAGAGAAAAACATTACCTGAAAACCAATATTAGAGGAGGCGATGGGTGTTGCTGCGGAAGAACCCAAATCCGCTCGGAACCCTTCTTCAATTTCGTTATTTGACATCATCCCCACTTCCCAAAATCTACTGAATTTCAAATTTGCCTTCTTTCACTCTCACCTGGTTCGTCCAGGGTTTTGATTATACCAATTTTAACTGAATTTCACTCCGAAAGAAAAAAAAGGAATAAAAATGGCTCCGAATCTACAAAGAGCAATGATTCTTTTCTCCAGCTACAACTAATATTTTGTGTAATCGATCGATATTGTAGTTGGAAAGTCTATGGGCTAATTTGCCCAATTATGTTCAAGAAGCTAGGGCACTCCTCACCTGTTTGGCGATTATTCCTTACCCAATTACCCGTATCAAAATAGGAAGGGTTCTTACGATAACTTTGCATTTTGGTCCTTTCAGGGGCTTTTTATTTCACGCATTAAATCGTATATTTGGATTGGCCGAGTAAATTAGGGGTGTTTGTTATGTAGTAATTTAAAAGAATAATGACTATATTATATGTTGATTAATTTTACGAGAAACATCGTGTATTCATGCACGTTTTTATTAATATCGATATAAATTTATTATCGTATTTAATAATATTTAATTTTATATATTATCAATAATTTATCATCACTAAAAAATATTTTTAATATATTTAATAATTTTATATTATTAGTAATTTACATTAAAAATTAATATTTTTAATGTGTTTTTGATATTTTTACATGTTCTCTCTCTCACATGTAAAAATAAAGTGAGTCCCACCTTCATATGACAAAGGACACCGTAAAAATATTAAAAATAAATGTAAAAATAATACTCCTTTATTTTTTTAAATAGACAATTTTAGTTTTTATTTTTTTATAAATTCAGTAAAAAAAATTATATAAAATTCTTATTCTTTTTAGTCTGAGTTGACATTTTCATTATTTTCTTTATAGTCCAAAATTGAAATCATAATGTTAAGATGACTTAAAAAATGAAGTTTTAAAGGTGATTTTATAGTTATTTTTAAGAAATTTTTTTAAATTCATATTTGATTAGTTTTATTATTCCCTCTATTTTACAATAAACAAGTTTCATTTGTCAAGTTTTCTATTTCACAAAAAAAAGAGTTTTTTTTTAATATAGTAGTATAAAATAAAATAATATCTTTAAATTTGTTATCATAATTTATTACATGTCACTATTATTAAATTAACAACTCACTATAATTAATGATAAATAAAAAATTATATACATTATTAATATTGTATGCATTATAAATAAGATTTTTCTTATATAACGAATAAAATAATTTTATTATTTATAGAGTATTATTTTTATTTAATTATAAGAATGCCCTCTTAATAAAATTCTTGCGTCCCTCCATGAAGAATCCCAACCCCAACAACACCGACCTATACCAACGAGAATATGCAAAGTATGAAAAATTACCGAAATAAATAATTAATATCCCATCGAAGTTGGATTGCACTATACAATCCCTTAGTTTTAGTTTTATTTATTTTTTTAAACAAAAGAGTTAATAATAATAAGTATATTACTTATAAAAAAAGGAAGAATGCTCCGATATGTCGGGTGGCACAGTGGCGGCGCACTTCTCAATCTTCCAATCCGGGAATCCTTGAATACTACTATTACAATTAAACGCTCACAAATTTCAGTCTCTTCAAAATTAAGCCCTTCCTCGTTTTCTTCTTCCCCAAGATTGTTACTCTCTTGCACCAGCTCAACACTCTCTCCATCAGCTATGGCTAGCACCCAAACGACGACGTCTCCACCGGTGGCGAAGAAGGTGAAGCATGAGATGGAGATGTTTGGAGACGTTAGGAACGATAACTATTACTGGCTTCGGGATGATTCTCGCTCCAATCCCGAGGTTCTCTCTTACCTCCACCAAGAGAATTCTTATACGGATTTCGTTATGTCTGGTATTGATCTGATCTATCTCTATCCACATCGCGTTTATTCTTTTTAGTTCACTATTTGTATGTATGTATGTGTATATGCGTATTTAATAACAGTGAAGTTCATAAAGTGTTTGTCTACTCAACTCCAATTATTGGAATTGGAATTGGGCGCTGTTTAAAATAAACTGAAATTTAATCATGTTTTAGTTCTAATTTGAGTTGCCAAATACATACATTGGTTAATTTGATTTTGAAAGCTGCATCAACATATTTCACTCTGAAATTATTTGTTTCTTAAATCTATCTGGTTCTAGGGTGCTGTTTTATAAAGTTTACAGCTTTCATTATTTGTCTTTTAAATCTGTTTACAGGGTGGGTGCTGCTTTTATAAAGTTTACAGCTTTCATTATTTGTTTTTGAAATCAGCTTCTACGGTGCTGTTTTATAAAGTTCACAGCTTTCATCATAATTGGTCATGACCTTTTAATATAGTTGTACTTTGAAGTTTGAATGGAATAAGGGCTAGTCACTATTACACGCATCACCCGGTTCCAGGTTTCTTTGGGAGTATATGATTGAAAAGTAGAGAGAATGAATGACAGGAGTATTTAAATACATATGAAATCAGAATGAGATTTTATTTTTGTGCCTGGAATGAGTCACGTTTGAAGTGGCATTACAGATAATATTGTTCTATGAGAAATTAAATGTTTAATCATGTTAAAATACATTCTCTTTTTGTCATATAAGGCACATACCAAAATTATTAATCTAATAATGAGAACAGATGAAAATTAAACAATGCCTGGTATTTTCTTTCAAAATTTAGTGATGAAGAAATTCTAAGCTCATGACTTTTGACGTTGAGTTGAAAAAAAAATTTGGTTAATAATTTAGGGACCAAACACTTGGAAGATCAGATTTATGCTGAGATACGAGGACGAATTAAGGAGGATGACATATCTGCTCCCATAAGGAGAGGGCCTTACTACTACTATAAAAGGACTATGGAAGGGAAGGAATATGTTCAGCATTGCCGACGCTTTGCATCTAATGATGCGAGTCCTTCTGTGTACGATATTATGTCAACTGGACCTGATGCTCCCCCAGAACATGTTATCCTGGATGAGAACGTAAAGGCTCAAGGGCATACTTTCTATAAAATCGGTGATATGAGAGTAAGAGTAGTTGCTCTTTTGTTCTTTCTCGTGTGAAAATATTATATTTTTTCCCTATCCAGTAGTTTGTCCTTCCATTGTGCTGTGTCTTTTTCTCCCTTACTTCTTTTTGTATCCAGGTCAGTCCAAATCACAAGTTAGTAGCATATTCAGAAGATACTAAAGGAAATGAAATATACACTGTTCATATAATTGACACTGAGAATGGCACACCTGTTGGGAAGCCTCTAGTTGGTCTGACGTATGGCCTTGAATGGGCAGGCGATGAAGCCTTACTGTACATCACAATGGACGAGACACTCCGACCAGACAAAGTACGAATCATAGTCTTTCAACGGTTAATATGTTGATTTCTCTGACTGCATCAAAAATAGTTACGCAAAGTTTATGTCTGACTGATATGACTCATCATCATTTAGCTATTGCATTTATGTTTTACTCTTTCTCGTTTTTAATTGTTAGTTGATTATTAGCTGAGGTGTAAGTGTACAGAATATTGGTTACTGCTTCTACTTTTACTATTGCAATCGTGTAACTAACAATCTATGGTACAGTTTGCATGTATGCTGTTTTCCCAAGAAGGTGATTCGGGTTTTGCGCTAGTCATTAATTCCACAATAAATCTAGGGAGAGTCCTCTGTTTATTAAAATTTAAGCAAGCATTTCCTAAGACATGCATTTTAAATAAAGTAGAAAGTGATTACCGACCTAATTAAAGCAAAGGAAAATCCTGGAGGAGAGTTAAAGGAAATTTCTAAGCGGTATATCGGTAGTTCAATCATCAGCTTTCTGTAATAAGCAGAATTTGGTATTTTGGTTAGGCCTCTTGGCTCTTAGGCCTTCTACACAGAGGCATACCACCCTTTCTGTGGAATTGGTCAAGTCCAAATCCACCTCTTTATCTCCTATTAGCTATCTTGTTGCAGTGCAACAAAAATATCATCATTTCTACCCAGCATTCCTCCAAAGGGAAATAATTACTTTTTACTGTTCTTGAATAATTCTATAATCTTTCTTGTTCACATGTTTTTATAATGGACTAATGGTAGTTTTTTCACTTTTAATAGGTGTGGTTACATAAATTGGGAACAGATCAAGCAAATGACTCTTGCCTTTATCATGAAAAGGATGATACTCTAACTCTGGATCTTGAGGCTTCTGAGAGCAAGAAATATTTATTTGTTTCATCTAATAGTAAAACTACAGGGTTCATCTTCTATCTTGATATTTCAAGGCCAGAAGATGGGCTTAAGGTTTTGACGCCTCGTTTAGATGGCATCGATACATCAGCCAGTCATCGTGGAAATCATTTTTTCATTAGAAGGAGAAGTGATGAGGTTTTCAATTCCGAAGTGCTAGCCTGTCCAGTAGAAAATATATCAGCAACAACAGTTCTTATTCCTCATCGGCAAAGGTTGAAATCCCAATTTTCATACTATTGGGTACTGTTATTATTATATTACTTGTCTAGTTTTATGAAATTTATGGTTTTTCTTGACCAATCAATTTGTTGAATGGTTTTCGCCATATCAACATAAGTGGATTTCAGTTATAATATAAAATCAATATAAGTGGATTTCATTGAATTTTAAGAGAACAAATGCAGTCACAGAGGCAATAAAACAAAAACATCTTCGTGTTAGACTAGGGGACATGCAGTTGGTACTTCTAATTCTAGAAGAAGTGGTCTAGTCTTCTAGATCCATAAACTATTGCTCCAAATGGTGGTTAGATCAGTGATGAGTATTGGGGTCTTGTTTTGTGGAACTTTGTGGTGATATAGTAAATACTATTTCAACTTTGTTACTTGTAAAATGATTCTAACCACTTCACAGGCTTTATTTAGCTTCTACTTAGAGAATTTCGATCAATGATACAGCAAGTACTGAGTATGCATCTGTTCTCTATATTTGATTTCATTATAATTAGGTATCCAACAACTACAAGTCTATTCTCTTTTATGAGAAAGAAGTTGTGTCATCTTGGCATGCTACTGTAGAAAACTAAAATATATCTCTATTAATAAAGCATGAGGCTTTAGTAACCGCTCTTCGGTTATTTTCACAGCCTATGGTTAAAAAAGAAGAAGTTGGTTACCATGTCTTTCAACAATAGTTATATTATATTCCCTCCTATTTTTTAACTGCCTCCTCTCTTTTCCGCTTTCTAGCATCTCCTAAATTCTCTCACATAGTTCATTCCTATTAAATTCAAAATTCTTTATCTAAATTCAAAACTCTTTATCAAAATATTATAAAATCTCAAATTATTGTAACAGTAAAATCTAATTCTAAATTATACACACGCATCGTGTGTGCATGGGCTACTAGACTACTAGTACTAGTAAATGGGAGCTTTTTGGCTTTTCTTTGAATAATGAAAATTTGAAATTCGGTTTTTCCCTAAAAGCCAGTCTTCACTTGAACACTATTTGACTGGAATGCTGTATGTGTATAACCTTCAGAAAAATACATCTACTGAAACAGATCCACATTGTACAATTTGCAGGGAAATGTTAATGTTTTTTTTTCTTCTGCCAAGTGGGAAATGTTAATGTTGGTCCGTACCAGTAACATTTTTGATATTGGTCCCTACCAGTAACATTCGTCTATATATTTTTTACTGTGATGCTTTTTAAAATCAATAAATATATCTCAGTATAGAGGATTGTTATGATTCAGTGAGTTGCATAAATGAATTGTTTAGGCCATTCCTAAATTTTGAGTTTGATTTCGTATTGAAAAATATAATGTATATTGTATATGCATAGTCGTTGTATGTTTTAGTTATAGAAAACAATCCTCCCAACTTGCACTCTACCTCCTTTTGCTGGAGGGGCAGGGCATTTCAATGACTAAAAGCTATTATTTTTATTGTTTATTGTCCAGCGTAAAAATTCAAGACCTACGGCTTTTTACCGATCACCTCGTTTTATATGAGCGTGAAAAGGGTCTTCAGAGAGTAACTGTATATCGCCTACCAGCCATTGGAGAACCACTTGAAAGCCTTAAAGGTGCTCGCAGTGTTGATTTCATTGATCCCATATATTCAGTGGATCCATCAGAATCACAGTTTTCTTCCTCTGTATTACGGTTTGCTTACAGTTCGTTGAGGACCCCCCCTTCTGTATATGATTATGATATGAACACCGGAACTTCCATTCTGAAGAAGACTGAAACTGTAAGTTGTACGGAAAATTACTAAATTAGTAAGCTGTTTAAATTGAATGTAATCATCGGTGTTGAGTTCCTGTTGCTTGTGCTATGTTTAGTGAAGCATGCTATGCTTTCTTCTCTTGTTTTGAACATTCCCCAAACTTTTATATTGCGATTTTTTCTTTAGGTGTTTAATTAAAGTTTTATAATGTACTTTTCTATATTGTTAAATGTTTTTCGATTAGTTGTTTTTCAAAGTATTGTCTTAGGAAAAAGTAATAGGATAGAAACTGCATTCTCTTCGGTTCATCTTTTACTTAACCAAGGTATCAAGAAAATTTATGCTTCCAGTCCGATTAGTTTACATAATGTCAAAACACTAGCTGAATCACATAACACCTTTTCGTTAAATGCAGTCCTTCGTCATCGATTTGCTGCCATCTTTTAACTTGGTGATTAGATGGCTTCCTTCATGAAATTTTCTTCTTTCTTGAGCTTTGGGTCCAGAGATTAAGTGGTTTGAGTGTGTCCCAATTGCAGAAAAAATGATTATGGACTGCAATTCATTCTTTGGGGATTAAGGAACAGTTTTAGACTTTTGAAGCTGTGTTTGCCTTCTTTACTCATTTACAGAAATGTAATTTTGGACTGTGTATACCGTTGCTACTTTACCTATCAATAGGTTGATTCCCCGAGACTTGACAAAATCACAGTGAAGTGTTTATTGGCTGTGGTTAACCACCTAGGGTTAAAAAAAAAGAGAGGAAGAAGTAACAATGTTGACTTGTAAATGTGATTATGGAATATAATTTTTTCTTCTTATAATTGGTTACTATTGCACTTAGGTATTGGGAGGCTTTGATGCATCAAATTATGTAACTGAGAGGAAATGGGCAACTGCTGAAGATGGCACTCAAATACCTATATCAATTGTCTACCAAAAGAATCTTGTGAAGCTTGATGGATCTGAGCCACTATATCTATACGGTTATGGTTCATACGAGGTAATACACAGTTCTGTGAACCAAATTACTGTCACTTGTGAAGAACATGTCCTCGTAAGTTGGGAATGAGATAAAGTTGGGAATGAGATAATGTATTATGTTGAAACTTGCAAGGCTCCAGCTTCCTGTTTTTTTGAAAAATTTAAAAATGCTTCTTAACTTTTCTACTAGCTCAATGCTAAATATGTTTTCAACAGATTTCCATAGATCCCGGATTCAGTGCTTCGAGATTGTCTTTGTTAGACAGGGGTTTCATTTATGCGATTGCCCACGTACGTGGGGGTGGTGAAATGGGTCGGCAGTGGTATGAAAATGGGAAATTGTTGAAGAAAAGAAATACATTCACGGATTTTATTTCTTGCGCGGAGTATCTGATTGAAAACAAATATGGGTCGAAGGAAAAACTGTGCATTGATGGAAGAAGTGCTGGGGGATTGCTCATTGGTGCTGTCCTAAACATGCGACCTGATTTATTCAAGGCTGCGGTAGCTGGTGTACCTTTTGTAGATGTTCTAACAACAATGCTTGATCCAACTATTCCTCTTACGACTGGTGAATGGGAGGTAAATTATTTTCTTTTTGAAGTTAGAGCTTAGAATTCATGTACCTAATTGTTCTTCCATACAGCTTGCCAGAGCTTTAAAATATTACACAGATTCGTTTAAGGTATCATACAAGTGAAACAAATATCATCAAATTTTGATCTTGGATAGAATTAATACCTAGATCGGATCTTTCTCAGACCTATATGCTAGTAGTTCTTTCATACATATTCAATATATCATTACTTTCATTAATGTATCATTTAAGAGGCCCAACCTGATCTTATAGGGAAAAAAATAACTGGGTAATTGTAATAAATGCTATAGTTTATTTATACAGAGTAATAGATAGCAGAGACATTTAAAGGGTAGCTGGTTGATGCTATCTTTGCGAAATTTGGGTGACATGGGATCCCAACATAATTAAATAGCATGCATGTGGAGAGATTTTTCAAACTGGCGTCTGCTTTTGTTTGGAATATTAAAAAACCACGAGATTGCATTGTGCTTAAGTTGGCCTTAGGTAACACCTAAAACAATCTAATGTGCTCCCTTTCATTGTAGTTCTTTTTACCCATGTTAAGTTCCAAGGTCTTTAGAAATATTTGGTTATGTCTAGTGTAACTTTGCTTATGCCATGCTTCAATACCATAAATATTTATTTGGCCTTCCCAAACCCAATGAATGAAGTGCAACATGGTAGGTTGGCAGTGAACATAAAACTTAATAGATCCTTGCAATTGAGGATATGATTTTAAAAGGATTCAATCACAGAAAATGGATTTTTATAACAGATTCCAGTTTTCAACAATAATGCATACTAAAATGCATTGCTATAATTTATTGTTATCCATACATATCCTGTTTCACTACAGTCCTTTTCTTGTTCTTGTAAATTTGTTTTTAATCATCCATTGCATTAGGTAACATGGTTTGGCTATTGAGGCTAGTTAGGTTCATATGAAAATCTCAACTTAACCCCTTCTATACAATTGCAATCTTGTTTCATAGTCCGAGTACACATGCTGATTATATTTCATTGATGGTTTATATGATTGTGTTTAAAACAGGTTTAGCTGATTTAGTTTGGTTGATGCAGGAATGGGGAGATCCTCGTAAAGAAGAATTTTACCACTATATGAAGTCTTATTCTCCAGTTGATAATGCAAGTACTAAGTACTGAATGACTCAATTTTTTATTTTGTTTATAAGTTCCCTACAGTCCAGCAAGGCAGTGGTCCAACAGTTTGCAAAACTGGATTAATAAGAGATATTTGTAATTTGCGCATGATTGTAAAGTTAAATGTTTCATAAACTGAATTGTTGGTTTATTTTACACAGGTCAAGGCACAGAATTATCCAGCCATTCTTATTACAGCTGGTTTAAATGGTGAGTGAACAGTCAAAGAACATCTGAAAGGGTACTTCAGTTAGTTCATTATTAAATATAGTTAGATTTCCTATACAGGAGCTTAGATGTTTGGAGTGAACTGCTCAGATATATATGAATCCATCTAAAACATGTCACTACCTAAATTTATGTCAAAAGGTTGCAAGTGAATTCTTCATCTATTATTTGCTTCCCTGTTAGCAAGAATGGCAAATTATTTTTTACTTTATCCATCTGAAGCCTGCCTATCTCCTTCTCCCCCTCCCCCCCCAACCCCGCATTTCTTTGTGCAAAGTTTTTAGCCATCTTAGTAGCCAACCTCGCACCCAGCAGAAGCGTGTTTTGATTACAATCCTGCTGTTAAGGAAGTATTGCATGCACACTAAGCATTTGATTTGCTAAAAGTTTTTGTAAAGACACCGTAGAATAATATTAGTAACCTATATGTTGGCTTACCCAAATCTTTAGTTTAATGTCTAGGGTAACAGCCAGTACAAGTACTTGCCATTCTAGTATGCCATTTGTATCCAACATAAGCTTTATTGGGAAAACTTGCTTGGTGGGATTCATGGGACAATGGATGCTGTCAGTTAATGCGTCTTGCATAGCTCAATACTGAAGTGTTTGGGGCCTTTGGGCTGTCAAGCATGAAGCAGCCACTGTGCAATATGCCAAAAATAGTAATGTATTTAGTTTGACCTCCCAGTACCCTTCGTAAGAAAGACTGCACTAATTAGTAGCCTTATAGCCTTGTGACTTATTCTCCTATTTGATGTCGTTCTTCTCTTATTGTTAAATCTAAACCCTGGCATATTACGACAGATCCACGTGTTATGTACTCAGAACCTGCTAAGTTTGTGGCAAAGTTGAGAGATATGAAGACCGATGATAATGTGCTGTTGTTCAAATGTGAACTTGGAGCAGGGCACTTCTCAAAGTCAGGAAGGTAATGATTCCATTTCCTTGTTTTGGTAAAGAATTTCTCTTAACATATTTTGTTCAATATTACACCCTCCTTTAAGCATATGAATAGCTTAATAAGTAGTTGGTAATCAAGGATATAGAATGTACAAATCAAGACTATATTTCCTATAGGAGATTCTAGGCAAGACTTTCATCTCAAGTAATATATTATAGTAGATGGAGTGGAGAAACAATATTTTGGGTGTATCAATGAGAGTGGTGATGGTATCGGTGTCAAGTATAATGGCCTTTTGTTTAATAGTATTTTTGCTAATCCTCTTTATAAATGGTTACTGCATATTTTTCATTCCAAGAACTTACACCGTAGATTGCTGTTTTATCGTGTGGGTGCTTGTGTATCACTGGCGACTTGATAGAAACTAAGAAGAGAGTGAAAGGAAG
Organism: Aralia elata; assembly: GCA_034770075.1. NCBI lineage: Eukaryota > Viridiplantae > Streptophyta > Magnoliopsida > Apiales > Araliaceae > Aralia > Aralia elata. Next base: position 83,466,955 of record CM068387.1, on the reverse strand, counting down.
AATGTTCTAGTACAAAACATTCCGACACTTTTTCCCTCCTTTTTTGATTGAAGTTTCCTACTCTTTTCCTATTTGCAGGTTTGAGAGGCTTGAGCTAGATTCCTTCATGTACACTTTCATCTTGAAGACATTGAACATGGTTCCTGATGTTGGCTCCCAGAAGAATTGATTGTAGTGCATGGTTTACACGCCACATCTTACTGAGTTGGTTTTTAACCCAAACTTATTTCTTGTTGAGAACTTCAGTCTGTTTTAAGAAAATTTGAGTTGATGCAGCCCACAACGGGATATTCGAGTGTGCAATTGAAGGCTTAGTATATGAAGTTGAGCTCAATGTCTATGAATTTCAGATTTTGGGTTAGTTTGGTTTCAATTGGTATATGCTAAGAGGCCTTTGTTATGGACTCACTTGACTCCATAACGCAGACCCAGTACACATATTGCTTTTTTCAAGCATCGGTGACTAAAAAATGGTTTAAAAAAAAGATTCGTGGACGGTTGTGGTTAATTACAAATTACAACTATTAGATCTATTCATGTATAGTGAATCATTTATAAATTAAATTTTGACACGTGATGTTGTAAATTAATTTTTGTAAAAGTTTAGGATAGCATTTTGAGCTTTTCTCACTCTCATTATTTTTGATCGACTTATTCACAAGTGTTGATTTCATTAAAAATTACAAATATTTATACAGAAAATTACCTACCCCTTCCCAGTGGAGTGGGACCGACCGCCTAATAGAAAAGTAGTACTAATAGAGAATACTAATAGCCAAAATCCTTGAGCCACTTGAAAAATGTCATTATCAATTGAAAGAAATAATATTGGATACAACCTTATCTCTGCCAACGAAAAAATCGACATCTGTTACGTCGTCTCCCCTCTTTTTAAGCTCCAATTTTATCATCATCATCATCAATTTTTATTACAATAATTTCCTCCCCTCCCACAAATCAAACGATGCCTTCTTCAATTTCTACATCCCCACCCTCCCAGAATCAATACCTCCAAACCTTTTTGGAATCCGCCCGTCCTTTCCTCCGCGGCGAACTCGAATCCGTCGACCCAAAACTCCCCTCCCTCGTCGCCGTCCTCCGCTCCGTCGGCGCCGGCGAGTGCTGGCACAAGCACGGCAGCTTCCTTGACCACCTTGTCGACATCTACAAAATTCTCAAGCTCTGGAAAGCCCAAGACTCGATTTGCCTTTGCGGCCTCTTCCACTCCGCTTATTCCAACTCCTACGTCAACCTCGCCATCTTCGATCCTTCCACCGGCCGCGACACCGTGCGCCGCCACGTCGGCGACGCGGCCGAGCGCTTGATCCACCTGTTCTGCATAGTCCCACGGCAGCCGCTAATTCACGATGATCTTCTGTTCAAGTATACTGATTCGGAACTCGTCGAACACCTTAAGCATTCTGAAATCTCGTTAAAAAACGCGAAGGAGAACGGGTTGTTCAACGGAGAAGAGTGTTGGAGGAAGAAGATACAGTCTCTTCTTCCCGCCAATGGGATCAAAATGAAGCATATTAAGACCGGCGAAGATGTTCCTGTCTCAAGAAGGGTAGTAGCAGTTTTCCTCATGATGACAATGGCGGATTTCAGTGACCAATTATTTGGTTTTCAAGACGCTTTGTTTGACAACTCAAACGGGCGTCTCGAGTTTTCGGGGAACAATTTTATGGCCTTGTGGCCAGGGGACGGAAAGCCAGGGCTGTGGGTGAATTCCATATCAAGGATGGGTGCAATTTACAGCTTGATAGTGAGGGAGGAAGAGATATTTATGGAAGAAAGAAAAAAGGGCGGTGACAGGGAAGATGGGACAGTGGTATGTGACAGGGATGAAGATATAGAGCTTGTGATTCCGCCTGTTTTTGAGAAATGCACTAGGGTTTTGGACGCAGGGGAGCAGATAGAAGCAAGGGAGTTGTATTGGGAAGGTGTTTGTGATATGTCTAAGAGAGGATTGGGGTTGGAGGGAGCAGAGGAGGTGTTGAGGAGGAGTGTGGAGAAGAACCCATTTGTGGGGGAGCCTCATGTGGTGTTGGGCCAGATTTGTTTGGGCCAAGGGAGGTATGAAGAGGCTGAGAGAGAGGCTGAGAGAGGGTTGACACTTTTGTTGGAGTGGGGGAGTCCTTGGGACAAGAGGATGTCATGGGAAGGTTGGATTGCTTGGGCTAGAGTTTTGTTGATGAAGGCTAAGGAGAAATCTTGGCCACAAACTTCTTGGGGTATCCTCAATTTGGGCCTAGTCAGGTAAACATGCGTTGCATTAGATTGGAGTAATAAATAATCCAGGTATATAGTATAGTCTCTGGTGTGACTTGTGAGCAAAGGCTTTCTTCTCTTAAAACTCATTGTGAAACTTTGCATAATAATCTTGTACTTATTATTATTTTATTTGAGTGGGAAATTATGTATGCTACTTGATGGATTATTCTAAGTCATGCATATTTCATATTGTCTTGAGATGCATAATTTGATCACATTGAGAAAACTATAATTTGAAAATAATCTGTGACTTGAAATAAAGAAGAATCTTTGTAAATATTTTACAGTACAAAAACAGAATATAATAGATAGTTTTTTTTTTTAAAATTAATGAAGTAGTATTAAATTAATGAGAATGAGAGAGATGGACACAACCTTATAACAATAATATCATCATTCGAGTGTTCAGCCATTATGGTGAGTGCGTAATTATATGAGTTGGACATGCTTAAAAAAGATCCAAGTAGATGAAGCAGCTAAAACTGAAAACAATGTCCTATATCCTCCTGCCCTAATCATTCCCCAAAATCCGCAACTAACTTAGGCTTAACTAATTCATCAATCAATCAATACGAGTCACTATTTTAAACAGAACCTACCCTTCCTTGCTTTTAAGGCTCTTCAAGTTAAACTTGTTTTTTACTCCTCCCTTTAGTAATACTCACTTTGTCCCAAATTAATTGCTTAGTTTTGATTTTTTTTAAAGTCAAATTGACTATTTTTAAAATTAATAATTAAGCATATATAAATATATTTTTTAACATTATAAAAATTGGTATTAGTAGTAAATTGTATATACTTTCTTTTGGTTATAATCTCTTCACCTATATTTTGGCAAAAATGGTACAAAAATTAGTTTTAAAAATAGTCAATATGACTTTAAAAAGTCAAAACTAAGCAGTTAATTTGGGACGGAGGGAGTATAATATAAGATCATTGCTGACCTTTTTAAGTCAACTTAAGATATTTTTAAATTTAATATTTCATCAATTTAAGTCAATACAATGATGACTATTGTAAATTATCTAAAAAATAATACTTATTATAAGATTTTTGGTTTCATAATTTTTAATAAACCATCTTAATTTTGAAATTTATCTCAAATTGACTTTCAAAAGTCAAATCAATAATGATCTTATAATTTAAAACGGAAGAAATATATTTAAACATGACCACCTATGTGTTAATGGGTGATTGACTGTACTGATCAAAGATGAGGGTTTTTTTTTTGTGTGAACTCAATATATGGGAGAAACAATATTGGTAACAATTATCCTATGTTAACAAGGATAACAACTTGTGTGTGTGTGTGTGTGTCAACTCAATATATGGGAGACACAATATTGGTAACAATTGTCCTATGTTAACAAGGATAACAACTTTCAGGTTTACACTGAGCTTAATACTTGTCAGATTGTAAAATCTTGATAAACTTTACTTTTGTACTTGAAAAGTTAGAGCCTTGGCTGATGTCTCCTTTCCTACTTCCTTTGAAAAATGTCAAATCATAGGGCAGGTTGGGCTCATTTTTTCTGTCCATCTTTTGAGCCTAAAAGCTCTATATATGGTTATTGCCTTATTGGATCAGGATCCTCAAAGAATCGAATGGCCCCGCTGGAATTTTCACATTCAATTAATCCTATAGCAATTTATTTATTTTTAATGTATAATTTGATGAAAAAGAATTTTATAACTCTTAAGTCATTATTACTGATAATATGGCTATGACTAGATCAAATAAGTTGTGACAAAAATAAACTATAAATCACACAAGTTATAATTATCAAATAAAATAAACAGATCAGTCAAGTAATCAGTAATTCAGTACATTCCTACTTGGCTCAGCCATTTCCTTTTTAGTGAATCCATCCTTTCCATTCTAAGTATTTTTGGTGCATGCGCCATAAGATATGTATATATTGTGATTTTAATAGTTTTTGTATATTCTTAAAATGATTATGAATTATTTGTTAAGTAGTTATTCTTGTAGATTTAGACAATATGATATAAAATATTTGTTCAACACATTAAAATCTTTGCATATAATGTTCCAAATTAAAACTTGGTTAAAATGTTCCAAATATTTATTTAAACACTTTTTTATTTTTTCTTAATCCCAAATAGAAGAAAAGGCAAGAGTGGAAAAGTACAGTGCTATAGCAAACTAGCATTATACTAGCAGGAATATACTCATCCACATGTTTTAAATCTAGTTTTGAAATTTTAGTTATTTATTAGTATTTCTTTGACTTATTTAATAGATCCATCTTTCACTTTGGCATTCTTTTTTGTTTTAATATTTCATAAAGGTACCATAGCTTAAATTATTATTTCTGAAGAAATAGTTATACAAGATGTGAAAATGAAAGCTTATTGAAGTCCCAATCTCCAAATAAAATAAATGAATTGTTTAGTTTGACTTTATGGTCAAGGTTGAGGAATTTTATTCCGTTTCAAAAAAAAAATGAAGACTTAGAGGTGGAGTGAATTTGAATATGGTGCGCTCCAACGTTCGGATGGAAATTAGAGTCCTCGTGATTACATCAAACGGTCACAATTCACCATGTGAATCCATTAAAATTCATCCCCAGCTTTTTCTTAATTTCTACAAGTAGGGTTTTACTCTGTTACTATAAATAACAGACCCTTCAAAAGTTCAAACCATATCATTTGTTCTTGTCTGTCAGATTTCATTTTGTTTTTTAATACCACCTTTCATCATTATACCTTACTGTCTACGTGAAGGAACAAAACCACTCTCTGTTTTCTCTGACTATTTTTCTTTTTTTTTTTAATATATATATATCATATATATATATATATTCTATGACAAATAAAATACTTCTTCTTTTATTCTTATTGTCAGATCCCACTTTAGTTCAGAAAAACTGTTATATTTTTCATAATCTTTCCAATTAGATTGATACCCTTTTCCCAAAATGCAGTTTCTTGTCTGGGTTTTCAAATTCTTGCTCATCCTTTCACTCTCTCACCTGTCTTTGCAAGCATCACCAGCATGTTCAAAGGCAGATAGAGCTGCTCTTCTTGGTTTCAAAGCCAGAATCTCGAAGGACACTACTGGGATTCTCTCCTCATGGACAGGCTTAAACTGCTGTAATGGAGATTGGGAAGGGATTCAGTGTAATCCAGCTACAGGAAGGGTTACACAGTTGCAGCTGCAGGGGCCCTCTGATAGGCAGAGTGTCATATACATGAAGGGCACTCTGTCTCCTTCCTTGGGTAATTTACACTTCTTGGAAGTGTTGATAATCAGTGGGATGAAAAGGATTGCAGGAGCCATTCCTCAGAGCTTATCGAATCTTAACCGCCTCACGCAACTCATTCTAGAGGACAATGCACTGCAGGGGACCATCCCTTCAAGTTTAGGTCACTTGCCCTCTCTCAGGGCAATCTCATTGAGTGGCAATCATTTGACAGGGCAGATTCCTCCTAGCTTTGGTAATTTCAGAAACCTTGTCCAGCTTACATTAGCCAGAAACTCCCTGACAGGTCCTATTCCACCCACCTTCAAGAATTTCCTCAGTTTGCAGTATGTTGATCTTAGTTACAATTCCTTATATGGGTTCATCCCAGAATTCTTGGGCCAATTCAAGAATCTGACTTCTCTTGATCTCTCGAATAACCAATTTTCGGGGCAAATTCCCAATTCCTTGGGCAGTCTAGTCAGTCTTTTGGACTTGTCCTTGAGCCATAATCAGCTCACTGGAAGAATCCCAGTTCAGATTGGGCACCTAAAGTCTCTTACCAGTCTGTCATTGAGTATGAACCAACTCACAGGTCAAATTCCGGAATCTATTTCACATTTACAGAACCTTTGGTACCTCAACTTATCTAGAAATGCACTTTCCAATCCTTTGCCTAGTGCCTTTTCCATGGGCATCCCTTCTCTGTTGTCAATAGACCTGTCCTACAATAAGCTCAGTTTAGGAACAGTTCCAAAATGGATCACTAGCGCAGAACTTTCTGATGTCCATTTAGCTGGCTGCAACCTTATTGGAACCCTCCCAAGATTCACAAAACCCAATTCCTTGAGTACGATTGATCTCTCAGACAACCATTTCACTGATGGGATTTCAAATTTCTTCACAAAGATGTCTAACTTGCAGACGGCCAATCTTTCAAACAACCAATTGAAGGCTGACCTTTCGAAGATCCCATTACCACCAGGGCTTTCTTCCCTTGATCTCCATTCAAATCGACTATCCGGGTCTCTTTCGAGTATACTAAACAACAGCACAAGCAGCTTTTTACAGGCTGTTGACTTGTCTAACAATCAAATTTCAGGTAGTATTCCAGAATTCCCCAAAGGCTCGAGTTTAATATTGCTCAACATTGGGAGCAACAAGATTACAGGCCACATTCCAAGCTCCATCTCAAACCTGATCAAACTTGAAAGGTTAGACATTTCAAGAAATCATGTGACAGGCACAATTCCTACAAGCTTAGGATTATTACTGAAGTTGCAATGGTTAGACTTGTCCATAAATGGACTTATTGGAAGAATTCCACAGAGCTTGCTAGACATTGAAAGGTTAAGGCATGCAAACTTCAGGGCCAACAGATTATGCGGACTGATTCCACAAGGCAGACCATTTAATATCTTCCCTTCAACTGCTTATGGTCATAACCTGTGCTTATGCGGCAAGCCCTTGGCACCTTGCAAGGGGAAGAAGTAGGAGAGATGGGCCAGTATAATGCTGACTCAATTCATATGGAGTAGAAGATATGCTCATCTTCTCAATTATCGTACGAGCATGCATTTTACATGTTTTAATCGAAGTCTAGGCTTTTTTTTTTAACTCATTAATAAAAATGAAGAAAACTCTTTCACTTGTATAGGATTCTGCTTATAATAAATGTTCCAATCAGCACAGTGGTTCTGCTTGTCAACATTTCCATCTAAATAGTGATTTGCATAATTGATTGGCCATTGCAATGAGAATTGTTAGAAGGGATTGTTCTATTCATTTCTTTAGAAATAGTTAATATCGTGCAAATTATACAAACTCGAATTTTTTTTTATTTGAGATAATTGGTGTCTCGTTTATTGCCATTCTTGAAATAGCATTGGCTCATCTCCCTCATTTTCTTAATTAGATTTGAAGATATTTATTTTGAAACTCTTAATGAATAGATACGAAAAGCTGTAAATCTAACCACCTTCATGGGTGGAGTCTTCACCCTAATTTGACTTCCGGTTGACAAAAAAATGACTTCTATATATTATAAATATTTGGTTCTTTCAAAACAGATCAAGTGACTTGTACTAGCCTATAATTCTCTGTGTGAGGAAAGAGATTTTGCGAAGGTCTTTAATTATTTGGTTCTTTAAAAAAAAAACTTATACGGCTTGCACGATTTGCTAGTTTGTTTAGAAATGAGATTTTTGGTCTTTAGTTGGACAAATAAAATTAAAAGCCAAAATACATGAAAAGATAAAGACAAGACATCTGATACCGAGTTATATGTTTATTCTTATTCGATGTTTCTCCATGTTTGCAAGAATGACATGTTTAAATATTAGAATTGATAATGAAGTTAATGTGTTACAATTTTATAAACAGCCGTTGCATTTTCAAAGAAGTCTTGTAATTCTACTATTGATGATAGGAGTAAAGTTAGGGGCTTACAGAAATTTATTTGCAGAAGCACACATTATTTTTTCATGTTAGAAGAATATTTTTCTCATATGTTGGCTAAAATTGAGCGATATAAAAAAAGAAAAGATATTAAAAATCTTTTGGTTAAGTTTACTGAAGAGGTTTTAAAAACTAAAAAGATTTGCTTCTCTCATATTTTTTTATACGTTTTCTTAGATTTTATATACATATTCTGATATTCACTTGTTCGCAGGGTTATGTAGGATTTGAAAGGGAGGAAGGAGAAATTTTGTAAAGAATTTTTTATTTTGTTAAATATGTTCTGACAAGTATTTTAATTACAATAGTAATCATTTTGTAACTTTAGTTATATACCTCTTAACTAAACTGAAGAGAATTGAAATTTTATATTTATAGAATAGTTGTCCAATAAAACTTCTTACTGACTTAATTATTATTCTCAGATTAGGAAAACACAGTTTAGATATAGGTAGTATGGAGACAGACCATTGATGACCAATGCCAACCATCAAGGTAAATGTAATAGTTTAATTCAATATTAGTTTAAATTGTAACTTACCATTGTATCCTGCTATTTACTTGTAGTTGGATTGCGAAAGATCCTCTCTAAACTTGATTGGAAAAGCCCCAAACCTTAGGTAGGGTTATTGCTCTCTGGTAATCTTCTCTAAAGTTATTTTTATAATAAGAAAATTCAGTTCATATCTTTTTCTTTTTTTTTTTTTTCTTCTAGAATACCTACTTTGGTCCTCCATATATTGAAGGAAGCCATCTTATAAAAATAATTTATATACCAATTGTATACATCATATATAATATTTTAGGTTGTCAGACCACTAATATCATAAGCCCAATTATAAATTCAATTTTAAGTATAAACCTTCCAAAATATAATCTTTTAAAATATTAAATATAGCGATTCAAAATATTTTTTTCAATTTAGTAATGAGAGAGACTATAACTTTTATTGTATAAGAATGATTATAGTTTTGTTTTAAAATTTTACAAATGTGTGACATTTTTATATAGCATTGAGTTATACAATCAATAGTTATGATCAAATCTAACTAAGGGTTAAGATGAACTATCTAGAAATTTCTTAAAATATACAAGATATTTATAAATATCAGTTTCACATAAATTAATCTAGAACGCTATTAAAATTTTTAATATATAATAAAAATTTACTTCCTCCGTCCCAAATTAATTGCTCAGTTTTGACTTTTTAAAGTCAAATCGACCATTTTTAAAACTAATCTTTTTACTATTTTTGCTAAAATATAGGTGAAGAGATTATAACCAAAAGAAAGTATATACAATTTATTACTAACCCCAATTTTTATAATTTTAGAAATATATTTATATATGCTTAATTATTAAATCTAAAAATAGTCAATTTGACTTTAAAAAGTCAAAACTGAACAATTAATTTAAGACGAAAAGAGTATAAAATATCAATTAGTGTCACCAAGTTAGCGACTTGTAGACATTCTGTAAAGCCTCCTTAAAAATACACATATTGTACTACTAAATCAGCTGAATTTAAATTAAATGGAGTATAACTTTTACAAAAGTTATCATAGTGACATTTCAGATAAAATCGCATTAAGCAACCCTAAGAAACCTACCCCTCCTGCTCCGTATCACGAAAATTAATGTTTGTCGCTTTTTCATTTTCATGCCATGCATGTATTGTAACGAATCAAAATTGTATCAATTGCACATGATACTATGATGGTAAAATTCTCAGTTTATTTAAATTTTAGATAAAATGTTTCTCTAGTATAGATAATTCATATTAATTTATATTATAAAGCAACCACGGGTTGCTTGGTATAACCGTATTGCACTATTTTTTTTATTTTGCCCATTACAAATTTAATTATATTACTATTTTACCCTTTTATATTAATTTTTTTTATCTTTCTATTTATTCTTCTAAATTTTATAAAACAATTATTTTATCCCTACATAATTTATACACGCATATTATACGTGCCACCCAGTGCTAATATAAAATGTCAATAGATGTCCACGTGATTTATACAATTTCCTATATCGCATAGGCTACAAAAAAACTGTGTGATCCAATATCTTTTTGTTTTTATTAATGATATATTTTCATTTTCCCACTATTCATAATAACTCCTTATCGAATTTAACTATTGATATTTTTAAGTTAGCACTGTTGACAACTTATTTTAGCCGTATCTGAGGTTAAACAAGAGCTAGTAGCTCGAGCTCGCATAGAAGTAGAAAAGTAGCTCACCTCTCAAATTCAAAGTTAATCAAAGCGCGAGCCTGTTCAATAGCCCCGTACGTGTCTTTGCGTATAAACCTGCTGTCAAACCTAATTGAGCCAAGAAAGCTTACATGGTTTAGCCCTTTGGACTTTTTTAATTCCTTTGGTCACTCGCTACCTTTTTTTGGTCATTGAACGCCGCTCAAACAAGTGACGCTGCTATTCCTTTTTATTTATCATTTATAGATTTGAAGAAAACATAATAACTTAATTTCTCATATATATTATCCCTATTCCCTACGCTAAATATTAATTTGTTTCTTTTTTATAGTTTCAATAAATTTCAGAAAGGTAAAAATTAAAATTTTATATCTATTTTAATCAATCATACAAAGTATTAATTATATTTCTTCATTTGTTGCATCCAATTAGAACTTGAAAATATTTTGACGTGTTTCTCAATAGCTTTGTTTTTCAATATTTTCATGCATGCAATTCATTCTGTTCTAATTGTAGTTATGTTGGAGTATGAGCTAGCTAGACTTAAATTTTAATTAATTAATTAGGTGGAGCATTATTATCTCCAATTATTCGCTCATCATAATTGTATATACAATTGTAATACAGAAGTACCTGGTACTTAAGCAAATGTTACATCTTTGCTCCAAAATTTTGTCCTTTTTTTTGGCTTATTCTTTTAGGTCATGTTTGTTTACAAAAAAAATGATTGGAATTAAATTATTTATCTTAATTTAATATTAATTTAGATTATTTAATCCTTTGAAGATGGACTATTAGTCCCTTAGTGTGGGACTATTAGTCCCATAAAGCCATTTGATAGCTTAAAATCGAGGGACTATTAATTTCACATTCATCATGTTATCATATAGTCCGTCATAAATAGCCTTAAAAATGACCAAAAAAATATATTCTACATGACTATTTAAAAGACTATTAATACTCCACAATGAGATAAAATAATCCAAAATAATATTGAATTAAGACTAATAGTCCAATCCCAAATATATTTTTTATAAACAAACATAACCTTAGTTTTTCTGAATTATGATTTAATTGTTTTGTTTTAATGTTTCTAACTCATTTCGTTCTCCATGTTCTTCGAATTGAAGTCGGGTTTTTTAGCTCGCTGTTTTAGTCATTTAAGCGTGAATATACAATTATTGATGTATAAAATACATCTGCTTAATGTAGTATTCGCAAAGGAAGAGTTATAAATATTGTGTAATGTATGTGGGTGTTTGTGTAACTATATTTTAGAGAAAAAACTTACTTGAGCAATCCTTGCACTCTTACTGATGTTACCAACACTCAAGTATTTTTAGCACACTCAAAGAATCACTCACACTAGAAATATTTAGAGAGTGGAAGAAAGAACAAGTAAGAAGGTTATGTCAAACCCCCATTTTATAACCAAAGCTTAACCAACATCTACCACACATTAACTATAGCATACTTTTCACATTTCAAGATTATTGTTAATCTACCACACATTATTTTACGTCTTTTCAAGATTTATCTTGACTCCGGATGAGCCGATGATGTGCCCCAAGTATACCAGCTCCCTCATCCATTTTTGCTCATAAGTAAGTAAGCTCTTCTCCGTATGGGCTTTCAGCTGGTGCTCACGCAGAGCTTCTAGAACAGTCTTTAAGTGTTTTAGATGCTCCTCCCAGGTCTTGCTATAAACCCAGATGTCGTCGTCATAGACCGTGACGAATTCATCCAATCTAAATAAGGCCTAAGAACATCGTTCATCAGCCGCATAAAGGTTGCAAGTGCGTTGGCCTTACCGTAATAGGGCCGAATGACATGGCGATCTATTCCGTTATACTGCGCTCTCCAAGTGTGCTTGTTTCCCCCTTTCGTCCTTACCATGACAAGTCTTTGTGAAAAAACTCCGATGAAAAGAAAAAAGAAATTTTCACATTTCAAGATTACATTCAATATACCACATATAATTTTGGCACAACTTTTACATTTCAAGATTACATTCAATCTACCACATATAATTTTGGCATAACTTTCACATTTTAAGATTATATTTTCTTTACTGCATTATTTACTTAATGTATTAATATCACAAATATTTATGTATGCAGTGTTATTTACCTAACATATTAATGAGTCTGTCTAACTTTTCAGTACTTGCGACTTTTAAATACGTAACTTTCCATTATTACTCTTGTTATCGTGACAAATATTGGTTCAATACTGTGAAATACTTTAGTGACATTGTGCTACTGTTTCTTTATTGCCATGTATTTTAACACTTAAATGTAACAATTTTGACGACACCTTTTATTAACGGTTATGTTGTCGTTTCCTGTATCCGATAATTATTCTGTTGCGGAATCCATCAATGATTGGTTGTTATGGCGCATTGGTTGTTATGGCGCCGTTGTACGGTACCAAATATTCTTTGGTGTCTTCGCCGATATTATTTTTATTTTTTATAATTTACAAATATCATTCTTTAACTTTAACTTTTTATCTATTTAGCATTTTACTGTTTCAGAAATATATATAAAAAATTTTAAATTTTATTAATTAAAAATCGAGATACGAATACTATTTAATTGTCAATTTGTTATATTAAAAGGAGTGTTTAGTAACCGTACTCGTCCGAGTAACACAAACTTTTAAAGTGAAGAGTCAATATAGATATTAAGTGCAAAAACAAACCAATTGAGCATATCATAAATAAATCCTAGTAGTATTCACGGCTCTGCTTATGGCCATTGAAGTTGAAGATCATAACAGAACATGCACGTACATTCAAAAGTCTCAAATAGAAAACATAAAAATTAAGACAAACAAATGCACCTAAAATAAAACATCTTATATAGGTTTTGGCGTGTATATATATGCTAGATATGAATGGAAAAGGGAAGATTCTGAGCAAGATGCATATAAATATCAATTTATGAGTCCGCAGTTGGCTTCTAATTACATAATTAAGGTCTATAGGTACCCATACATTGTACTAGCCAGAAGAAACAAAAGAAGAGAGTTAGAAAAGGAGTTAGTGACCCATTTATCCTCTTATATATATGTCTACACTTGGATCTGTTGCTAAAAAATGAGGTAGAGGTAGAGCTAGCAGAAGAAACCAAAGTCACCGTCGTCAAAATTGAGAGCATAACTGAATGGATCATAATGGAAGCTGAACCTCTGCTGCTCCATCTTCTTCTTCAACATCTGTCTCCGTACCTGTGCTTTCACCCTCCAAAGCATGCTCTTAAACTTCTTCTTTCCATACCCAATCAACATCAATGGCTCACAATATACCTCAATCACCACCTCCATCATCAGTTAATTAATTTCTCCTAAAATTTATACAAATTAATGAAACCCAAAAGAAAATTAGTATATTATTAAAGATGATGATGATGATGATGATGATCAAAAAGACAAAGGAATGGAATGGAATGGAACTAATCCAAAAGTTAGAGAAAAGAAAAATGGGGATTTGTAATTGTAGAGAACAAGGGGAAGAGGAGAGGAGTTTGGTTGGTTTAAAAAGGAGGAGTTTGGTGCTTTTTGGTAAAGTGTGCTGCTGCAAACCCCCCCTCCTTCCCTCTGCACCCTGCTGCAGGGAAGAGAGAGGAGAGAGAAAGAGGTGACCTGTTGTGTTGTCGCTAGCTGCTGTCTACGGCGCTATGTCTATCAAATGAAAATGGTATACGATGGAATAAGGATTAGACGCTGCAAATATTGGGTTTCATTACAAGTCACATGGCCTTTGCCGTTTCAATTTTTATTAGGAAAATTATTACTTTTCACAATTTTTTTCGCATTCTTCTTTACATACTTTTATAAAGAATAGCGTTACAAGTTTTAAATTTTTAATTTTAAAAAATGTCTTAAATTTGTTAAATGTTTAAGTAATTAAAATTATAAATATTAGTATTAGAGAACAACAATGTAGTAAAAATAATAACTAAACATTTTTTTTAAAGAAGACAATCACACAAAATTTACATGATTCGCCTAAACGTTAGATTAGTTCATACACGACGACCGATCAATTTCACTATCTTTTAAAATTTTCGTATATCTTACAATTACAAGATTCTTTCTTTATATAATACAATATAAGAAACTCTAATTCAAATCTAAAAGTACAAAATCACCCTTCCAGACCTACCAGCCCTCCGCTCTCCAGAATAACATTAATTATCTTTTAATTAATTTTTAATAATCTCACAGTTAAAATTCGGATCAAATTTCACTAATAACAAATAACTTCTCTCCTCCGGTGACAAAGGTGGAATTTAGAGCATCTTATTATAAAAGTAACATAGAAAACAAGTAAAAATTTTGCAGCTTGAAATATCTTAATTTTTATAATCCATAGACTTTCATAATTTAACGTCAACATAATTCAATGCCTTTTATTTTCGTTCATTGCAGTAATAGAATTAGAATTAGCCCAAAAGCTATCCACGATTAATTAAATATCTGCAACCAAACAGTAAGTTGCCGAGGAATTGAGCAGGAGTTGGCGAGGACTACATACTAGTAGTGACTTCGCCTAGAACAGCTCAAATTCCGTATATTAAATGTGGGGTTTTAGCATGGATCGGCGAGCCCCCAGCTATTTTAGGCGGAGAAAGATAAAAGAGGATCCGGGCAGAGATTATGTCCGACCTCGATCGAGGAGCCCAGTGTTCAACCACTACGAGCCGGAGCGGCAATTGTTAAACCACCCCTACAGTCGTTTTCGTATGATTAATTACTTTTGTCCTTCAACATTCACTGTACTGCTCTATGTTTGTGACTCTTAAAAAGGGCAAAAAGAAAGGAGAAGAAATAAAATTTTGGAAAGAAATTATAAGTTTTTGTTTGTGAGTTTTGTAAGGAGAGAAAAAAAAAAAGAAGAGAAGAAGAGATAACTTTTAAAACTTTCTTTTTCAAACTTGAAAATTTTGAAAGGAAATTTATTAAAAATTTTGATAACATACTAAAATATCAAAATTATCCTTATAATAGTTATCAAATTTTCAATAATAATATACTTTTTTTAGTTAAAATTTTCTTCCAAAACTCACAAACATGCAAAAAAATAATAATAATAATTTTCAATTCTTTCACTCTCATTTCTCCCTTAAGTTTTGAATTTCTTATTTATTTTCTCTTCAAACTCACAACCATGGTGTAAGATAGATTAAGATTCCCACTATTACACTTTTTGTTCAATTTCTATCGATACACATTTAGCAATATAAAATTTGTTTTAGTGATATTTTCAGCGACATAATTATTTACGATGAATTTTATTGTGTCACTAATTGTTAGTGACAAATTTTATTTTATCATTAAATATAACATTTGTGTCACTAAATATATATTAAAAAAAATAAATGATAGATATAATTGAGAGAATCCTAATTATTCGTGTATGTAAGGACATTAGGCATAGCTTAAAAAAACTTCTTCTTAAAGTCCATACAATATCTAAAAAGGAAATAATAGTTTCACATTTATAATTAACATTTGTATTTATATATTTTTTTATACGAAAGTGAAAATCACTTGTCCTTCATGTAAGAGCTAATCATATAAAAATACTAAATACACATGTAAAATTAGTGTTTCTCTTCTCTAAAAAAAATTTATTTACATTTTATAATCTATACATAATACGGTGGGAATTGAAAAGGGTGGACTTGTGAATATCGAGTTTTTAACAGAAGTAGAAAAAAAGGCAAGAAGGTGAGGGTTGTTTGGGTAAAAGCCAAAAAGAAAAGAAAGCCATCAATTGTAGAGTAGTTGAGGAAGAAAGAGTGTAACTCACGGACCCTCCCACCCACCCATCCATCGAATCTAAACAGTAGATCTGGATTTTATTTCGTACCAATAAGTCTACTCGGACAGGAATTATTAGACATTTTCATTTTTTAATGATATTTTTTTTGTGTATTTTTTTTCAAATATATTTATACTATGGATTTTAAAAATAAAAAAAATCCAAAAAATTAGGTGTAATTTGAATATATATCAAAAAAAAGGTGTATGAGCCCATACAACCATTTATATATATATATATATATATCTAAATTACACCTAATTTTTAAAGATTTTTTTGTTTTTTTTATAAATCCATAGTATAAATATGTTTGAAATAAATACAAGAAAAAAAATACCATTGAAACATGAAAATGTCCAATTTTTATGTCCAATAAATCTGTCCGTGTACGACTACTCATTTCGTACACACACTTGAGATTTGTTGGATCACTGGACTGGACTACTATTTAGAGTCTTTGGGGAGGCTGACACTGACTCTCATTCATGGACCATTGTATTATATAGTGGTTATTTTGTTTGGGCATGTAACCAACCATTACATGCTTTGATACGTTTTGAATCCACAAAATATGTATAACAAAAAAATCACACTTTGTAAAAATTTATATTTTTTTTAAAAAAAACATATATTTTAGTTTAGTTTCATATGCCTCTTAAATTTATAAAATACTTAATTCAAATATACACAAAGGACTTAGTTTCATATGTCTCTTTACTATTATTTTATTTTTATGTGTATTTTTAAATTAATTCTTTCACTCGAGTCCTTTATGTCATATTGACATTACTCATTAGGTCACTCTAAATATTAGTATTTGTTTCAAGTACAAACCAAGGGTCAAAGTAGAGAAAGTCATTGTCTCAGCATTCTTCTTTAAGATGGCGTGGGATGGATAACAACGACACATGGAAATTCTAACAGGCGAGGCCAGGCGATAATGATGATATTGATAGGGAATATTGCTGCAGGTGGTGGATAAAAGGGAGGATGCTCTCTACATAACAACTTACTCAATTTCCTTTTTTATTTATTTATTATAATTTATTCTTTATTCAAAAAGAAAATGTACGTATTTAAGATTACTTAATATTTCACCCGTTACAAATTATAAGATGACTGTCGACTTTTTAAAAGTTAAATTTTAAATATTTTTAAACTCAAAATTGACACAAATTTTTTTAGTTTATGTCGATACAATTATGAATATCATAAATTAATTAAAAAGTGTTACTAGTTATACGATTTATTGTTTTCAAAACTTAAACAAATAATGCTAATTTTGAGTTTGAAAATGTTTTAAATTGACTTTCAAAAAGTTAATAGTGATCTGATAATTCAGATCGTAGGGAGTACGTATTACAATCATAATAATACTAAAATCTCTTAAAAGAATTATCAGTTATAAAATAATATTTTCTAAACTTACACCAGTTTTAAAGTTTAAGATTTTGGAATCGAGTTCAAAATAAGAAAAGCAAACTTCTTTTTCTTTTTTGGAAGGGATGAAATATTTTATTATTATTTTTTTAATGCGTACCTATATTATTCACACACGATGACACGAATGTAGGGTGTATATATTGTTTAACTGAATATCCAAAGTCCGCAGTGAAGCACTGCAGAAAGACTTTTGCAGCCCAATTTAGTTTTGGACTGGGCTTGGGTTCAGGCACGCACTTGTGCAAAAACTCATGTCTTGCATTAGTCCACTAAATTAAGGATCATCAATACTAGTAACAGTAGTATATAATAAGTCAATAAATTATTTATTTCTTAATTGAATTAGATTAATTTGATTAGTCGAGTTATAACTCAAATTAAGTTAATAAATTACTATTAATTCGAATTATATTAATGAATTATTCATTGAACTTTTATTTTTCATTCGATTCACTTACTCTCACTACTATATTAATTATTTCTCTTCTTTTTCTGTTTTTTATTAAGGAGCAAAACCCAAAATTAATCTTAACAACTTTCAACTTCATTAATATGTAATTTCACAACTTTAATAGTATAAATTGAATAAAAAACTATTTAATTATTCACATTTTTAAATTTATATAAATGCATATTTTTCTCCATACTAATTGTACATATTCACTACAATATATATACATACATATATATATATATATAATGGATAAAAGATATACTCCTTCACTTTCCTTCATTTTTTTCTCGTAAAACTAATTTGTCATTGTGATGTAGCTTAGCATTGTCACTTTGTATGTGTTAAACGAAATTCTACAAAAATAATCAATATAAATTATTTACTTCCGTTTTTTTTAATACTTAGGAGTTTAATTTCTTCAATTTTTGAAAAATATAGTTGATATATAGTTTATATGATCAACAAAAATACTTTTAAAATTTTGAAATTTAATAGAGCATAGTACAAATAGTTTTTTTAAAAAAATATTTTAAAAACTAGTCCGTACTTCATACAAGTCGTACACTTATACACTAATTATTTGAGGGCAAAATAGTTTTTCTTAATAACCAACTGGTTACCTGGCCTGGCGCAAATAAAAAAAACAAAAATAAAATTTAGTGAGAGAATAATTAGGGTTGATGAATAATGGGATGGAAACCAATAGTCCAAAAAGCAATCGTTTTAATAATAATAATAATAATAATAATAATAATTGAATGCGCGTAATTATAAGAAGATATATTACCTCGGTTTACCACAAAAAATAATATCATTTTAACATTTTAAATATGGCACCCAAATTCTCCCATCATTTTATTTCTGTACAAGGAAGACAAATTGTGTATATATAAAGTAAATTTAGAGAGGTTTCTAATAATAGTAAAGTTATATATTCACTAAATATTATTTGTGTTTGTAAAAATTAATTTGAAATATTTCTAAAGTCAAAATCAATGTGATTCATTTAATTTTTAAAACAATAAAGCTTATATTTAATTTTAGTAGTAATTAGATAATTTAATTTGTTTTATTATAATTGTATTGCTAATAATTACATTAATTCATATTCATTTTAAATTTAAAATATCTTAAATTAAATCAGTTTTGAACCTACACTTTGAGGCAAACATAGCATAATATATTAATTAGATAAAAATTATAGTATGCAATAAAATACTAAATTATTTATGAAGCCAAATGTAATTAATTAGTGTTAACGAATTTGTTAATTGCGTCAACCTAAAATGTGGGGTTACTAGAAATTTTAAACGTTGTGTCTTAAACAGTGCTTCAAATAATATGGTATCATTATATTAATTAAATAAATATTTTATAATTTATCATCTTATAAAAATTATTTATTTTATTTAATATTGCATCATTTGAGTTTTTTTTTATAAAAAAACACATTATTTAAGACGAGATACATTTAATACACAAATTTGATGCGACTAACGTTACCAAAATTTTGAGAACTTTTGGACTTCCTCTTAATATCTAAGTTCCATTTTTAAGAACTAGTCGCGCTACCTATGTACGAATGAAAAGGGGACGAGGGATTGCGGGCGCTAGAGAATGGAGGAGGCCGATGGCGAATTCAGAAGGAGAAAGAATGGAGGAGAATATGAGAGTGAAAGATAAAATAATTTTTTTTCTTTGAAGTTAAAGAGTATATAATGGACGGTAAAATTTATCCTAACTTTATACGATCCTGACGATTTATTAGGGTGAACGAAAAATTTAAAATTAATTATCTTTTGTTAAATAGACATTGATATTTTAATAATAAAAAAATTAAATATAAATACAAAATATAAAATAATATATATTCCCTCCGTCCCAAATTAATTGCATTTCTAAGACTTTTAAAAGTCAAATTGACTATTTTTAAAACTAATCTTTTTATTATTTTTGCTAATATATAGGTGGAGATATTATAACCAAAAGAAAGTATATATAATTTATTACTAATTTTATTTTTTATAATTTTAGAAATATATTTATATATGCTTAATTATTAATTTTAAAAATAGTCAATTTGACTTAAAAAAGACCTAAAAAAATAATTAATTTAGGACGGAGGGAGTAATATATCAAACCGATCAGTTATAACTATTAAACTTACTCGTATAAAATACAACATCGACATAATTAGACACGTTATTTTGTATCATTTTTTTTAACCATCTACAAAAAGTACACAAAAATTGAGGGTACATTGATCGTGTCGCCAATCTAGCACGCGAAGTTGGAAGTAAGCCGAACAACGCCTTACGAGTTCCAGGTTTCAGCTTTTAGGGCTTTTTAGAGAAGAAGAAGAAGAATAAGAACAAGGGTTACTACTAATGTCGGGAACAAATTATATCAGGTTTGCACCTAATTCTCCCTTTAGATAAAATCGTATTAAAGCAAATACAAGTGTATATATAATGGGTATCTGCCATAATTTCATACGGGAATCCCTAATTCTCCGTGTACCAAGTCTTACTGGTTATACAAGGAAGTAATTTCTAGCAAAACAAAGTAGTATTTGAGCTATTTATGGTCTAATGTTGTGGTAAACCTATGGTGTATGTTTTCAGAGTAAAGATTCGTTTTTTATCCACTTCAAATTTTACATTATAGGAAATGTGTATCATAATTTCATATTTCATTTTGCTTTAGTTGAGTTTACATTCTTCTTTGCATGTGCATATGAATCACTTTCCAACTATGTCCCTTAATTTCTAATTTTTATATAAACGTTGTTTTGTTTACTGGCACGAGCAAGAGGGTATGCTGTTTATCTAGATGCCTGATCATGTGGATCCTTTTCGTAATTTTTTCGAGTCTACATGGAGATGTTGCTCTTTGTTGAGTGGATTCATTTCCAGCCTAATTTCAAGAAATTGTGGAATCCTGGTCAGTGAAGATATGTTTTTGTCTAACGGTTTTGATAATACCATATGCTATTCTGGTTATGCTGCTGAATTGTTAGAGGTTTATGATCGTGAAAACTGATTTGCAGGTTGGCTCACCATCCGGTAGTATTTCTAAACTGTCCTGGGGAAGGAAAAATCACCATTCAGCTGTAATGGCTGCAGTTAAACCTATAGAAATTAGTTCATCGGACTCAGATAGTGATTGGGATCTGGATGAGTATAGAGAACTAAACAATTACCTTCTGAGTGAACCTACTGCCTCTACCAATCATGGGGCTCTTCCAGCATCTGCAGATACATCTGGTAAAGACAAGTATTTTTAGTTTAAAATATGTGCATTCTAAAATTCATTGGTGTTTTCAAATGTATAGATCTTTACCCATTGTGCAGTTTATGGTGGACCGTCTCAAAAAAGTCCTTCTCAAGCATCTACTTCTAATGGAAGCTTATCAAACCTTGATCGCCAAACCCAGGCTAACAATTTCAGGTCTCTTCCGTCATGGGCTACCTCTGGCACAAGTTTGATGAGTAAGTCTATAAAGCGTAAAATAATGTGCATTATGAAATGCTTTGGTGTTATCAATTATATAATTCTTTATTCAATGTGCAGATTATGGCAGATTGCCTCAAAAGGCTCCTTCTCGAGCATCTGCTTCTAACGGAAGTTCATCAAACCGTAGCCACCAAACCCAGGCTAACCTTCATACTCTTCCAAGTTCTACTAATGATTTTGGAGTCTCAAATTCACGATATACCAATGACAATTCTAAGTATTCAACAAGGAAAGGTAATGTGTGTTAACCAACAAACTATTCTGACATTGACAATTTTATATATATCAATTGACTCCAAAATTGCTCGTCTTGTGGCAGATTATGAGCAAAATTCATCTGGTCAGGGTTCTAAAAGGACCCTTCCAACATCCTTTCAGCCGCCTGCACCTAGTTTGAGATCAACCAATTTAGTAGAGAATTTGGGCAGCAGTCAGATGCGTGAAACTTATTCTGCACAGCTGAAGCCTACATTTGGCATGAACCATGTGAAAAGCAAATCGGGCATGGGCAGTGATGATGAAGTACTTATGTATGAAAACAGTGGAAACAGGGTATTACCTCCATCTTTTACGCACGCGAAATTTCCTTCAACAGCACCGTATGCCAGTTCTGCTGATAGTGGTTTCCGTTCTGCGGCTGGCGAAGAAAGAGTCGGCGAATATGATGAGAGACTAATTTATCAAGCAGCATTGCAGGTATTTCTCTCTGGTCATTATTATTTCTACTTTTCTCTCTTTGCGACATCCAAAAACTATTGGGTTCCGACTTCCTTCCTTACATCTTATCAGTTTAACTCATTTTGTTGTGATTTTCACCAGTGCTTTTTTGGAAGCCTCAGGAACTACAAAGGTTGTCAGTTTAATTTTTTAAGTTTTGACTGGCCTCTATGAGTATTATGCAGAACCCTTAAGTAGTTCACTTGATTGATTTTTTCTCTCAATGATTCCACCTTTATGATTTGATTTTCATAAGGATTTCATGCATTTTGTCAAATATCTATAGTTGTTTCAGAGCGAAACTGACAGTGGTGGCAAAATGGATGTACAATAAGTTGTAAATTGGCTACTATTATCAGTGATGGAGCTAGTTGAAACATGTATGGAGGCTGATAGTTCACATATGATTTCACATTTAAAAAAAAAATATTTATTTAAAATTTTGCAACTTTGCTTGGAAGTCCACAAGCTGTGGTATCAGATTCAGGCTTCAAAGAAATATGCATGATAAGAAAAGAAAGCTCTTCATCCGATTATTATTAAATATTAATCCACAAAAAATATTGTTGACTGGATCCTGTCTCTATAAGAGAAGATATAATTCTTTCTTTGGCCAAATGGGTCAGGATTCCCATCTTAGGATAAAGATTTGTTATTCACCCTTCTTTGCTGCATGCTACCTTTGTCCAACATTATCTATTTGTACTTATTGGTGGTTTTTTGATCTCACTACAAATAACTGGCTACTTGTCTTTGTACCAGCAAACCATTATTTAGTATTTACCTTCTGCATGAAAAACTATTCAAGCACTTGATCTGCATTTTATGAGAATTGGAAAATGTACCACATATACGAAGATAGTTTAGATGCCCAATTATAACATGATTTATTGAAGTAATTTGTACTAATGGTGTTAAATCTATGCTAACCAAGAAAAATAGTTCTCGGAAATTTGAAGTGATCTGCTCTGTAGGATGATGTAGCTGAAATGTTAGGAACATTTGTGTACACATATGGTTGGTTTATTTGATTCAAGACAGTGGTTAGAAGTTATTTTGAATGCTGGTTTATGTTGTATATGTTATTCAAGAGCATAATCATCTACTTTGTTTTAGAGTATAAAATTTAAGGGATAAAAGTGTAAAGTCTATTTTTAGGAATTAAAAAAAAATGATATTTCAGGGCTATTCAGGGTATGTTTTAGAGTATGCATGAACATTTCTTTCTTGTTAGTTTTAGGTTGAAGGACTAATGCGACTTTGTCTATCTTTTTAATGGTTGAAAATTTTGGATTTTTGTGTTAAAAGTTGCAGGAAAAAGAAAAGAATTGAAAGAGAAAAAAAGAGATTAGCTGTGAAATCTAGACCCATTGGTATCATATCTAGGATTAAAGTTGCATCACACACTCCTAGAAGAATTACAATTGCTGGATAGTTTCTATAACTGCATGTCTTTGTACAGGCTTGTGAAGAAACTTGAAACTAATGGGAACTGAATGTTCTTTTTTTCTTTTTTGTGTGTGTGCATAATTTGTAACTTAATGACTCATTTTATATAGCTTATTAGATACATTTGTTGATACTAAACCTGTAACGATCCAACCCGTTCCTGGCCAAATTAATGCTTCAAGAGCACCATCAAGGTCATCTTGGCTCACCTAAAAGTTGTGACAAGTTATTGATATTCTTGGTAGTAGAGTTTAGTCCTTATATACTGTTCAGTCCAACCCACATACTCCAGTGGGGTATATGCGGTAGTGGAGTATTACAAAACATACATCAGTTACCTAGTAAGATGTATACTCTTCTTTCCATTCTGTGAGTCGTGCTTTCCATTGACAGTTGCACCTCTAAAATAGATGGACCATATTATACTTCAAAAAAGGATCTATGAACTCCAGCGTTTAAAAACCAATGCCTTGTAATTTTGTAGAGAAGGTGTAACTCATGGATCATTGCTGCCATCCATGTCTAGCAGAAATAATTTTCAGACATTTCTTTGACTAAAGAAAACGTAAGAAACTTGACCTGAAACTGAGTGAGCAAAATTGAACTTAGAACTCATAGAAGCATGCTAAGCTTAACACCCAAGTATGCAAGGATGTATAAGGGGCCAAGGCTGCCTTCAAGTATAGCCAAAATCTGATTTTTAATTTTTCTTTGTTATTGAATGTACTTTTCTAGACTTTTATAAAAACCGTCATAGAGTTAATTTGTGAAGTAACAAGAAAGGTTCACATTTGGCTTATGATCAATTTTTTTTGCAGGATCTTAACCAACCTAAAGTTGAAGCTACTTTACCTGATGGTCTTCTGTCGGTCTCTCTTCTTAGGCATCAGGTTTTTTTTTTCTTTTTGTATTTTCATTTTCTCTATCTACTAGCTAATTCGCCCATTCATATGTTTGGCCCTTCGTTGTTCTAAGATTGATGATTATATATTATAGAAAATTGCATTGGCGTGGATGCTTCAGAAGGAAACACAAAGCTGTTGTTGTTCGGGTGGAATTCTAGCTGATGATCAGGTTTGAATTTACTATTTAGTCGAATCTTATTTAGCACCTTGCATGATCCAAGCTTGGGATGGTTCTCTAAATTTCAATGTAAAACTAATTTGATGTTATCTGACAGGGCCTCGGTAAGACTATCTCAATGATTGCCCTTATACAGATGCAGAAATTGATACAGTCAAAATCTAAATCAGAAGATCTAAACCATCACACAGCTGAAGCCTTAAATTTGGATGATGATGAGGACAATGACACCACTGCTCTTGAAAAAGGCAAGCAGGATGATGAATCTCTTGATCTTAAATTGATTCCAGAAGCGAGTACTTCTACACGGGAATTTCAAACGCGAAGGCCCCAAGCAGGCACATTGGTCGTGTGTCCAGCAAGTGTGCTTCGACAATGGGCCAGGGAGCTGGATGAGAAAGTTGCAGATGAAGCTAAGCTTGCTGTTTTAATCTATCATGGAAGCAATAGGACGAAGGATCCTGTTGAACTAGCAAAATATGATGTGGTTCTCACAACATATGCTATTGTGGCAAATGAAGTTCCAAAAGCAAATTTGGGTGATGAGGATGATGATGATCAAAAAAATGGGGAGAAGTATGGATTGTCTTCTGAATTCTCTACTGATAAAAAACGGAAGAAAATGTCTAATGCTGGTAAGAGACGAAAGAAGGGTAGAAAAGGAATTGACAATAATATTATTGATAGTGATTGTGGTACTATTGCAAGAGTGCGCTGGCTTAGGGTGATACTAGATGAAGCGCAAACTATTAAAAACCACAGAACACAGGTGGCTAGAGCCTGCTGTGGTTTTAAAGCGAAAGCAAGATGGTGTTTATCTGGAACACCTATACAGAATGCAATTGACGAGTTGTTTAGCTACTTCCGATTTCTGAGATATGATCCATATACAACCTATAAATCATTTTGTAGTACACTAAAGAACCCAATATCTAGAAATTCAATTCAAGGTTACAAGAAGCTATATGCCGTGCTGAGGGCTGTAATGCTACGTCGAACAAAAGGTGACTTCTGATTTTTATATACTTTTATTTACTGTTTTTCTCTCGATATGGTCCAAAAAGAATGACAGCTTCCATGTTTGAATTACAATGGTGGATATGCCTTCATATTAATACATATTGCTAGGATCCTCCCACACCTAGTGTCCCCAGCAAATATAACCACATGCTAGTTTCAACCTTGGTTTTAAGGAGACAAGCTCGTGTGTAATTCAGTTGAAGTTTGAACTATCCAGAAACACTTCACTGCATATTGGTAAAAGCTAGATATGCTAAACAAACATTTGCTGCTCTATTGCAATTTGGTGTTGGCAACCTTAAATTACATATGGTTACGGAAATTATGCAAGTTGACATATTTTTCCCTTGCTCTTCTAAATGATGTGCTGACTATTCGTGGGTGCTCATAAGAACTTTTACAGCTTTTCTTGACCTAGGGAACTTTTGCCGTGTGTTGGTCAATTTCATTACTTCAATAAACTTTTTAGAACGATTAGCAAAATGTCTTCTGATTCTTGTACATTAACTTCAATTCGGACATTTTTTTTTTCTAGTACCATATAATAAACAGATGCCCAGAAAAAAATCTTAATCTGTTTGGATTTGTCAGTTGTGAAGCTCTGTGTTAATATACCTTTATTAGTGAAAACAAATTTTTGTTCTTATCTTATGTGATTTGTCGCTTCATAACTTTTGAACCTTTTGGAGTTAGTGTGTCCTCTTTTTTGTCTATCTATAGACACTATGAATATGATTATTTTCAGTTCCTGGTGGTGAATTTAGCTCGAGTTATTTATACTTTGCTCAAATGGCATGCCTGATAAAAGTCTTGTATTTGTAATCTATATCTGGATTCTCGAGTTAATTCTGTTGCCTGGTGCTGATAATCCTCCATTTTGTTGTATAGGCACCTTCATTGATGGAGAGCCTATAATTAAATTACCACCAAAAACAATAAGTTTGACACATGTGGACTTCTCTGTTGAGGAGCGGGCTTTTTATCGAAAACTTGAAGCTGATTCACGCTCACAATTCAAGGTGCCGTTCTTTATTTGCAGTTTTTTTATTCGTTTATCACACATTCTTTCTTTTTGATAATTAATTAAGTATATTCAAAATCACCAAAATGGGGTGCTATTATAATATTTGTTCTTAGTTTTGTGTATTTTGGTGTTTAGGAAACTCAGTATGATTGCTCGGGACACTATCAAATTTGAACCACTGTTTTTTTGTTGCTCATTGCTCTATATACACCTCTTATAATCTCCTATGTGATTGTGACCATGTCTCGTCAAGCCACTATCTGTCGGCCTTGTATCATCCATAACTTGGAACGAGAAGTTTTAATACCTAAACAAGAAGTTGGGCATCAATAGTTTTAACATAATTCATAATTATTAGTTAAAGTACCGTTTTTTTCTTTCTTCAAGATTCTAAGTTAGAGTGTGTTGATGATAGGACGATTAAAGGGTTTTGGAGTTCTAGGTTTAAGGAATGGGAATTTCTTCCTTCTTGCGGGGCGTCGGGGGACATTATTGTCATTTGCGACCCTAGATTTGCTTCTAGATCGAGGGTTCTTCATGGCCTTTTGGGTGAGCTTTTTGATGTTGTGGATCTTTGTTCTCCTCATTGGTGTTTAAGTGGTGATTCTAATGTTATTAAATATTACGGAGAAAAATCTGGGAGTTCAAGAGTTATGACTAGTATTAGGAGTTTTGATAACTTCATTACCGAGCTTAATTCAAGGGATTTGTCTCTTTCTAATGCTTTGTACACCTGGTCTAGGTCTGGTGGCCGTCTGATTGCCACTCGATAGGTTCCTCTTTTCTAACGAGTAGGAGAGTAGTTTCCTCACTTAGCCCAAGAGAGATTGTGTCGTACTGATCATTTCCCTATTGTGCTTGATTCTAATCCTTGTAAGTGGAGGCCAACTCCTTTTAGATTTGAGAACCTGTGGTTGTCTTATTTTAATTTTATGCATTAGCTCATTCGTGGTGGGAGGAACTTCAGGTTGGGGTTTGGACTTTGGAGGGGGTTCGTTTTAATGCAAAAACTTAAGACATGTTAAGAATTAGATGGAGGATTGAAATAAGTCGGTTTTTGGTAATGTGAGATCTAAGAAAGTAGAAGTTTTGAGGGAGATCACTGAGATTGATGGTGCGGAGGTGGAAGGTTTGTTATTTGGAGATGTAGAAAGATGATGAAAGATATTCAATCTCCAAATTTATTTGGAACCCTTGCAGATTGTACCTTACTGTATTGATTTTCCCCCTAATTTTATCTTGGATTATTATATGTTTATTCTGCAGGCCTATGCTGCTGCTGGCACATTGAATCAAAATTATGCAAATATTCTATTGATGCTCCTACGCCTTCGTCAAGCTTGTGATCACCCGCTGCTCGTTAAAGGTTTCACTTCTGATTCTGTTGGAAGAGATTCCATGCACATGGCAAAAAATCTCCCTAGAAATATGCTGATCAATTTAATGAAGCACTTGGAGACCTCAGCCATTTGTCTTTCGTGCAATGTGAGTTATCCTGTATTTTATCCTTCTTTCCTTATGTAATGTGATATGCATCACTCACTCACTCTGTGTGTCTGTCCGTCTGTCCGTCTGTCCTTCTCTTTCTCTGTGCTGTTAAATAAGTTATGCATGTCCCTTTTCAACCATTATAGGAGCGCTGTTCTGTTGATAGGAAGGGAGTAACCAAATTATTTTACCTCCTGCAGACAAAGAAAAGGAGGAAACTACTAAAACAAACATTGAATAATCAAATGTCCAACTGATCAGCGTGTCCACATTGTAAATATGGAGTTACCAACAATCGATCCTAAATAAAAATATTTCGATCACCTTAGATTTGTTCTGAAAGGGACAAAAGGGAGGCAGCTTCCAAACCTAACTAGACATCCAAATTACACCATGAATTGGCTATCAGCAAACTTATCGCCTCTAAACCGACAGTACGGTAAACTTATTGAGCAAACCATCTTCCTTTCTCCTGCTCAAGTCATTTGTTACTAAAGATAAAGAAATAGATCATATCACAAGTGTTAATCTAATATAAGCATAATGCAAGTCTACAGGCTACAGTCTGTTAGCATCCTCCACCATCTTATTTGCCACCATGGTATTAATACTGTTGAACTAGAAGAAAGGAACTTTGAGAGATAGTGACAGTATCCTCTAAAAAAAGCTACCAACCATCTCAAAAGAATCTTTCTCAGAATCTTATAGAAGCTATTAAGCTAGTCACCATAATGATAGGTTTGAACTGTTTGATCTTAGTAAATTGTCCTCGTTTGTAATTGAAACTAGCGTGATTAAAGTGGAAATAATGCTCTTTACTGTATAGCATGGACCTCAATATATATATATTTATATTAGTTGATTAAAGAAAATTGGAAAAATATAATTTTGGTAGAATCTGCGATGTTCTTAATCCCCAAAAAGGAGGTGAATCCTATACTGTATGACCTAATTCTTGACTCTGTGGTAAGGGTTTGTATTTGCAGTAGCTAATTTTTTTAAATGAATTATAGTATCTGCAGATTCCTTTAGAAATTAGTATGTTATATATGACTAAAATATTTGCTAAATGTACAGGATCCACCTGAAGATGCAATTGTTACCATGTGCGGACATGTTTACTGCTATCAGTGTGTGTCAGAATATTTGAGGGGAGATGAGAATACATGTCCTTCACCTGACTGCAGAGGACAACTTGGTCCTGATGCCGTATTTTCCAAAGCTACCTTAAGGAGATGTTTATATGATGATGATCTCGATGATAATCCCTCATCTGAGACCAACAAATCCATAGTTTTGCAGAATGAGTATAGTTCTTCAAAAATAAAAGCTGTTCTTGAGATTCTTCAATCTCATTGTAAATCCAACAGTCCAGGTTCACAAGTGCATGGTATGGTTCGACTCAATGGAGTTTCTTCATCTACAGGGAAGGAATTATCAGAACCAGGTGGTAGTACTGTAAATACAACACACGCAACGGAATTTTCAGACCTGCACACTGAAGGATCAAAAAAGGCTATCGTTTTCTCTCAGTGGACTGGCATGTTGGACTTGGTTGAAATGTCGCTGAACCAGACTGCTTTACAATATAGGAGGCTTGACGGTACAATGACACTGTCTGCAAGAGATAAGGCTGTCAAAGAATTTAACACTGATCCCGAGGTTAGACTCTTTATCTCATGGAAGTGCAAATCTCGAATTGTTATTTTATATTCTAAGACCAATTTGTTGGTAAGATGCCTGCAGACTTGAGTAAGAAGATCGAGAACATGCACTGTGACTTTTGAAAATAGTTGTCAGCTTATGTATCAAACCATGATTTGTTTCCATGATTTTGTGTACCACCTCTAGTACTGTTTGTTTTATTATAATTATAATAAACTTGTACCTGGGGAATCAGATTGGCTGTCTAGTCATCTAATAGAAAAAAGTCCAAGTAAGGGTAATCTCTTTTTTTCTTTTTCCTCCTTTTTTAATTATTCTTTTCTCAAGTCCTCGGACGCTTCTAGGAGAAAAAAGGAAAATGCATACATTAGTGGCAAAGGAGATCCCCAAACTCTCTAATATGTTTTCATTTTTTGTAGCTCTTTTGAGAAAGAAAGGACATGTTATATGAAGTTTGTGATTAGAGAGAGAGAGAGGGCACCTCCTGTTAGCGTGATACTATTGTATTATCTTGTATATTCTTTAAGCTGAAACTGTTGGATCACCTATAAATCACATTCCCATTAAATATAGCTTTATTTCTTATTGTCATAATATGGATTAGTGCTTCCATTTATTTTGATAAATGTAAGTTTCAGGTAACAGTCATGCTGATGTCATTAAAAGCTGGTAATCTTGGTCTTAACATGGTTGCTGCGTCTCATGTAATCCTTTTGGATCTTTGGTGGAATCCAACTACTGAAGACCAAGCTGTTGACCGAGCTCATAGAATAGGACAGACTCGTCCTGTTACTGTATCACGGCTCACTATTAAGGAAACAGTTGAAGATCGGATTCTAGCACTTCAGGTATGTTACCACGTTTTGATTGTTTATCAAGATCATATTAGTATTCGATTGTCTATTCTTTTTTCAGCTTTGAAGTGGTGATTATTTCTTCTGCTGCATCAACCTCGATCTCTTTCCTTTGTCTAAAATATATATGTATTATCCTCTTATAGTTTTTGTTTAATTAACTTTTGTTAGTATGGAATGTCTTTATACCTTCATTATTGACAGGAATGGATACACTAGTAGCATCAATGTCTTAAACATACTCACAAGTTACCATATTGTATTGGTTCAACTGCAACCCTTGCGCAGTCGTATTTAATTTAATTGCTATGCTTTAGGTAACTAAAGATCTGTTTATAAGGAAATGTGAACTAACCATCAATCAGAAATTCAAAGTTTAGAGCACTAAAACTCCAAAATCAATAAATAATAAAAAACCCAAATAATTAAAGATCCAAAATCTAATTCCAAATCTCCTTTATCTATAATACAATCAATACCAAACTTGAAATTATAGTATACTCTTAATCAGTCTTGACAATCATTTGCCAACTATTCAATAAAAGAATGTGAGTAAGGTGTTGTGGAAATATCAAATTTTCCTTGTGAAAATAACATTTTCTTAAAATAAACTAAATAGTAATATCTCCAAGCATGTTCAAGACACTCAGTTCGATAGTGGATTATGAAGAGGAACAAGAGAGCCTCAATGTGGATTGTGAGCAAAATGGTCAAATTGTGAGAGAGCGCGAGTAAAAGTACCAAACATCTATTTTTTAATAAAGCAAAAACTGAATGCCTCTAGAGCTTTTAAATTAAGGTATTTATTCAATATAGTGTTTTTCATTATATTCCAATATATTTGAACTAATTTTAAATCACTTCTCTTAAATTTTTGGCGGGTGTTAATTTGTCAAAATACAATTAATTTTTTAGGCGACTTGGTGAAAATATACAAAATTGAGATGATTCGAGTAGAGGTTGATTTTAGTGATAAATACGGATGCCTTCCTTTAATTTCATCCAATGCACCAATAATTTGATCTTAACAAGTTTGTTAGTAATGATTAAAATATGTTAATAGATAGTTGATAATATTAAGATCAATCTTGCCAAAAATTAGAATCATTAGAAATATTTTTACCGTTAAAAGTTTAAAAGAGTTTTTAACCATTGAAATTTTGATGAAAAATTCATATGTCCATCAAATGGTGAAAAAGTGTCGGATTAATATAAGACCATTTGCAAAAACAAAAACACAAAAATCCCCTTGTTTGTGAGGCATATTACAATTTTTAGGCGAGATCAGCTGTTGACGTTCAGTCTTGTTCTTGCAGGAAGAGAAGAGGAAAATGGTTGCATCCGCTTTTGGTGAGGATCAAAGCGGGGGCTCAGGAACTCGATTAACTGTGGAAGATCTAAAATATCTATTTATGGGGGGTCCGTAACTCCATTACAAATGCAGTCGATTCGTCTTCAAAGAAAATAGTTAGAGTAAGTTGTGAAATGTTAAAATACTTTATAGGAAATGGTTCAGCAATTAAGTTTGGAATTCACTCGGCTATAATGGGATTGATTGCTCGTGCTGGATAGTCTGATGCCAACTTCGTACTAGTTTTTTGGCCAACAAATAGGGCATTTTTGTTTTGACCGAGTATAGTGATATCGAGCCAAAAAGGCTGTAAATATTATCTTCTTAAAAATATTTATTGTATATTAGCCTGTTCAGTTTTTTTCTCCTTCCCGTACAGATAATCCTCCCCCTCACT
Organism: Aralia elata; assembly: GCA_034770075.1. Taxonomy (NCBI): domain Eukaryota; kingdom Viridiplantae; phylum Streptophyta; class Magnoliopsida; order Apiales; family Araliaceae; genus Aralia; species Aralia elata. The sequence continues at coordinate 83,434,506 of CM068387.1, read as the reverse complement.
TCCACCAAAAAAGAAAAAAAAACACAACACAACACAAAAAAATTCATTCCATTCCAACACCACCAAACACCTCTCTTGGGCACTTGTTTACAATTTTTATTTTTGTTTTGGTGGATCTAACGTGCGCCTGCAGTCACTTCAGTGGGGCTGTGCTTCTTATTAGATTTTTAGACTAGTGGCTTTGGTTACATATTGTGGATGATATTTGATTTAATATAAAAGGGGTCCTCACTCCCGCATAAATCAGAATAATAAAAGGAGACGAAAGGGGAAATGAAACAAGGTTGTGCACGGAGATCTGCAGTCCGTTGATAGCATTTTATGTTCGGCTAAAGTATTTTATGTTCAGCCTATTTTTAGCCTCGCAATATTATACTTCCTAGTTCAGAAGAATAAATCCTATTTTAATTTTAAATGTTTAAAACTACAATTTACTGCTATAAAAAACTTGTTCTCAAAGGATCATGTACATGAGGTTAATGTTTCATTAAGAAAAGTTGGCAACAATTAGATATATTTTGGGCTGGAATAATAATTTTGTATCTGAGGTGCATAATTTACTATGGTCATGGTTATGGAAACTAATGATAATCCTTTTTCATCAATAAAGCCAAATTAGATGGGGAAAGCTTAGATGTATGAACATCATCTGTAAACTGTTCATGTTATTTGGATTTTTCTCCTCTTTTTTTTTTGGGGGTTGATGAATGCAAATTGGTCTGTCCATCGAAAAGTAGTTTGCAAAGATATTCCAAAATATCCAAATTTCTGATCAATGAGAACTTGCTTTATAATTGATTCCTTCCTCTCCTTTCACAAATTTCTTGAAGGTTTTGCTAACTTTTGTGGGCCTCTTGACTCTAAAAGTCATTACAAAATGCTATAGGGTAGTGTATTAACTATTGAAGTGGCATTTGCTATTGACATGTTGAAGAGATGGGAAAAGGGTTTTATCAAGGTGTTGTGTTTGCCCTCTAATCTATATACCTTTTAGATCTGAAAATATAAGAGCAGTATCATTTGCATCTTATATATCATTTAATGCTATGTTTGTTGCAGAAATCAAATGGGGTAGTATGAAAAAAAAATATCATTGAAATAAAATGAATCATTCTCGCCAAATTGATAATTTCTATTCCTCATATGATTGTAGAATTACTGGTTTATTCCATTTTTATTTCATTTCTTTCTATGTTATATTCCTTCAACCAAATATAGTATTAGTTGCTATATTTTGGAATGAAGAGCAAAAAGTAATCTTAATCTCATAAAAGTCTTTAAAAAGAAGCAAAAAGCAAATGCCTTTGTAAAAGTCATTACTCGATTGCATCCAACTTAGGCTTTACTACTACTACTGCTACTACACATTTAACAGACACCAAAAACCCTAGTGATGGCTTCACATGTCCACCATGGTGGTGGTGGCTCCCTTCCCCTCATCATTTTACTCCAACTCTACCTTTCATCTTTTCTTTTGTGTGTTAGTGTTTGTTTTTTGCGTGCTAGAAAAGATTTTGGAGACTTGAAGAATTACTATTTCCACTCCATGGGGGGTTAAGAAAGGGTTTTCTTGGATCCTCTAGTGGTCATAAAGGGTCTGCTCCAATGCCCATGTATAAATGACCTTTTGTTTCCTACTTTTGACTGCATTCATCTGCATGCCCTATGGGAATGTTTTGACTCTAACCAGTACTTTTGTTAAAATCTCACTCTCAACAATCATATCTTTGGAAAACTTGGTTTAATATAATATTCTTGTTACATATCCCTTGATTCCTTCAAAAAAAGGAGAAAAACATAGCTTATTGTCTCCTAATTATAACCTATTAACAATAGACACATAACCTTACTAGACTTCTTCTCATGTGCTACTTTACTTGTACATATGTATATACTCGCTACAACTCAATTACAAATCACACTTAGCAAACGTTAGGGCCAAATCCCACGAATCCATTTGCCCCATCAAATGATATTTGGATTCCCTCTTGTTGGATGTTCCCTATTATGGATAGTCCGGATGGAGATGGGGCAAATGCAAAACAGAAAGTTCCCACTTCGTCCACTGGAATAAGAAAGTTCCTAGCGGGTAGAGTTAGGATTGGTCCGCCCGAGAAGTAAAACGAGACGGTTGGTACCCGAACCGTCACAAACCCGTTTAGGTTGTAACATGTGTCAAATATTGATACTGCGGGTGACCGAGGCAGGCTGGCTGTTTCCGCTACAAAGGCATCACGAAATGCCATGTAGGCAATTGTCGGAAGCCTGGTCACGGCTGTCCCGGTGTCCATAACAACACCTCCATTTCCTGTCTCGGATAAACGGAAAATACTTTCGGGTACGGAAACTTGCATGCCTCCTACACCAACACCAGCTAGCCCGATATAGTAGAAACTCGGGGCCCGTGGATTCCGAATCAAGGGTACCCATGCAGCACCCACAGGCAGAGTTTCACGCCCGAACACCAATGACCCGGATGATCCGGTGCCCCGACTCACTAAACAGTAACTGAACGCCCCACCCGTCTGTCCACCCAATTGACCTACAAGTGACATGGATCCCCCTCCAAGCCCAAGCAGACCCGCAGCTCCAACAAACAATCCCCGGTTCCTATGCCCGCATCCAATTGCCACATTCCGGACCACGGCATGACCAAAAGTAAGCGTTTCAAGGGCAAGTGTCCCCTTCGTGTAAGAACCGTCACCGTACGAGACCTCGTACCGGCACCTACCACCGTGACAGCCCGCGTTCTCGAGGCGGTCACACACGGAAGAGCCGCAAGCCACCATGGCGAACGAAGCGGATTCAGACGGGTCGAATACCGGGTCGGACTGGTGGTAACACTGAGCACAGGGTTGACACTGTACCCATACAACATCACTGCCGGAGTCAATAACCATGTATTGACTCCTACCCGGACTACCCACACCAATCCTCACAAAATATTCCCCACTCCCTTGGTCCATACCCGAAATCACTTCCGACCCGAAATCCTCCACCTCATAACTAACTCCGCCGCCACCACCGGCGGCAGCGGCCGTAAGTCGATGAATTAGGCTAGATACTCTTTTAACGTCCCTTTTGATGCGGGCTTGGAAACGGTGGCGATGATTGGAGAAATGGGTTGAAGAGATCTTTTCTCTATGAAGGAGATTCAGCTTCCAATTGCCATGATCACCATCAGTACTAATATGGTCCTCTGTATATTCGGAGAATTCTTCATGACTCCCATTTCTTTCAAGGGAATGGACTTTTGTCTCCGCAATGCTTTCTTTCACATTAAATTGTTGGGAGGGAGGGTAGGATAGTTTTTCACCGGCGGCCGCCGAGTGATTGGCGGCAGGAGCGGTGGCTACATGTGTTGATCGGTGTAGCGTCGCCGCCACCATCAGCAATGCCAGAAGTTGTAGTGTTCGTATGTTTGGTGGCATTGTTGGTATAGTATACTAGCTGGGGAGTGATTTGGTTGTGTGAAATGAGGAGGCTAATTAAGTGGGAATTTATAGTGCGTTGGGGTTTGATTGGGTAGGAAGTTGGAACACAGCGAGATAAATAAAATGCGGGGAATGCTTGTGTGATGGGGTTGTCTTTGTTTTAGTTTTTTAATAGACTGGTACTCTTGTCAGTTTTAAATTCAGATATATTTTTTTAATCTTTTAAGTTAATTTATAATATTAAACTTTATATTAATTATTGACTTTGTGAAAGTAATAAATATGATTTACAACAATTATAGTTTTTTTTTGAAATCCTATTTTTGGAGAGTACAATATAATTTATAATCAAATACATTATTACTATTATAATATCAAAAATTAATCAAATCTCATTAAAAGACAAACAAATAAACTCATAAACCAAACATAAAAGAAGTAATAAAGAATATATGAGAACATCTCCAGCAAGGTTTCAAAACTTCAATCCTAGACTAAATATAGTCTAGGACTCATACTTCCTTTCCAGCAGTTAAACTAAATATAGTCTAAGAGATTTTCTGATGGATCCAAAAGACTATATCAAGGAATCCGATTTTGGTAGACTATAATTTTTAATATATTTTAATGGGAAGGGTGGCGATAAAGAAGAAGAAAAAGAAGAAAGAGAATTAATTTTTTTGAATTAATTGATTATTTTAATTTTTTTTATATTATAGTTCACGGAATAGTCTATCTATTAAAAGGATTAAAGATTAGAGGACATTTGATGATGTCATGTGAATTAAATATAGTCCGCGTACTAGAGATACTTTGAATCTTAAAAATCAATATAAATCAGTATCTTCGTCTTAATTATTAAATTAAAACTTAATTCGCAATCTACAATAATTATAGTTATTTGCAAGTGATTGGAGTACTGTATATATGTTTGTTTTGATTGAGAAAACGAGGTAAGTGGACTTTTTGCTGTCTTGTGGTTTGTCTTTACTCGGCCTGATCAATGGTGTGCTCTTTTATCTCTTCGTTTGCTTTCTAATGCTACATGGAGACCACAGATTATATTGCATGGAATTGTAGTTTCAAATGTGCTACATTAATTTTGACAAAAAAATAATATTACTAGAGTACGTACTAACATTTGATTTTAGTGGAAAATAAAAGCTATGATGTTGGACAGTATGAAAATTTGACTTCATTCAGTTTACTGTTCGTATCGTATGAGCTCTCTTCTAGAGTTAAAATATATTTTTATAGATGTACTTAGTAGTTACGTATTTAAATATATTATTTTTATTATTGATATTTTAAATTTGACGAAAACTTTAACCATTTAAATTTGTATATTCTAATATAATATTGAATGTTTAAACATCACTTTTATACTAAATAATTCTCAGGACAAATGATTAATTTATTGATATAACTAATTAATTTTAATTTTAGTTTATGCAAAGTATAATGCAATTCCACAAACTAAAACAAATAAATAAATGTATTCCGGGTACCATTGTTTCTTCCATCAACCTAACTTTTTAGTAACAGTACTCCATGTAAGGAAATTAGATTCATATTTAACTTTTAATTTTAACCTCTGATATATATATATATATATATATATATATATATAGAGAGAGAGAGAGAGAGAGAGAGAGAAAGAACACATTTAAAGGTAAGTAGTATATATAGGTGTCCTTAAAATTTAGCATCAACTTTCAACTCCTGAATTCCTAAAAAAAAAATTTATATACTAAACTCTACCTGTTAGGAAAAGAGAGTTTTTTTGTTTTTTCCTTGAACTCTATTTTGAATATTAAAGTTTGTAGAATACCTGTTTAGAAAAATCTTTAGACATTTTTTAATATTAAATTTTAGAAACCAAAACTTATTATCAGTACAAATTTATTAAGAAATATATATCATGCCCAATTAAATATGTTCTTTAAAAACCTTAATATTTAAAAATAAGTCTACCAAAAAAAAAAAGAAGCAAAAAACTATATTAAAATAAGTCTACCCAAAAAGAAAAAAAAACAAAAAGCAGAAAACTATAGCTCTCATTTTCAGTCGAGCTTTATATTCTGAGCACTAATCAAAGGTTGTGAAAGTACATGGGAAAGGGAGTACCTACTGAAAAATAAATGCTCATATTTAAACAGATAATATCAACCACTCCTATATAACCACTCTACTTATAATAAGCCCTATAATTAATAATATATACTCCAACCTTCTTCCTTCTTTTTTAATTTTAATTTTAATAACAACATACTCCAATTTTTAACGAGCAATCGATAGGTTGGTGCACCTGCGCTTTGAGTTATTAAATTCCAAAAGGAATGTATTTTTCTGTCGTGATATGTTGAACCCAAATGATTCCTATATTTTTTCTCTTCCTTAATTATATTCTAAATGGATGTTAATATTTCTTCCTTAATTATATTCTAAATGGATATTAATATTTCTTTATTCTAAATGGATGTTAATATTTCTTTATTCCAAATGGATGTTAATATTTCTTTATTCTAAATGGATGTTAATATTTCTTTATTCTAAATGGATGTTAATATTTCTTTATTCTAAATGGATGTTAATATTTCTCCCTTAATTATATTTTTTCCACCCTCAGATATTTCCTTTGCATATGCATTTAGCATCTGTTTCACTCGAAAGCATAGCATAACAATCCATTGTCTAGAAGTGCAAGCATATTTTTATTATTATTAATCAAATTTTTGCATTAATCTAAAACATTATCCCATAAGTTTCACAAAAATTCATATTTGTAAAATTTGTGAAGGTTAGAATATATTTTTATTTTATGTTTATCCATAATAATAATAAGTTGTTAATTTAGTAATGGAAAAATAATAATAAAATTATAATGACAAATTTGAGTATATTGTATCATTTTAAACAATTATCAGAAAATAAAAATTACAAGATAAAAGAAAATAACAAAATGAGACTTTTTTTTTTTGGTGAAACAATAAAATGAACTAATAATTAAAATTATGCCGCCAACTTTATAGCCAGCTTTTGCTTCCTTTCGAAAGGCACCGCCTTCACTTGGCGTATAGCTCTTGAATATGAGTGGAGCTTCGCAAATGTGTGTTAAGATTAAAGTACTAATTTTATAACACACACACACACACACACACATATATATATATATAGAGTCCGGATCCAGTCCGAGATTCCGGACTTTGCTAAAATACGGACCTTTTTTTTTTTTTTTTTTGCTTTTTTTTTAAAACAGCTAAAAATAAATAAATAAATAATTATGGAACTGAAATATTTACATAATACAATGTTTTGGACGTGATTTGGATACATATAACAAAACATGTATGTACGCCCAAAACATTATATTATGTAAAAATTTCAGTTTCATAATTATTTATTTATTTATTTTTAGCTGTTTTAAAAAAAAAGCAAAAAAAAAAAAAAAAAGTCCGTATTTTAGTAAAGTCCGGGATCCCGGACTGGATCCGGACTCTATATATATAGGGGGTAATAGATAGATAGATAGACAGACAGACAAGATAATTGTGACTGTGAGTGAATTATCTGCAATACAAGAATATCACTAACAGTAGTATATATTGTTTTTTCATCAAATTTATTAGTGATTATTTTGTCGTTTTACCAACATACCATCAAAATTACATTGTATTGAAGGTTTTGTCACAACTAATCAATCGAGATAATTACGCCCATATTTTTTCACACACACACACACATATATATATATATATATATGTGTGTGTGTGTGTGTGTTTGTCACCAGCATTAATTAACCTTTCCAAAGAAATATAATAATGGTTACATTCTCCCAATAAACTTAAATGCTTAGAAAAAGTAGTCCGCTTTATTTACTTTTATAATACTACAAGCCTTGACCTAAAGGTGCCATCTTTTTACCTAAAGAAGATAGCAAGTCTCTCTATAATCTTTATTTTATTTTATTCATCATATAAAGTGCATGAGTCAGTAATTAATTATTAGTGAGAGTACGTGCACGTATATGCATGACCTCGAAATTTTGTTGATGGTTACGTCCCTAATCAATCCCTATTGGTACGTACATCTTTAACTAATTATATTTAATTCATAAGCATGTCAAGATATTTATGGGTATGATATGAATACATGCACAAGTCCTTTATATTGTTTTAATTTGGCGATGCATCACTTGATTAGATATACCATTTTTCTTAGGAAAATGGTGGATTAATTATTACTTAAATATGTTATATATCACATTAATTGTTGAGAATATTAAATATCATATTGCACAAAATTATTTTCATGACAATTAATTTTAGAAAGTCACATCCTTAAATATAAAGATATTTTAACCATTATAAGTATAATTCAGTGTTGCTAATAATATGATAGGATATAAATTAACTTGTGGCTAATCAAGGAGTATATATGTTGGTACATTTCACGCAACACGACTATTTTTATTTATTTATTTTTTTGGTGTAGCGTTTTTAAAACGCAAACACAATTAAAGACAGAAAAAGGGGAAGATAACATAATATGTAGGCGTGCATGAGCCGAGTGATGGAGCTAGGACAAGCATGACGCGCATCATTAGGCCGGGTCGGCAGCATGAATATATATATATATATGTATATATATATATGTGTGTGTGTGTGTGTGGTTCGCCAACAATATATATGCACAAATTCAAATCTTGCCCATTGATCACTATTTTCTTCCATTTTTTTGCATATTTTTTCAGTCGATTAAACATTTTAAAAAAATATTTTAAAGACATTACTAATATAACCGATCATGCGTGTATGTTGCAGTCAGGGACGGAGCCAATAAGGGCCTGAACGGCTCAGGCTACTCTGACTTTTTTTTAAATAAAAATTGACCATTTACATTTTGTTGATTTTTTCTTCAAGACCCTCAAGTGTTTTTTGGTAAAAACTAATAACATATAAAAGAAATTATTGAAAAATTATCTAAAAGTGAATATTGAAAGAAAAATTGTTGAAAAATTCTCTTTAAAATCAATTGCGGAAGAATTAATTTGTATGAAAAAATAAAAATCACAATTCTTTTAAATCGTAAGGAAAGATAAAAAATATCAATATTTAATATATTATCATTATTTTTGTTAAATAAATTTTATATTGTTAATTATTAAAAAAAATCCACGCTTCATCCCTAGTTGTACTTATGCCAACTCTCTACACATGTCGTACGTAAGAATCGAGTTTTTTTCTTTAACAAAAAAAATCTTATTTTGTTATTATAGTAAAAAGTGACAGGAATATTTTTTAGTATCATAATTTCATTCTCATTTCATCACTAATAAACTAAACACGCTTAATAAACTTAAGAATAAACATGAAATAAAAATATATTCTTAAAATTTATAAATTTTAAAAATAAAACTGCTTTTATGAAATGGGATAGAATAATATAATAAGAAAAATGATATATATTTCGACAAATATTTGACGAAGTTGAATTGTGACCAACGTAAAAATGTATGTGATGCGATAGAATAAATTAAAGTGAGACTCTTTTTAGTTCCTATTTATTATGCACGTACGTTAAGATTATAATTTGATTAAAAACTTTCGCATATATATCATGACTCATATAATAATGTATGACTAGCTAGCCGCGTGTTTTGGGACAACTTTACCGAGTCTTCCATTACCAATTAAACCATCCCCGACCCCTCAAAACAAAGAGAGACCAAACTAAACACTATGCTTAATTAGCTCACAGTTGCTATATACAGGTATTTAATTATATATGTATAGGTCATCAGGACAGGTGAGCTTAGTGAGCTCCGCCCCAATTAAAAAGAATTAAGGACAAGTTTTCCTAGTAATTACTCGTTAATTTCTTTATATTCGCATAAAAAAATTACTTTTAATCGGTATATAATTTACTATCTATTATTTTTTAGCTAATTTATAATTTGGATACCATGTAGATAATCGTAACATCATTTATGAACGATGAAATGTTTAATTAGCTGTATGTATTGCTCTCAACTATATCAAGTACTCTTCCTTCTTTAATTTCTTCAAACAAATGGGAATTAATTAAGGTCCCTCCATATGTGTGTATATATATAAATGGTATGTAAAACTCTTATAACTCCAAGCAGAAGTATCCAAAAATTACACAGTAAATTAAACTAAATAAATGTATACTTCTGCAAATGATTTAATCTGAAGAGAGTGTAGAATCATTTTAAACCTCCATGTGTATACCATTGCTGAATAACTAACTCTAGGGACTTCTGGTCTGTCTTCAATATTCCATATTGCATGCACGCGTACACACACACACACACACACACACACACACACACATATATATATATATATATACACACACACATTCATCGTTCAAAAATGATGTCTTCGTTGTTATAGACCATAAGCTGAAGATGATTAAAATAAACAAAAGGCAACACACCACCTTTTTTGTCTTAATTATCAGTGGGAGGTTAGTTTAAAAGTAAAGATTGCATGAAATCCCATTTTCTAAATCTAAACGGCGGCTTAGATCATCTATTTGGGTGTTATACTACTATAATATTATTATTATTATTATTATTGTTATTATTATCATTATTATTATTATCGATCAGCTTGTTCGTTAGAAGTAATCAAAAGCTAAGAAGTGTTAATTTTGTTTAGCTAGCTAAGGCTAAGCTAACACAGCAAAGGAAAAGTTCGTGTACACTAAAATAACAGACAAACAGTCGAGAATATATATATATATATATATATATATTCTGCTGAAATGGCTGACGCATCTCTTGCCGCCCATTATAGTGATTACAACTTCGAAATTAATTAAATTGAACTCTTAATTAATCAATACATTTTCTAGAAGCAATTACCAAATTCTTAGTTGAACATCCCGTTAAAATATTAATTTTTCAAATGCGTGCTGCAATATTAATTACAGTGAAGAGTTCTACATCAAACCCAGGGTCTCACATTCAAATAAAATAAATTTTTTTTTTTAAAAAAAAAAAAGAAAGAAAGAAAAGGAAAACTTCCACTACTTGTCTATGGGATATGCTTAATGTAGAATGAGAAATGTTTAAAATTAAAATCTTGCAAATAAATGTTAGTGCATGAAAAGAAGATTAATTATTCGAATATGTAAATGTTAGTGCATGTAAATACGACAAGACCAACCAAACCGGATAGGACGACAGAGAATTAGTAGTAGATAGAAAATAATAATAAATTGAGTGGGAATGTCACAAAGGAGAAAGAAATTGGAGTTGGGAGTACATAAGACATGCACAACTTCCTAATAATTGAACAATTATTACCACCTAAAAGTTTGAACTTAATTAAATATTACTACTACTACCATCTCTCATTCTCTACCCACTATTTTCTTCCCTATACCCAACTCCTACGTATATTTCCATATATATATAATCTGGGGAAATAACTAAGTTTATTCCATTCCCACCACCAGAAGTCCAGAACTAAGCTCTAGTTTTCTGGAACTGAGTTTCCTCATAATAGTTGAAAACTTTAGCATGTATATAACCAAAGACATATATATTTCTTATCTATGAAATGATAGTTTAAGTGCAACTACATCTTTATATAGTACTATAAAATTAATATAACACCATAAGGAAAACAAGGTAAATCAAACAAAATAATGCAAAAAAAAATAAAAAAATCATCATAATAATAAAAATACTAATTTTTTGTCCCATGATAGCATCAGTCTGAGCTCCGAACATCAATCAACTACCACAATTTAGCATCCCCTAAAATGTAACTCAGTGCAACAGGAAGAAGCTCTCAAAACATAACAGAGCTCACTTCAAAATATTTTTACATTTTTTTACCTTTCTAGACACTGCATTCGTATTTAATCTCTGCTTCCTGACGATCCGCAATAAAAAGCTGCAAAACCCCATGAATTCATTCTCCAGAACTGTTACACATGCAGTTTGGTTTTAAAGGTAAATTCTGCAAAGACTGCATAACAACCATTGATTGATCCAGGTAAATATCATCCAAGATTCACTCTAGAAGCAGCAAAAGTGAAGTTCGGAGGAAATTCCCAAGTAGGATCATCGCAATACGGACTCTTTCACAAAAGAACGACCACCTGATCTGTTGGAGAAGAGGTCAATGTGAGGATATAACTAGTTCGCTGAAAATAACAGAGTTACTCTGTAAAATGCAAGGGTGAAAATGACATGCTTTGACTCACGCATATTCTAGATGGATGTTCATGAACCGACAGTTCTCTTTGCTTTGCGATAATGTTACAGAGCCTTCAATTTGTTGATCTTGCTCCACTTCTATTGGTTCATAGAAGTAGATCAACGTCTGCAAAATTAAGTGGCTAAATAAGCGGGCAGAACAAATCACAAGCATGTGATAACAGCATTTGGCTTCATACATAACAAGCAGATGGAGCTATGCAGTGTAAAAAGAATATTAAAAAAAAAAATCAAAAAAGACGAATCAAGTAGATGATAATATATTTATTTCCATTAATAACACTAAACAACGTAAAGTAGCTCCCCAGTTCAGTTGCCCAAAAGTATCCCCCCTGTTACAGTCAATCAGTGCAGATGAAAAAAGACTAATATTAAGGTTTTAAGGACTTTTTGTATCACCACTTGTGCTAGCTAACATGGCTAGAAAAACAAAAACCAAATTTCTGCACAATAACAGGGGTAATGGTTCAATTTTTAGTTCATGGCCAGTCCATGTCCACAGCAGGAGACAACACAATATTACACCAAGGAGTTAGTAAAAGTATTTCCCTTGCTACAGTCGATCAGTGCAGATGCAAAAAGACTAATATTAAGGTTTAAGGACCTTTTTGTATTACCACTTGTGACTTTTGAATACAGCACACCAGTAAACAACAAATAAGTTGTTTCATTTTTATTTAAAATCAGGAGAGACAGAAGGATTAAGCATGAGCTTATGGTTCAATTGCAACACAAGGAAAAGGGAGCAAAACACTGAAAGTTGAAAAAATAAATGTATCATACTTGCTGCCAATGTGTTGGTGGATCCTCAGGTGCGGTCGAAAGAACAAGTGCTTCATTGGGATTGGCACGCTTTCTTCTCTGACTACCTTCAATAGGATGATTGTTGGAAGAGTGTAAGGATGGTGCATCGCTATTAGCAGGGAATATCGCAGGGCCACTGAATTCGACATCGAACCAGAAAGCAAACCCATTAAATGGAGCTGAAAACCAAAACAAACATTAGAACTGATACAACCTTGACCGAAGAATGTCTAGATTACAAAAGTAGCAAATACTATGATAATTTTATTTTTTTTTGAAAAGAAAAAGAAAGAATGTCAATTGCATGTGATCATGTATTAACTAAAAGAGAGCAGAAATGATATTTATGAAACGAAGTGTAATAAAAAAGGTGGACAATGCATCAGGGAGAGGGTGAAAGTATTTTTGGCAATATCATCATATTATTTATAGCAGGTAAGAGGTTCAACGTGGTATCAATTGGATAGGCGTGTGCTAATGTAGTTGATCACCTTGGACTCAGTTTTAGAAAATCTGCTGTGGCATGAGCACTTTACCTCTGGCTATCAACCTTAGTATGTGAGCACACATAAAAATGAGGGAGTGGGGTAGGGAGCGATTTTACCTCGCATCATTGACTGAAATTTGAATCTTGTTGTAACAGATTCTAGTTCTTGAATAGTAATTGTATAGCAGTCCAAGTGCTTTACCTGTCATTTAATCAAAAATTAATTTTAGCAAAGCAGGTGAACCATCACAGAACTGTATTTGCTTAAAACTTCTATGAAACATTTTATATCCTCGAAACAGGGTGAATCTGCCACAGAGCTAATAATGAGAGGACTAACCACATGTGACCATGTCAAAACATTTTCACCAGTGATCGTCTCCACAGATGGCTCTTCAAATGCACACTGTTTTGCTAATGGCAGCATAGCAGACACTGTGATTCGTAGAAGATGTGAAATTCTTATATATGATCAGAAACTAATGATGAAAAGCAAAAAGGAGTACATCATAAATGATGAGTTCATCAATATGGAAGTACTTAGATCACAAAAAAAGAGGCAACAGAAGGAGATGATTACATGATAGAAGGGGCGGTTTTTAGAAACATTGATTAAGCATAGCACAAGTCATTTAAACTATAAAACCAACTAATAGAAACACAAAATAATTCAGTCCTAGGGACTAAGAGAGATGGCAAATTTATCATGATTCATGAAACCCCACCAAAGCGTCTTGCTTGGTCTCAGGGCCAGCTACTTCGATCTGGGGGACACCTTGTTCGCTTAGGCTCAAGACTCGAGGAATGGCCTAAGCATCCCTCGTTGTATTTATTTTCTAACTGATTGGGAATTATTGAAGGTTTAGGAACTATTTTGAATCTTTGACCTTCACTATTTCTAATATTTGCATGAACACTAAACTACTTTGCTAAGGTGTGCACCTTGCCTTGCGCCTAGGCTCTGGAGACTTTGGCACCTTAGTATACTTTGGGCATTTAATGTATATGGTGTTCCTCCTCATACCCATTCAATTTGTAAGTCCTACAATTGAAGCTGATTTTCTACAAGTATGTCCCATTTGCTGATTTTCTATAACGTGGATGAGGGAAAGAGAAGTGACGACAGTCTCTTCATTCTTCAAACTTTGGTTAGTTGGAAAATTTCTATGGAAACATCTTTCCAGGGATTTTAAAGAGCATAAAAGTTGATTAGACAAGGGCAAGTTTAGCTATTTTTTTGTTTAAATGGCAAATAAACTGTAGTGACTATGTCGCCAAAACTGCTACCCTCCAAAGCTCCCAACCGAATCCCTAAGAGGAGAAGAAAATGCGGAACTGAATGTGGAACTGAATGCCACATGAAATCCCCAACATCAAGGTTGAGGACTCGAGTATGACTGACAATTAATGTAATCCAGATGTCCAACAGCCAAGGAATAGATGAAATAGCATGTCATAGAACAAGCATCATCAAAGATTTTTAATTGGTTAGCCACAATAATCAATTAATGAAAGGCAAAACAGCTTTCCCACTCTGTGATAGACAACTAATTATAATCATAATAAATAACGTTTGTCAATTTCATGGGTGCACTCACTATCAATTCCATAGACATTGCGCCAGAAATCAATGCTTTCACTATATCTGTCAGGATGCGTGACAGGTGCCATGTACAACTGCAGGCAGAACAAAATAAAATATTCCACCAGCATCATTTCAGTTGCATAAGATTAGTGTTAGATACCATGACAGTTAATAGAGTGAAATTCCATCTACAAGAGATTGGCTTCATTGAATACTCGAGTTAAGAGTTCAGCAAGTAGTAATATGCTAATAACTGAACCCTTGATTACTGCTTCAGGACTTCTTCACTGTCATTACTCTGAAAATTATAACAAGCTCCATGTTGCAACAAGTCAAAGTAACAACAATGACAAAAGAAGAATCGATACCGTCGCATTTGAAGGAAGAATAAGACCTCCAGGTTTCAGCCAGCGGTCTCTAGCTGTAATGACGCTCCCCAGCATGCTCTGCAAGATAAGGGCAATCAAGATCCACAATATAGAAGAGATCAACAATGAGAGCAGTTATAACTGATGGTGGATTATAAAATCTTAAAATACAGAAACAAACTTCAGTACGCAATCATGCCCATAGTATAATAATTACCTCGTACAAAAGCATGTAACCCATCCACTCTGAAATTATAACATCAACCTCTTCATCTATTTCAACATCCTGCAGTGACAAGGTTATGCAACTATCTAGATTGTAAATTACTAAAAATGAAAACTTATTAACTCGTTCTGGAGCATTAAAAATATATTGGCTTGCTCAGACAAGTCTACCTCAACGCGTCCATGTAAAACAATGATAGTTTCCGATAGATTATTTGCCTTCACAACTTCATTTGCCTAATAAAACGTTTCCAGATAATCAATATCATTCAAATGTACTCAAAGAAAGAAATAAGATGGAAGAAAGTGGTAAACAATGTCCAATGTGTTATAATGTGTGTTGTAACGCGGGGAGGGGGGTGGTAAACATAAGATTTCACATTCTCTCTAACTTAGAAAGCATCGTCACTTCTGAAACAATGATAGTTTAAAGTTAAAATCAGTGGTACGCAACAATGCCTAGACTTTAAAAAGACCACAGAGATCAGAGAATACCAAGATTTAGCATCTTGTTAGCAAATAAAATATCAATTCTTAAACAACTTACATGCATCGCAATCTCACTGGCATCCACAGCATATACCTGATAAAAACCATTTGTCCAGAAGGGGGGAAATGTCAGTAAGATTTAGACCAAAACTGGTTAATTAGGAAAATATGACATTGCCCTCAGATGACACATACTCAAATCCCTTTCATGCACTAAAACAAGGCAACCATCAAGGCATCAACTGCGAAAAGAATGACGTTATAATCTGTATTTTGGTTGTACCCACTTCACAAAGATTACTGTCTTTAGGATGGAGGTAGCAGAAGACTGCTATCCTGCTTTCCAATATGTTACAAAAGTTTTGTTGACTTAATTCTGTAAAATGTTATTCTTAATCAATACGCAACCATAAAATTATAAATCTAGGGCAGCTAATTAACATAAGGATTTTGGTAGCTCCACTTTTTTTCAACATCCGTAGCATCCTGTAATTATTTGATATTTATCTTCCAGGACGAGGCTTGGTTGGACATAGCAAAACTAAGCCCAGACAGGAACTTGGTTGAGCCTCTAGGTTCCACCACAGCCCAGCCTTCTGGCCTATATCCAATGCAAGCATTAATTTCAGATTGATACACTATATTCGCCCACCTTGACTGCTAAACCAAACTAGTCTTCTTAGTAACAAATAAGATTAAAGTGTTTCAATTTTTCTAATTTCTTTAGATACTACTTATAGTCCCAAAAGCTAAGTATTTTTTTTTTTCGGGGGTGGGGGGGAGTGGAGGGGTGGAGAATGTTTTGTGAAACAATAAAATATGCATTGAAACTATTTGTGTCATCAACCGACTGAACTCATACATTAATTCATCTTTATGTATATCAAATTTAACAACTATTAACTCCATGACATCTTACTCGTTTTGCACCAGCCTGAGCACAAAATATAGAAAGAATTCCCGTGCCACAGCCAACATCTACTACAACCTGAAACATAATATTTGAAGATTTAGAATACTCATTCTCAATTTTACATTTAGCTGTGAATTGTATTCCAATTATTTATATTACTTCTACCAAAACTGAAGCTAGATTTGAGCTAAGTGGGATAGCTTAGAGTAGAAAAAGAAATTGCCATACTAATGTTTCTACAACCAAAAACACATACTGACAACTGTAGTCTTACTTTGTCTTTGATATAATTCTGATGCTGCAAAATTGCGGTCCTATAAGTTTCAGTACGCACACGATCCTGTATACTTCAAAACAATATTAGCAGATTCCTCAAGAATCCACAAAACAAATAGCAGAAGTGAAAGTGAAAGCAAAGGAAGCAAATGCATTTCGTAGGCAAGCCACTGGAAAACTATTAACCCCAACTAAAGAGGACCTATAAAGATCAATGCTGCATCCTGCTGCATACACAAATCAATCGGGAAGTTTCAAACCCATAAGTCAACCCCACACCGCAACAGTTGTCACCAACAAATCAATTAATCCAATACAAACAAATAGATAACCCAATAAACCTCAAGCATTAACAAAGAAATAAAACCATCATTACAATCGTCTGAGAGCGCCACAGAAAAATCAAGTCCGCCAGAAAAAATAGTAAATAAACAACTAAAAATGCAGTCTTGCAACACGGTATATATTACAGACATAAATAAGTAGATATATTACTGAAAGTACAATTTTACCTTAATCATTTCTTCGTGAATACCAACGTGTGAGTAAGACTGGAAATAGGCCTTGTCGAATTCAGTACAAGGAGGCTGATTTTCTCTCTCTTGGTGCTCAGAAGAAACCCTAGTCCCATCTCGGTGGTCACGTGCCCTGCTGATGCGGCCGGGCTTTCTAAGTCGGTGATTAATAGCACCCTGTTGGTGATGATGGTAACCGTTACTCGACGGCCGGCCGTTCATTTCTTCCATCAGTTCTACCGTCGGCGACCACAAACAGAGTTTACTACAGGAGAGAGTGAGCACTGAGTAGAGGGCGGCAAATTCGTAAAATAGACCTACAAGGATTTGGGCCCAATTGAATTCAAGAAATTGATCCCTAAAAAGTAACGCTGCGTTTGGTAACGGTATAAAAGAAAAGAAAGAGGATCTTTAACTATAGGGTAATAGGTAAGGTCCTAGATGTTTCTTCTTCCTATACTTTTTTTTTTTTTTTTAATTTTTTTTCTATTTTTTAGAACCTATACTAATATACTACTATTATAATTTTTTTGTAAATATATATATACTCCTTATAATATTTGACACATCTCTCCATTTATTTTGTACTAGAGTGTAATATTTGACATTTTGTTGAATTTTGTGACATACAATGTAAGTGACTTGTTTTTAGAAGCTTAATGTAAGCGAATACACACTATGTAATAATTCTCTTTTTAAAAATGTCAATTTTCAAAAAGAAAATTCAATTTCAAACATATCCACATCATTTAGAGATTTACTAAAAATATATTAGTGACAATATGATAATACTCGATTTATCATAGACATACGTAATGTTCTATTAGAAAATTTATGCCAAATAAAGAAAATATATTTATACTTTTGCATTTTTACCTCCAATATTTCACCCCAGCAACAGATTCTCCGAGTCAAATAACTATAGAGTAATGTTATGGATACATAAATTATACTCTATGTGTACAATTTTTTGTGTATACTTTGTGCACATAGTATTATTCATAATTATAACTAGTCACTATGGCGCACACTATATGTGTGTAATTAAATATTTTTTTAAAAAAGTAATTGGATAAGAGTACTAAATTGGTGAGAAAATAAAGAAGATAAATGAAGTTAATTTTAAAATGAAAGAATTACACAACTTCAAGAAAAGCAGTAAAATTTCATCCACTCCTTTAATACGATAGATCATCTCTTATAAATGACTAAATTTATCCTACATTGATAAATATTAAGAATTCAAAAAACTCAAATTATCCCCGCTTGATGATTTAACATTATTTAGCATCAAGTATTTTTTAAAAAAATAAAATAAAAATAAAAATCAAAGTATCTGATTTATTTCGCAATTTTGCACTTCTCAATCTCCACCATCTGTAACTTCCCGCAGCAAAGATGTCAAACATTGAGAACACACTTGCAAATCTCAGGTTTAATTTGTCTGTTGGAAGTTCATATTAATGATGGTAGGTTCAAGTAAATTACATAAATAAAAGGGGAAGATGTCATTACTACGCCAAGTTACATAAACGAAAGGGTAAGATGCTGTAATTACGATGCCAACTGCCAAGCCTTGGACACTTAACATATGAAATTGTGATGGAAACAAAAAGCCATTCAACTAGAACTAATCCATGTCAAAATCCAAACCACAACCAAATCTCAAGCAAGTCTTGTAGGAAGAAAGCTCTCATGCAAGGATAAAGTTCTATTGCTCTCAGGGTGGTTGGTTCAGTAATTAAATGATCATACTATGGCTTTTCACGTCAATAAACATATGGGGATCCCTGGATAAGGAAAATGCAACAAGCTAAATAAGCGTTGCATAATAATCAAGGGAATTTTTTATAGAGAATTCAAGAGGGGTATTAGGCGTCAGGAAATTAAAAATACCCTAGGCACACTAACAACTTTCTTGCTCGCACTGAAAATAACCTATAGAAAAATTGATGACTAGTCTCTCTATTCATCCTCGTCTTTAGAGGACTCAAATCCTATTTCTTCCCTCAACTAAGCCCACATTATTTGATCTCAGCGTCGCCAAAAACGTCCCTGTTGCTTTTGCTCCTGCATTCTCCTGCATCATTAGAGGATATAAAAGTCGAGCATCAATATCCAACCCCAGCATGAATGAATATAAGCCTATCTATATGATGCATCCTTAGATATTTATCCAAATGAAAGTATACTAGTAGTATTTTCTATTATAAAGAAAAAAGCATACTATTTTTTTTCCTTCTTCCTTATCCTTTCTTTCTTCGTCAGCATTTGCATAAAGCAACTGACCATACAAAACATGCAAAAAATTAAACAGCTTAAACTTAGCTCAGGAGCAACTAAACAAACCTTCAGGTTGTTTCAAAATGAGAAATTGAAGGATTCGTGAAAGAAAATTGAAAGAGAAAGAAACTTTGCGAGTTTTCCCCATAAGGAAAGCTCCATGCAAAATATAGGCATCACAAGTAGTGCCCAAAAGTCATCAGCATCAAATATAAAACTAATGGTTGTTAAACAACCACAAAGATAATTGGTCAACTTTCTATGTACTAGCTACAAGCTCATATATAAATAGGAAAAGACTTACTTCTGATACTCCTTGGAACGTTCAATGAACTCCTTCGCTATATCATGACCCTGATATGAAGCTAGAACAGGGCGGATATCAGCTGGTCTATGTTGAGCAACATCTGCACCCAAACAAAGTAGCTGGTGAATTCAACATCATCAGAGAAGTTGGACGTGAGGACTCTTTAATCATTATAAAGACAAGGAGAACATCCCATTCTGAATAGTCAGGCAATAACTTACATTCAAGAAATGGAATAAGATCCAAAAGTGCTGTATCTTCTGCTTCACCCTTCCATTGCTTTATTGGTACAGAATTTTCTGGCTGAAGGCTAGTTTCTAGTGCATTACCACTCACATAAAGAATCCTCGAGGGATCTCTATTCAGCATTGAGAAATCCTGCAAGCAAAATTACATTTTCAAACATGATCCTCATCTATGCAAGTATTATTGAAAATGGTCATATATAAAAAGCATTTCCAGCGAGCAAGCTTCAACCAGTAGAACTACATACAGTAACAATTTTATTTTTTATTTTTTTAAGTACATACAGTAAGCCGATACCCCGACAAAATAATGAAATACCGAATCACAAAGAATAACATCACAAACCAAAGGTGCAGCCAATTTATTTGACTGGCATCAAAACATTCCCTAGAACCAGGGATTTTCTTATTTTATTTTTGTAATTCATACTTATAACAAACACATTATTCAAAAAGAACAATTCTCAACTAAAAAGATTAATTACTGTGTGCACCGTACTTTTCCTTGCAAGAGGCACCAACTTCCAGTATTATAAGTTTTGCTATCAATATGAGGTTACAACTACGGAATAAAAGTGTGGTAAAAAGAAGTGAGGAACAGAAGTTGGGTATAACCAATAGACAGAAAGGGAATGTTGTACCAATGGGAACTTATACTAAAAGAACAGATAAGTAATACCATAGCAAGTCAACATACTCGATAATGCTTCTGGTCTTGATATTTAGTTGCAGCCCTTGATAGCCTATACCGTATGCAGTGCTTAGGGTCCAATCTATCAACAGAAGGATCTACATACTGCAGATGTCCAACATGGCCATATAGGCATATACTGTCAGTAACACTTAAACCAGAAAATGGTAATACAGCACGGCAATAACTAAGATTTCATAGAATGATCAACATGACAACATACCATACTCAGCTGGTCAGAATACACTACGATCTCATAAAATTGGGCTAGATGTTCCAAGAAGGCATCAACGCCAGGTCTTTTGAATGTTCGCCAGCCTCTGTCACGCTTCATTCACACAAATTCACATATAGAGTAGACAAAAAGAGAAGACAACAGGGAATGGAATCAATAAATTATGATAATCCATGGTTGATACACTAAGAAACTTTACCTTCCAATCAGAGTATATTAATGTCTCGTTTAGATCTAGTACTAGTGTGAACACATGCTGCTCCATGGGGTGCAAATCTGGGAGAAGCTTATCTGAGGATGGTTCAGTAAACCCCTATAATAAAATAACTAGTAAGATGCTGTCAACTGATATCAAAACAAAAGGGCAACAAAAAAACAAAAATCTAAAAACCAAAATAATAATAATAATAATAATTTTTAAGTACAAATCAAATGATAATATGCATTAGATCTAGTACTCACTCGAACTTGTTCTTCAGTTGACCTCCTTAGGTCTATGTACAGCTCAAGTAATTTTGCAGGCACTGAAATTTATTTGAAGTGCAAATCATAAGAAAAACTGATAGTATGAAAATTAAGACAGTAAAAGCAACAATTAGAGTGACATTAGACGCAATACGCAATAGAAGACAACAAGCAAAATGAAGATGCAGGAAAATAATGAATATAAGCAGCTAAAATGAATTATGCACCAAAAGAGGAACATTTTGAAGTTCATTCTTTTTTGTTTATAGATAAAAGAAGAAAATTTTCAGAGAAAAGAAAATGGAACATAACGCTGATGGAGGCCACAAAGTCCTCTTAAAAGGAAATACCATAAAAACAAGAAATAAATGGAAAAGTCATCCCAGATTCAATGGAGCACAGCTCGCCAGTTCCTATGTGAATTTGATAACACTAGTGTGCTTTTAGGTTGCCCCTTTTCAGGATAATGAAAGCACATACCACGTGCTCCCAAAAACATTTAAGATACCCATCAAGTGGGAGAGAGCCATTGCAACGTGTGCAATATCCCCTATCATCTGCAAAACTGTAGCAGGTTTCATCATAATATTAACAATAATGACTTAGAAATGCCACCATATAATCAGGACTAACGTTCCTGAACATGATTCCATTACTACATTTCAACTTAGAATCCAATTTCAGCAATATTATGAGAGAAAAAACCTCACAACACTAACACAATTAAAGTATAAAATAATCTTCTTCTTAAAAACACCATATCTTGGAACCACTGTTCTAAAAATCCCCGCCTAGGTCCGCCTAGGCCCCGCCTAGGCGCTAGGCCCCCCCTTCCCGCCACGCCTAGGCGCTAGGCCGCCTAGGCATCTCGTCTAGGCGCCTCGTCTAGATCCAAGGCGGAAAAAAAATCCCTCTAGAAGATTAGGTAGGACTAGACGGGGCCTAGACGAACAAGGCGGAGAAATTAAGCCTTTATGTGTGGCCTAGGCAGAGAAATTAGAGCTACAATTGTTTTTTATTTTTATTTTTATTTTTATTTTAATAACTATGCTACAAAATAATGTCGTGGGTCATTATCTTGAAGGAGTATGAGTGTGAGTCCGATGGAGACATTATCTTGGAGGATATAGAGAAGAAGAGTTAGAGATATAGAGAGATATGGAGATGAGGACTATTAGTTTGTATTTTTGATTATTTGTTTGTGTTTAAACTTTGAACAATTACATGTTTGTGTTTGAACTTTGACATTAGCAATATAGATATGTGTTTGAACTTTAAGCAAATGCCTTTATTATCTTTATTATAGATTGTTTTGCTTTATATTATTGTTATATTATTGTTTTGTTTGGATAAATATAAGATAAAATATTAAAATTGACTTAAAATAAAAATCCCGCCTAAGCCCCGCCTAGGCCCCCTCCGGCCGCCCGCCTCCCGCCTAGCGCCTTTTAGAACCTTGCTTGGAACTATTAAATATTTCTCTGATATGCAAACATCTTAAAAGAATGACCTTTCTACTTTCTACATGAGTAGCTTAACATTTACAAATTCATCTCAAGGCTACTATATATCTGAAGCAACTTGTTTTGACAGAGTATCTTGAGCTATAAATAACCACTGGACAGGAAAGAAGAATCATGTAGCATCAAAATGTAACAGAGATTAAAAAACAAAGTTGAGAATTACATAGCATGAAAATTTCACCTGTAACTGTAGCAGAATGTACCAGAGCTTGAAATTTCTGCAAAACAAATGGTAATCATGAAATTAACACCAGTAATATATGGTATCACAATAATAAGGTCTCAAATTAGTTTCGAGTTCCATTCCATGTAAAGCCTGAGTTTCTTAGAAGGAAACAAAATAAGAACCTTAAACAAGGGTGTCCGCAAAAATTCACTAACGCTTAAAGAAACACGAGCAAATCAAAATTCCTACTTCTGCTCAACAAGTCCCTTACAAAGTTATCATAACTACTACTTACAAAAAATGAAGAATATTAAATCCTAATAACATAAAGTACAAGCCACCACGTAATCTGAACTGAACATTTATAATTTATAAAAGAAACTGAACTGAACATATAAATAAAATAGAAAAAAATAATCAAATATATTTAAGGCCCTAAATAAAAGGTTTACTCTAGTGTGAAGAGTATTACTTAGGTACAGTAAAGAATGATGCGATAAAAGTGTAAACAAGAGTTTCACGAACAAATTCTTTAGAATTGTTCCTGCATCAATATTAAGAAAAGACTGGAAGGAAAAAAAGTGACAAATTAGTGTGGAACTGTGAATAGTGCTACTTCAGTTCCACGAAGTAATGAACTGATGAAGATCACCATTGTTACAATATCATGCAAGTGAATAACTAATGTTACAAAATGTCTTTGAGATTTGCTCATGCATTGACAAAGCTGTCCCCCTTACACCCAAGTTGAGTGTTATACTTTCCTTGTGGGATGTTTATAAAATGTGTTGCTAACAAAACTCAGTATTCTAAAAGGCGTTAGGCAGACCTAGGCGACAAAGGAAGTTTTGACTTTTGAGCGCCCCACTTGCCGCCTGGCCTAGGCGTTTTCCTAGGACGGGTAGTTTTATTGTTGTTTTTTTATAGCCGTAGTAAAACTAAGTCATTCTTTTGTATTAATGATAAAATTAAGGTTATATTTCGTAGAAACTGAAAGTCTTTAATTTAAAACATTCGCAAATTATGGGGCCAAGTTAAATTGTGATAGAAATTTAGGGGACTTGGTAGTAGTTTTAACAAAATAAAAGGATAATACCATCCAATCTGTTAAAAGAAAACATATCACAACAACATATTCTTTGGGGAGGAGGAGGAAACAAGTTGTTGGTGAATGGCGGACGCCTAGCACCTCCTCCCCAACATTGGGCAGTGCCTAGTCAAACGTCTCCCTTGACATATAACACTAGAAAAACTTATGCAACCAAAAAACAGATCTACTCCTTACTCAAGTAACCAGAGAAGACCAAACAACATTTCCTAGATTTCACCTTCCTGTATATTTATATTTTTTGAATTTTTTATTCAATATGAGATCAATCAAATGTGAAATTCTTGAGTGTCTACTTCCCCCTGAATGATGAATCTCACAATTCTTAATTTAATTAAAGTGAGTACTCTACAAATTAGATGGATCATCTTGTTCTTTTAGAGATTACAAATAAAGTAGTTGGATCCCAAAATATTGTCCTTTCTACTTATTATAGAGGGGTTTATTTTTCTTAAACTATGTCTCATGCTGACCTTAACACTAAATTTGGGATGGAGGACTACTTTAAAAATGGAAATATCAATGTATAAACCAAACTGACCTTTTAATTGAAGATAGTTGATTTGCTTATCAGTTATCAATATAATATACTAAAAGTAGTGGCAGTTATCAACTAAAAGACTTATTTTTAATCATTCATCCCTTTAGAAGTAGCTTTAATAATTCTGAAACATATCAACACCAGCTATTTTTTACCTATTTTTTCATGAACAAAAATGGCAGTCTAATCATAAAAATAATTTTCCAAGGTTTATTAAAATGAAATGTAATCTTTGATAGATAGTTTCTACCAAAAATCAAAATCAGTCGTGCACATTAAATTATGAGAAAATAGATAATTAGACTCACATCGGAAGCAGATGCATCATCCTGGATAGCATAATTTGCAGATGCACGAAAAGCTTTAGTCTTCTCGTCAATCTCGTCCAAACTATATGCTGAAATATATTTTTTTAAAAATTAATATTCTTGAGACGGAAATAGAAGAGAATCATCTCATCTCACTTCAATTTCCTTCCCTTTCCTAGCAAGAAGTTTCCTTAATCAAATCATCTAAAATTTCACACTTAACCTAACACCATCGAACAACAAACAAATCTAAAATATTTAAGTATATAATGATATAAATTGTTCTAAGACATATCAACAAACAAGAGACTAGCTCGAGCCACACACATGCATCCAAAGACAGATCTTTATAGCCTTTTCCTTTAAATTAACTGAATCTAAACTTTTCTTAGGGCCAACAGAAAAAGGGGGTAGTTTTACATGTCATAGGTATTATCAAGATGGTTGTTATCTTGGTATATAGACACAATAACTCATAAATAGCTTTAGGAATGTCTTATGTTAGCATTTTGGTGATACAAAGAGATGTTTCGGTAAGAATTAATTAGCAAAAAAGAAATGCATGACTATTAAGTATTGTCTTTCTTTCCCACCCCACCCCTGGGCAACGCATTACACACTTCTTTCTCTCCCCCCCCCCAAGGGTGGGGATTGGCAAGGGCATGTGTGGCACATGGTTACTGAATGTGAATCGATTCGGTACACAGAACGAAATTAAAAATGGGAAACGCTACCTATTGGTGAAATACAAAAGGTATCAACGTTCCCATACCACGACGCGGAAGGATAGTTTCCGCTCGCAAATAGCGGACGGATAGAGTTCTTTGGTAACTCTAATGCGGCAGTTCAAGAGTCCCACATAATAATGATAAAGAAAATATTAAGCACATCACATGGATAAGTAACATAATACTCAGAGACGCTCCAGTTAGAACAAACAAGTATGGAAACACATAACTAAAGGAGAGGCAGGGATTGCACAGTGGAAGGGCAAATGGGGCCATTCTCAAACACCATATAAACCATTCTAAACAAAAAATTTAGCACAGAACAGACATGGAAGAGACAAGCTAATACAGCTTTTCCCACTGTCCAAAATTGAGAGTACAACTTTCCTTGTTGAGGGATCCCAAAACAAAAGTTCATTTTCAAATTGAATGAACTAAATACCATTTAAGTAAGTTCCATCTTGACTTGCCAATTTGGTAATCTGTCCACACACTCCAGAGAAATTTACGCTTTTTTTTATTTGGGTTGGGGGGGGGGGGGGATTCAACACAAAATGTTCAATTTTACGCTAATACTTTGACTTACAAAATTTTCACTCCCATTTGGGTCACAAGTAGATGATATAGTCTATAACTTTCTTTGTCCTTAGGATTATGGCTGCAGACCATTAAAATCCTATTCTTTCTTTTTTCTTTATAGGCATGCACTCAACAAATATTCTTAGACCACCTAATGAATCACTCTCGAGTCTACTTCAAGTTTTTATATTCTTCTTTTATTTGACACAAAATTATGCACAGGACAAAAAGATATGAGAACGTGAGAATATTCAAATGACTTCATCAAGGAGAAAGGGAATCTATTTTTCTTACAGTTATTTTTCAAAAACAAATCAGGGATCTCGTTCTTCTCGTTTGTAATCCTTTTTCTCCTACATACAACAGCATAAATAAATAAAATCTTAGCTAAATAAATCATCTTTAATGAACATTTTCCTCTAGTTTGTAGCCCACCGACAGTTTGTTAAGTTGAATCCTTCTCTCCCTTTCTTCTTTCTCTCCTCATTTCTTTTGAATCTAAACAAACTGTACAGAAGTCAGAATTGCTCACTTTTGCACAACATAACATGCCTTTGTCCTATTAACATTATCAACTGAATTTTACCTTGCTTCTCTTCAAATTTAAGCACTCATACTCCAAGTAGCGTTCAGATTTTCCTAACATTCCAAATATCTGATATCTCTACTTGATCCAAACAAATCACATTCAATTCAAAAAGAATCACATATGTCACAACTAAATTTCAAATACAGAGTTCACAGTATGTATATATATAATATACTTATACGTGTATATATAGTCATTCACACGTATACTTAGCAATTAGCATCATCTAAAGTTTCATTTCCTAATCACACTAACAGATAGACTCATACCATATGTGGCATAACCAGCAGTAGCAAGGCCGCCAGTTAGGGTAGCAATGAGACCGTACTTTAGAAATTTCCATGGCTTCTTCTCAGCTCCGTCTGTTAGTGGGGGCGGAGGTGGCTCAGTGGGAGGCGGCGGTGCTTGATTGTTGAGAATAGTCGAGGATGAGACAATTGGTTCTTTTGGAGGATTAGCAGTTACCGAAAACAATCGATTTTTATTTTTCTTCAAAATAGTTGACAATAACCGAGCTCGAACTATTGTAGACATTACAATATAATTGGTGATTATTATTCTCACAAACACCTGCAGAAAGTGCAGAAATCATGAACTAAGTCGGCAATGTATCAAAATATTACAAGAAAATAAATGCATAGCCATAAATGGCACGAATTAAAGCAGAAAAATTTTGAAAAAATTATCATCGAAATCTAATCTAGGAATTTGAACGTGTAGGATGAATTATAATACCAGACACAAATGTTTGCAACAAAAGGAGAGGGGAGAGAATCGCCTCTGAATATGTGAGACGTGAAAAGGAAATTGAGAACACACAGGGACTGGAATCAGTTATGGGCGAGGATGGAAGATTGCCGATCGTCTCGTCGGAGATCAGACGAGTGTTTTTTGCTCTGAGAATGGAGTAGGGTTTTGTGAGGGATTTAGAGGCTGTTCGGCATCTCCTTATAAGTTGACCAACTTATAAGGAGCTTTTTAGTATTTTAGTGTTTGGCTATGACTTATTTTATGACTTATTTTTTGACTGATAAGTCAAAAAAAATAAGTAACAATTTGTAACTTAAAAAAAAATGACTTATAAGTCATTCTGAATAAGCTATTTTGACCAAATGCAATGACTATTTTACCCCTCTATTGTCTTGCCAAATTACATCTCTACCCCTCCTAACCTAAAATGCCTTGCAGTTTCTATTCTAACTGAACTCAGATATGCTCCTCTTTGCGGCAAAGCTCTAATCTTCTCTATCACCTCTTTCTACTCCTTCAATTGCTGCTACTCCTTCGATTGTTGTTAGATACCAAATATTTGATATGTATATATATGTTTGTGTATTATGTATGTTTGAATCTTTGGCATGTGGCTTTTCTTCTTCATTAATTTGACTGTAATACAAAAAACGAGTATGCTTGAATCACTTGGCTGAAAAAATTGGTATTTTGATCTTCTGTTTCCTCTTTTTAGTCTACTTTTACATCCACTTTTGGCTGATTTTGATCATTTTATTCTGACCCTATTCGCCTGTTTCATTTGATGATTTTTTACTTGGATCTTCTCATTTCAAATAGTTTTTAGCCTGGGAATTTTATATGCATCGAAGAAGATATTCTTACAAATTTAGATGTGTGTTTGTTTCAATTTTTTTTTATCAGTTTTTTTCTCCAACTTGATGAACCCCCCTGATTTATGTATATGTATTGGATGTTTATTAATGGGAATAGCAAGACGTTGGGGAAGTGGGAAAGAAGAAGTCTTTTCAATTGATAAATTGCTTTCTATATTTGGAGAAATTGCTTTTTTACTTTTTTGTTGTTGAAATATAATGAAAATAAAGTTTGTGGGTTGGATCTCTAATTCATATTGGGATGATACAGAAGCTCTAACTATTCAAAGTTTATATTAATTTTTTTACCAAATATATAATCCAAAGTTTATATTAATTTTTTTACCAAATGTACTTGATATGTTTAGAGAATAGAATTGTTGTTGCATTAGATTTTTATTTAGTGCGATTGTGGATGATTGTTATGATATGATATTAAGTAAATGTATCTTTTAATAATTTTCTTTTTAAATAATAAGTTGTTTATCAATAAGCTGTTTAAATAATTTCTGTTATTTACCAATAAGCTAGTTTAAATAATAATATGTTAACTATTAATAAGTTGTTTACCAATAATAAGTTGTTTAAATAATTAATAAGTTGTTTAAATAAGGTGTTTATCAATAAGCTGTTTAAATAATAAGTTGTTTACCAATAAGCTGTTTACCAATAAGCTGTTTAAATAATAAGTTGTTTACCAATAAACTGTTTAAATAATAAGTTATTTACCAATAAGCTATTTAAATAATAATAATATGTTTAGTCTTAATAAGTTATTTACCAATATTTAGTTGTTTAAATAATAAGTTGTTTACCAATAAGTTGTTTAAATAAGTTATTTACCAATAAGCTGTTTAAATAATAAGTTGTTTACCAATAAGTTATTTAAATAATAAGTTGTTTACCAATAAGCTGTTTAAATAATAAGTTATTTACCAATAAGCTATTTAAATAATAATAATATGTTTACTATTAATAAGTTATTTACCAATATTTAGTTGTTTAAATAATAAGTTGTTTACCAATAAGTTGTTTAAATAAGTTATTTACCAATAAGCTGTTTAAATAATAAATTGTTTACCAATAATAAGTTGTTTACCAATAAGCTGTTTAAATAATAAGTTGTTTTACCAATAAGCTGTTTAAATAATAAGTTATTTACCAATAAGCTATTTAAATAATAATAATATGTTTACTATTAATAAGTTATTTACCAATATTTAGTTGTTTAAATAATAAGTTGTTTACCAATAAGTTATTTACCAATAAGCTGTTTAAATAATAAGTTGTTTACCAATAAACTGTTTAAATAATAAGTTGTTTATCAATAAGTTGATTAAATAAGTTGATTACCAATAAATTGTTTACCAAAAATAAGTTGTTTACATAATAAGCTGTTTAACTAATAAGCTATTTACCAATAAGATGTTTATCAATAATATCCTTCAATATAATATTGAATCAATATTTATTTATAATGTCCTTTTTAGTAATTTTACATTTAAAAATGACTTATAAGTCATTATCAACCGAACACTTTCATAACTTGTTTTAACTTAATTTGTGACTTATAAGTCATTATCCGCCGAACGCTTTTACTTATAAGTCACAACTTAAAACAACTTATAAATTAACTTATATTTTAACTTATAAGTCATTTTAAAATAAGTCATTCCCGAACGGGCTCTTAGCGTGGCGCTTTTTCTTTTTTTGTAATACTAGTAGTATATAATATTATTGGCTCATTTACGCTTTAACCGACCTTTATTCCTTTTGCCTTTTTTTTCTTTTTTTTTTTAATTTATAAAGTTATAATAATAATTAAATTATTCAAAATATACAAATTTGACTTTTAAGGATGATCAAAATTCAAAACTATTGACTCAAATTTGTTGTTTTGTACTACCCATGTAAAAATGAAAACCTTATTTTTATTGATTTTGATTCATTAGAAAAAAGATCTTTAAGAGTTAATTTAAAAGAATGTATATTAAGATTTATATATATATGATGAAATTGGATAATATTTTTATGATTTTTAATAAATATTTTAATTTTAAATTTAAAAATATTTTAATTTAATTTTTAAATGTTAATAATAATCTTATAATTTATAATAAAATAAGTATTTTTTTTATACCAAGTTTGAAAAGAAAATATGTGTAGACTAAAATTATTATTATTTATAAAATAAGGTTCATTTTATTAGTTATTACTCCACGTCAAAAATCCGTTTGCAATATTCTTATAAAGTAATTACTGTATGACAATGATAAACAATAAGTATAGGCTGAAAATCATATTTTTATATAGCACCAAATATATTAAACATAATTATTTTTATATTTTGAGATTTATTATTTTTAAATTTTAAAATTATTACGTCAATTTACATATTTTAAATTGACATATGTTTCAACCAAGGGAGTGTTACTTCTCGTTAATTGGTTAATACTGTCGTTGTTTTATAAAAATAAAAAAATGATATATATTATAATTTTATATATTAATTTTTTATTATTAATTATAATTTTTTATAATATATTTAATATAATAAATTAATTTTATAATTATATCAAATTTTATATATTATATTAATATACATCGACAAAAATATTTCGTAATATATAATCAGACCCTAAAAATAATCATGTTTGAGAATATATATTTTTATTCTTAAATATGGCGAACATTTTCTTTTAATGGTGGAGATACGATGGTAAAATAAGATTTATTTATATTTTTTAAAAATAGGAAGAACCATACTTATATGATGTGCGGCAGAGAAATGCAATAGAAGTGTAATAATGAGCGGCGGCGGTAGAAAGAAGGGAACTGAGAAAAAAGAAGACCACGACGAGGTGGAAAAGTTATTGCGAGCAACGGAGGATGATATCTTACTAAAGCTCAGCGTTGATTCCCACATGTCACGAGGTTCTTCCTCTAAAATACTCGACCCAGATCTGGATCTTCGTTTCCAAGCCCTTCGATCTAATTCCAAACCAACAAATCCAGCTTCCAAATCGAACCAAAACCCACCACCAATAAGTAGTACCAATTTTCCTGGTCTCAAGCCAAACCAGGCGGCTGTTGTTGTTGACGGCAATGATGATGATGATTTATTTGCTAGATTTGCAGCTCTAAAGTCATCTCTTCCCTCCTATAATTCTACTACTTTTTCTGCTGCGAATAATAGTAATCAGCTGTTGCCAAAAAGTGAAGCAGAAGACGAGGAGGATGAGGTTGATAAGGTGATTAGGTGGGCTATGGATTCTGCTCGTCTTGATCCTTCTCCTGCCTCTGATGCCGATACAGATGATGATGATAACTCCGATACTAGCGATGAATCTGATAATGATAATGATATTGGAGATCGTAAAAAGAAGGGGAAAAAACAAAAATGATTTGGATTGTATGTATCAGTCACCTTTGAACTATTGTACTCATTCAACTATCATCAGATCAAATGAACCTACATAAATATTCCGAACAAATCGGTTTATTATTTTGTTTCAGTAGTGTATAATAATACTATACAGCTGAAAATTGAGCTTCGCTTGAAGTTCGGAATTGAACTTGCTATATACGTGAGGCTAATTGGTATGGTGAGTTTATGAGAGAAAACTTGGATATTTTTATTTTGTTGTATTTTATTAAAAATTAATTTTGAAAATATGAATTTTTTTTTTATTAGAGTGTAATTCTGAAATTTTGAAAGTTTTTATCTAATAGAATTATTTTTCTTTTTCTTTATAAAACTCATAATCATAAATACCGGTTAATGGTTCAGTACTAAGTGCTATTATTATAGTAGCCATTACCAAGAATATAGTATCAATCAACCTAATTAGGTACTCTAATTTTAAAGCTAATTTTGTAAATTGACTTTAAAATGTCAAAATATATCTCTAATTTTAAATTAATTAGAGGTAATATAGCATAATTGTACGAGTTAAGAAAGTGGTGTTATTTTATAGTTTAAAATTAAGAGTTAATTATGTTAAAGTTCTCAAAAAAATAATCAAAATCAAAATTTTGAAATGGACTTTCATATTTATATACCAAGGGAGTAAAATAGACGATGGTTTTCTATTTGCTTGCCATGGCACTGAACACCTGACCTTTGCATTTACCAAAATGGCAAGGCCAAAAGGTCTAGAAAGCTATAGAGAGCTGAGATATTTTGCTCTGAAACTGGATCAGTGCAGCACTACCAGACCTGCTAAACGGCAATTTCTAAACAAGTTGATAAATCAAGAGTAACAACTTGAACTAATTTTAACAAACAATCTATCAATATAAAAGAATGTCATTTCAAAGGGAACTCAATGAAGACAATTCCCGAATTAAAAGGTGGTAACAACTCAATGTCCTATCGCCAAATCGTATGCTCATAATTTATGCAAAGCTGAGTAGAAAGTAAAATTTGAAAAAGAAAATGAGTACAAACGAAAAAAAGGGGTTCTACACGTGTTTTGCCTGCAAAGTTGGAAATTCAGAAAGCTGTCCCTAACCGACAACCAATCTAAATGCCCAAGCGTCCCTAATCTGAAACAAATCAGCATAAAGTGAGCTGGCTGATTAAGACCAGGTTAACAGTCGGAACAAGATGAGCAACTCACCATTAAATAATTTTTAGCATCATTCCATACGAGATTTGTCCCCCTTTGTACGTGGTATTTATGTATGTTACAATTGAACTTTGACTATAAGAGTGTTCTTAATGTCCTGCAAACCTGGCACCAAATTCAACACCATAAAGGCTGGAAACAAATGGATCACACAAGCACATGCAAGTATGTTCTTACCTAGGTTTTCAAAGCTAACGGAACTCATCGTGGTATTCATAGTCGTCGTCCTCATCTTCATTAAATATAGCGCTATAGAATACATAAGGGCTATCAATCATCTCAGACAAAGTCAGATGGCCATCTTTGTCAGCATCTGCCTGCAGAAAATAAAATGGAAAAGTTCAGCAGTGGAAACTACATATTGAGTATAAAATGCTCATACGCACAGAATTAGATGGTAGTCAAATTCATGAGACTTCTTTCTAATTATTCATCAACCTTAAATTGGCAGGTGCCTACTGCCAATTTAAATTTGAGGCCTTAAGTGTATTAGAAAACACAATTAAACAATATTGGCAAACAATCATTTTTTCGAAGAAAAAAAAATTGACAAGAAAAATATCAAATTAAAGCCCAAGAAAATGTTCGTACAAAAATAAAACCAAGTATTTGTTTCTAAAATCTTTTTTCGCACAAGTTTATTAAATATCAGTGACCATATAACATTATTCTAAACATTTGGATTCGTCAAAACTGTTCTGCCATTTGTCTTGAGCAATGACTGCCTCTTTTCTAACATTATTGTCAAATTTTATAAGGATAGACACGTAACTAAACAGTAGGTTGAGGTCAATTCTGTACCCAGGCAGCAGTAACTCCTCTCATATACAAAAGATTACTTCACCTAACACGACCACCATGTTCCGTAAAATGGGGGAACTTTAACAATTAGCACGAAATAAATATTTTGAGCAATTTTGACATAATCTTTCTCAAATAAAAAGAGCTTACAACAGATTGATGATAGCTCAGGATGACAATTGGCAAGAGAGACCACTAGCATTGGCTCTTCATAAAGCTACCCATGAAAACCCTAGTAGCATATATCTAAAAGGGAGCGATCACAAGATACTCCTTATGCCAGTGAATACAAACCAATTAAAAAGGACTATTTAGTGCTAAAAGAGCTAGAATCACAAGGGCACAAATGTATCCCAAACTACAAAGATGGGAAAAGAATCGTCCATGAATCTTGCCAAGGGGAAGGGTTCAGCAGGAAAAATGAGCTTATGTAAACTACCTTGAAATATTATCTGTTTCAAGTGTATATGAGAAAATATAAGTATCATCTAGTACAACAAGTGCCTTTTTAACACTGCCTATGGTATCTGACTAGGCAATGTCCAAGTCATCTTAAGCATAGCCAAATGTCAACCTTCCATATCCTAGACCCATAGAAATAATGAAAATTTCTGCTCAACCAATGAAAAGAAGAACATTACTTAAACCTGAAGAATTATCTTCAAAGAAAGAGCAATCTATTTCTCCTAAACAAAAAGAAGCAGTCTTTTTCAGCTTTCCAACAAAGTACACTCATTTCTAGTAAAAAGTAAAACAGAATACAATCTCACAGTTGGAATTTTAACTTTACAATTGTCAGGAGATATATCACAGCATAGACCAAATAAGCGAGACTTGATCAAATTGGTAAGGGTATTTGCAAAAAAAATTGATACTCCTTATTTAAAATAGTAATGTCTTGGTGGTCCCTAATACATATATATCCTCTTCCGGTGAGCCAGGCAAAGAAGCGGCCATATCAAGCCCTATTATTGGCCAAATGTTCATGGCTATTCCACCGACTCACTGAGTGTATCAGCTCCCAGTTATATGTGACTTATGTTTGAAACTTCGAACAGCAAAGCCTACAGAAATCTATTCCAAATGTAATAGGTCCTAAGCAAAGCACTACACGGTTAAATGAATACCTGTTGTATAACATAATCTGCCTGTTGTTTAGCATAATAATGCTCTGACGGATGAAGTTTTCCGATAATAGGTAGCAGTTCCGCACCCGACAAGTATCTGAAAGAAATGCAAGTTTAGGTTAATGATTATATTAATTTCTAAGCATAAAAATGGATTGAGGTTAGAAGAAATCTCAAATTCGATAATCAGAAAAGAAATCTAAGTACCCATCAGCGTCTTTATCAAGATCAGCAAACAGCTTTCTAGCTGGAGCATCCAGCGAATCATTAGACTCATGTGTAGAGTTATGGGACTCCTCTTCATAGTTTCTTACCAAGTCAAAAAGCCCATGAAAAAATTCCTTGAAATTAAGCTTCCCATCTTTGTCAGTGTCTCTTTCCCTGAGGGAAGAAAGAAAAAGTGAAACAAATATCAATTGGTGCAGCTAAATAAACTTTTATTTCTATGATCAAGAATTATTGCAGAGAAATATGTACAAGGAACTGCATAACTAGCTAAAAATTGTGTAATATCAAAAGATTAAGAATAAGCAATAATAGGTTTAACCCTTATGGATTTGTTTGTTTCACTGATAGAATAAGTGAGGATAATTTCATAGGGAATATAATTTTGTGGTATGGATCCATACGGGATAGCTGAAAATGGGATAGCTATTCCGTACCTTATGTGTTGACAGTGATTTAAAAAATATTTAGTAATACAGAAGGTAAAGAGAACATTTGATGTATATTACTCTTAGGAAGCATTTATCTAACATCAAAAAGGGTAAAGGGGTCAATACAGGAGTAAAAATATCCCATTCCCATGGGGCAACTTTGTGCCCCATCCATTCCCCCATCCCCCCCCCCCCCCCGCGGCAAAAAAGAAAAGAAAAAAAAACTACCTCGTCCATTGAGTATAACAGAGCAAATGACTAAAATAAACTAATAAAAGAAAAGGAAAAAAAATCCTTGGAACAATACCAGCCAACAAGACAAATTTATCCCACAGATGAATTTTACCAAACATGGAATAAGTGAGGTCCACAATACAAGAATTATCCCTTAGTTATCCCAGAAAAATTACCCCCATTTCTTAGTGGGTAACCTATTATGTCCCTGCGGGTTCCAATTTACCCACAATTTAATAAAATCAAGGGTCACAATTATTTTGTGTGGTCAATGATTTTTACCACAACAAAATGTCCCAAATGGGCCAAATTTTTGGGAGAGGGTGGATGCAATAAATGTTATCCCACCTCCATGGGATACCTATTCCCTTGTATATTTTTCCCTCCTTCGTTATGCTAAACGAATGCTTCTAAGGGTAAATGGGAAAAATGCTCTCGCACCCCTTTCATCTAACTCATTTTTATCCTGTTCAATACAAAGTTACAAGCGAAGTACTAAACCCCAATCCTATATAATTTTTTTCCCGAATAAACCGTACCGCATACCTTTGTCTGGTTTGAAATTATCCCATCTAATCCTGTCTATGAAACAAACAAGCCCATTGTTGTAGATGCCAAACATTGAGAAAACAACAAGGATTTCCCTTAGTGAATCTAAAAATAGATGGCCACAAACTATTGATATGAATAGGATTTGACTACAAGGAATTCAGTCACTACAAATTCATATAAGAGCCAGTCCCTCATTTTGAAACAGGCCATTTAATATCATTTTTTTGTAGAACGCAAGAAGAAACAATATATCAAGAGGAAATAAGATGTAAGCCAAGAAAAATAGAAACTATAGATAAGGTTAGAAGGATGAAACAACAAACATAATGATAAATGAATAAATAAATATAAGTTATTAAAGGTTATAGAAGTTGATGATAACCATGGCACCTTATTTCTTCATTGCACAACCACTGAAGTAGTTTGATACTATCGCTGTCAGCCGGGTGCAAAAAGCTATAAAATCACAAAAAAAGAAATAACTCATTACAGAAAGAAATAGCTATGAAAGAAGTGCTAGTGAAGAAAAAAGGGGGCTATCATACACTCCGTCCAATTAAGCGAAGTTTCACCTAAACAAACCATACGTACTTGTTGAATTCTGTTACATTCAAAAGACCATCTCCATCTCCATCTGATGCATTAAAATGCTCCTCTTTCCACCAGCCCATATTATATCCAAATGAATTATTATCTGGAGTGGGAAAAAGTAAGATGAAGTTATCGCAATATCCTTGCATAGCATAATGCCAAATGCTTACCATATACGGAAAAAATTAATCTGGCAGATCAAAGTACCAACCACAATTCATTTACAACTACGTCCACATTAAGTTCTCATTATTTCTGTGCTGGATAATATTGAACTGGTTATACGTTGTTTGTGAAATAGGCATGGATGTATTACTTTTGAATCTATTTGTCACAGGTCAAACAGATCTCATTGATATATCAGGACGCAAACATAGATCTCCATTTTTCAAGCACCAACTAGACTTATAAGTCAAGGAAACAAAAACAAAAGCTACCAAAGTGAGTGCCTTATTGACTTCCAAAGAAACGTCATGAAAAGCAATGACGACAACTAAAATTTAAGTTTTCTTCTTTAGATTGAACAAATTTAGGAGCGAAATTTCAAGATACTCTTTTGAAGATCAAACAAATTCAGGAAAGAAGTTGCAAAGTGAAAAGAGTTTTGCCATTTTGATGATAACTTCTCTCCTTTGTCCCATAACAAACTTCACTTATTAACTGAATCAAATACTTAAAGACTCGTCAAAGCCAAAATCACATTAAAACAAAATATGAAGTCTCTCCCTATCACCGCACACCAAGATCATAATCGCACTAAATTAAATTTGCACTAAATTTTTATAACAACACAACAAGATCCAGGGATACATTTCAACTAAGTAGTATAAGTTAAAGCATAAGCTCAGACTTGAGACGTATTAAAACCTAAATCATTTTCAAAAGGATTCAATATTTGGCATACTTGCTTAAATTCCACACATAAGACCTGTCTAATTTTCGAGCATATCCATAAAGCGACATTTAAATAAATACATGCATATGCAGGATCCACATGCACAATCCATGACATAGATTTGATGGCGGCTCCTATAAATATACATGCATAAGTTATACATGTTCAAAACTCACACAAGTGCATTATAGACAAATGTTAATACCATAATACTCCATGAATTCATAAAGCCCCTTTCCAAAACCAAATCTAGATGAAGCATGAAATGACAAGACTAGGAGGTATAGGTATAACACACAAAAATACAAAGAACATGTATGTTTTGGACCATTAAAAATCAGAACAGATAGATCTAGAAGTCTGCATTGCTGTACTATAATTTTGCAGAACCACTGCTAAATAATTTGCTGTGACTTCTTCACCATAGAGAATTTGAGGGCAATTATACAATAATATAAAACTAGACTTTCGGGGCTCCAAGTTGGGACCAAAAATCACAGAAAAATGTATGAAGGAGATTCAGTTGTTTAAACCTGACCTTTCACAGACTTTTTGCTGCACATTTCATAATCCAGAACCTTGCTAGGTTTCATTAAAAAAGTTTCCGTTATTTGACCGAGCTGAAATTCTAAATGCGTATATGAATCTTGTGCAATTAACATATATAAAAAAATCAGATAACTTTAATGTGTCTACATCAATCAAAAGTTGGTTGCAACTCCTCTGTGGATTTGGTGATGTTTTTTACATTTTCATATAGGGAGGGTGGAGGTTTTGCAAAACTCTACAGAGTGAATAGGCTAAAAGTTCTGCTATTGTATAATGCTCTCATCAGCAGCTTAGATTCCAACCAAAATTTATTTTACTCAGAATTAAATGGACACTAATTTGCTTTTTCCTCTTAATAACGTACTCCATCAGCCAGCATAGCTAGCAACTGAAAGGTAACTACTGGCATAAGCTAACCACTACAGTTTCCTAGCATCAAGGAATGTAACTTGTTATAGTTCATGAATGTACATATATCAACACGAGGGAAAACAAATAAACCAAACATTTTTTTATAAGCCAAGCAAATAGAACAAACATGTTCAACAACCAATAACACTTGGGATATAAAGTGGTTCTAGTTTTCTACAACTTGACTTAACATGAATCCGTAATAATCATCAGTTAAACATCAATTAAGAAGCCCTTAATTATGATCCCATTTGGTAGTATTATCCAATCCTAACTAACAAGAATTGTTCTTTTTTATAATCTGCATCTAATTGATTACAATATGAGTAAAAAAATATTAGTAATGAAAGAACAATTCACCAGAATTCCGAGTCCAACTGGGCGGTTCGTACTCAGCAAATGACACAAATCCGTCGTGATTCTTGTCATGCATCTCCATATCCCTCTTAGTCCGGTGCAAGGTCTCCCTCTCCGACTGCTTCAAGTTCCATTGAGTGAGTTCACGCTCAGTCACGAACCCATCTGGGGGATCCACATCGATTTTGGGAAACAGCAACACAATCCTATTCGTCACATTAAACTTCTCCTCGTCGTTCAAGTAATCCTCGGCATCCATAAAGTCCTCCCACTCCGGCTGCGACTCGGCCGCCGGAGCTTCATCGAATTCGTAGTGAGACTTCTCCCATAGCTTGTCCTCGCGCTTGCGCTCGATGTCAGCTACAATTGGATCGAAGGGGATGGGCTTTTTCTGGTGGTCGGAGAAAGAGAAGTTTGACCGGAGCTTGAGGCGGCGGTGGCGGTGCGAGGGTTTGGTTGTGGGTGTGTGTGAGATTAGGAAGAGGATGAGTATGGCTACTGCAATGTAGATAATTATAGACACCTGCCCCATCTCATCTAAACTAGCTACATACAAACACTCGACAGGGTTTAAGAGTGAGATTGGGATCTGTTGAATCTGGTTCTATATATATGTAGAGAGAGAATTAGAAGGTGTGAGTTGCACGGGGAAAGAAGTGTGAAAATTTGGACCGGAAGGTGCAGAACAGCAGAAGTAATTAGGATTTAGGACTCTTGAAGAAGAGATGGATCTGTTGGAATATAACTAATGTGGCTCGCTTATTAAAATTTATTTAATTTTAATTGATATAATTATTGTAATTATATAATATATAATAAAAAATATAAATAAAAAAATATTTTATTTTAAATTTTTATGAATTATAGTAATTTTGAAGTTTAATATATTATCGTTTGATATTAAAAAATAAATTGTATCTCTAATCTCGAAACGAAAGAGTACTCCCTCTGTCCCAAATTAATTGCTTTTCTAGAATTTTTTAAAGTCAAATTGACTATTTTTAAAATTAATAATTAAACATATATAAATATATTTCTAAAATTATAAAAATTGAAATTAGTAATAAATTGTATAGACTTTCT
Source organism: Aralia elata (assembly GCA_034770075.1). NCBI lineage: Eukaryota > Viridiplantae > Streptophyta > Magnoliopsida > Apiales > Araliaceae > Aralia > Aralia elata. The sequence goes on along the minus strand of CM068387.1, from coordinate 83,393,894 downwards.
TTTGGTTATAATATCTTTACCTATACGTTAACAAAAATAGTAAAAAAATTAGTTTTAAAAATAGTCAATTTGACTTTAAAAAGTCTTAGAAATGCAATTAATTTGGGACGGAGGGAATATAATTTATTTATATTCTTTAAGCAAACTTAAATTTGCCTAATATTTTGATAAAAGGAAATAGTCTCACTATATATTACGATAAATTTACATTATTATAATTGTAAAATTATCAATCCATAAAATTGATAAGAATTATAAGAGGGTCTCACTTATTACATTATACGTCTCTCTAAAAAAATTAATAATAATACTTATTTACATAACTGACAATCAAAAAATAAACATAAATAATCACAATATATATCGCTTTTTCAAAACTAAATACGAATTATATATAATATCACACCCGTGTTTGCTTGTAGATTAAAATCTAAAACTCTAATACGTCATTAATAAAAACAATAAGAAAGTAAAATATTACTAATGAAGAGCGTAAAAGAAGTGTTTATTTATTTATTTTTTAGAATTGTTATTTTTTAATATATGGTCAACTATATAAAAGAGTGTGACAAGGACAACGACGGTGTATATTTATATTACTCATATTTAAACTAAATCAAAACTATTAATATAAAAATAAATCTCTGACTCATATTTATTTTGTATTTGAGAAACCCTCTCATTTTTTTTAAAGTCAAGTCAAACTTTAACTCAAATCTGACTATAATCAATATTGTTCATAAGTTATAGTCAAATTCATTTAAGTATTATATATGACACCGTATTTTCTTTAGGTATAATGGAGGTATTAAGGTCAAAATTATATAAATCTTATTCATCTAATTATCAATTAACATTGTCAAAATATTAAAAAGAATGAAATAAATAAAATGTTGAAGTAATCCATCTAAAATTACATATTATCTAAAACAAAAAACGTTGACCTTTGTATAATTTTTTGGGACAATTATATATTACAGTAAATTTTTAGAGATAATTACAACAACAGTGCATAGCTAAAATAATTACAAAAGTAATAAATTTTTTCATATTTATTTTCAAAATTAATGTAATTGGGCCAACGTAGACCACCACCGACCTGAAAGCTTGTAATGTAACACCATTCTCTTTCTCTCTCTATGCACTTTTTGATCTTCTCTCTCATCCTTTCCATCTCCCTTTGCCTCTACCGCTGATGTTTTACTTGAAATGGGCGACTTTGCTTCGCTAGGCGGACCTCCATGTACGGACTCATTAACCGATGTTCGATTATTTAGTGGCTAGGGATCTGAAGCTTCAAACCTGAAAGCTGCTGCTGCAATTGCCTGGACCAAAAATATCAGCACCAAACAAGCCAACCCATTAAACTGACCCATATTAAGATATACAATTAGTGACTAACTTCCTTGCTTGCAAGTAATAATTAATGAGCTGGTTTTAATTTGTTGTTTTGAGTCTTTTGAAGTTGGCAAAAAGTTTTGGGTAGAGCTTGATTCGGGGAAAGTTCAAGATCTTCAAACAGAAGCGATGGTAACCAAACATTCATACCAAGGTAACCAAACTTTCATACTAAAGTAACCAATGCACCTTCATACCTGCAGTTTTTTCATAGTGCAGTTGGTAATCAAACATTCACACCAAGGTAACCAAACATTCATACTAAGGTAACCAAACCTTCATACCAAGGTAACCAATCCACACTTGCAGTTTTTTCATAGTGCAGTTGGTAGCAAAACCTTCATATCAATGTAACCAATTCAGTTTTATTAGGTTACAAATTTATTTTGAATGTGATGCAGTTGGTAGCTAAACTTTCATACCAAAGTAACCAATTCAGTTTTATTAGGTTACCTTCATAGTGCAGTTAGTAACTAAACATTCATATTAAGGTAACCAAACATTCATATTAAGGTAACCAAACCTTCATACCAAGGTAACCAAACATTCATACTAAGGTAACCAATTCACCTCAACACTTGTAGTTTTTTCATATTGTAGTTGGTAACCAAACCTTCATACCAAGGTAATCAAACATTCATACCAAGGTAACCAAACCTGCATTTTTGTCTTTTGATTAATCTATTGATGGTTCTTGGGAAAGAATGATACCGTATTATTGTTTTCCTCTGAATTGACTTATGGACAAGGTTATTTCTTTTTTTTTTCTTTCTTTCTATTACTTTTTTTTATAAAATTATAGAATTCATGGTTTCTCTGCAGGTTGTGAAGTTTTTTGTGGACCTAAATACCTTTTGGAAGATAAAATTTGTTAACCACAATAACAAAAGGGAGTGTCATGAAGTTTTTTTTGATGCCGAAAACCTGCCAAGTGAGTTTGGGGGAAAAACAACCATGAAAAATTTTAGAGACTAATGGGCTAGAAAGATTTTGGTGTAGATCGCGGCGGCAGCGGAGGAAGATGACGAGAAAATATTTTTTTTTGTTTTTCCTCCTTTTGATTTGAATTTTGAATTTTGAATTATGGATTTGTTTTTGTTGTTAGATCTCAAATATTTGAATTTGAATTATTAATTATGACAATTACTTTCTCCTTGATTTTAGGGTTCTTTATTAATGTGAAATTGAATGGTTTGAATTTATTGTCTTATTTTTGTAATTATTTTATGAATGCACTAATATTGTACTCCCTCTGTCCCGTATTAAACGTCCTAATTGGTCTCGACACGCTAATTAATAATATATTTTTTTTTACCTAAATTGTCCTTCTAAATTACCTTTTAATTGTAGTATCTATTCACTTTTCTATGATCCCAACATTAATTATTGCTTGTTAGTTCCCACATGAATAGAAGAGATATTATATTGATAATATGAGAGAGAAAATGGTATAACAATACATCACTTTTCAATGTAAATTTTTTTATCATTTTTTAAGTTTCTAACAAAAGTTGATAAAAAAGATTAAGGAGAGAATAATTATTTTATAATTGTTGTATATTAATGTAAAGGACTCAAAATTTTTTCCCTCAAATTTGTATAGAATAAACCATTCATATTGGTCTTGCTTTTGTTGATCGCCGGTAAATTACGCAGCCCAGTCCAGCCCAAATCGAAAAATCCCACGTGCAGTCACGTGAGCTGGCAGCATGGTATACACAAAATCCGCACTCCAACTAACCCAAAAAGGGAAAAAAAAAGGAATTTCTCAACGTGTGTCCTTAGGACACATGCTAAGCACACGGTTCAAGAGAATATTCTCTTGAATTTTGTACATATTCCTTTGAACTTGGTGCATATGCAAAAATCAAGAGAATATGCACATAGTTCAAGAGAATATTCTCTTGAAACGTGTGCTTAGTATGTGTCTTTAGGACACGTGTCAAGACGACCAAAAAAAAAAGAAAAAGAGAAAGAAAAATAGACTGAGCTAACAGGCAGCAACTTCATTGGGCGGAGTATTCAATCTGTTATCTCCCTCGTTTTTATCGGCTCCTTTTATTTACTTCTTCACCCCCCTCCCTCACTCTCGTACTCATTTTCTCTCTCCTCCCTCTATTTATCTTGACATTCGATATAAGCGCATCAGTTTGATTTGTATTCTTCAAAAGGTATAAGTTTCTTTACAATTTATGTGTATAGATCTAGTGACATTATACTGTAGTTTAATCACATTACATTATTTGGTTATAGAATTAAAATATGTGACTGGTTTTTCGTTTTCTCAGTTTCTGGCAGCATTTGATCCGAAAATGGACTCTGCGGCCATGACTTTTTGTAGCAAACCTGTATATTCCTCCCCTCCAGTAAGTTAACATCTCTCGCGCTCTCTATTTGCAGTTTTGTTTCTATCTGTCTTAATTGTTGTTCATGTTTCCAATTTTTTTTTTTTTTTTTGCCGATTCTTAATGTTGAGCTTTACATTAATTCAGGGCACTGGCTTGATAATTGCTTAGATGCTAGCTCGAGTAAACTATTTTTTGTATTGGAAAGTACTGGGAAATTCCTACGTGATCATTTTAATATAATTTCGTTCAGCATATGTTACATGGTTTTTAGGTACTTATTTTTAGTATTATTATTTTCTAATGTGTGTTTGTGGGGGATAGGGCTTGTAACCAAACACTACTCAACAAGCCTCCATGTTGCAAACAAAACTGTAAAAAGTTACTCCCCCTTTATAGACTATAAAGTGACATGAAGTTCATATTCTTAGTTTATTGAGTACTATCATGACGCCACTATTGCATTTCTAACTAATGTTAGGGATAAGTTTGAAATTTTTTTATATTTAAAAATCATCGTTTTACAAATGTATCTATAATTTTGGAATGGAGAGAGTACTACATACTTGATAGCAAGTTCACATACATGTGGTCTATAATTGTGAAGGTATGGTTAGTAGGCTGAATTTCTACAGTTGATCACGAAAAATCTTAGCAAACTTATTTTAGCTTTAGCACAATAGTAATTTGGCGTCCTATATCGTGCAAAACATCTGTTGACTTATTTGTGTGTTTGTGTTAAATGAAAAAGAAGATTTATTATAAAAGATAGAAATTACAATTTGATTAGAGGAGAATGAGAAATCATCCTAAACTAAAGAATGAAAAAACCTTTAGAAGAGGGCTACCCTCCAGTCCCTCTACAAATCTGAACATGAAATCCAATGGAAAGAGCCCATCGTTGAGGACCACAAATAAACCAGGAAAATAACCGTCACAAAGGAGACAAGAGGACATGAATTCGCCTTATTTGTTTTTTGACTGCGTTCTTGATTATATTAAACTATTTTTACTATCATAATTTAATAATGCAGAGTTTATTCATGGGGAGCACTTGTGGAATTAAAAGCTCCCAATGTATTTTTATGGTGGGAAATAAAGTGAAATTCCCTAGGCAAAGAGCTCAGGCTTCTCAAGTTAATCGTAAATCTGGGAAACGTGGGGGTGCTCTTAGTGCTACATGCCGTGACGATAAAATTCTGGTGGCAAACAGAGGAGAGATTGCTGTCCGTGTGATACGTACTGCTCATGAGATGGGTATACCTTGTGTTGCTGTTTACTCAACCATTGATAAGGATGCACTTCATGTGAAACTGGCTGATGAATCAGTTTGCATCGGTGAAGCACCAAGCAGTCAATCGTAAGTTTCCACAATTTTCTTATGCTTATAGTTTCTCGTTTCCTTGAATTATTAATTGATATCTATATGCACACATATAATCACTGTAATCATTGTAAACATTATTCTTTTGATTGAGATGGATCAATAGTAGAACATGAATGAAGAGTACAAGTGGAAGTAAGACTTATTAAAAAAGAAAAAATGAAAAATAGAGTACAGGTGGAAGCAAGAGAGTACTGTCCAAGTTTTCAAACTCCTGCTTTAATTTTTTGTTCATAGCTCCTATTTTGAATTTAATGAACCTTTATATTAAATATACGCGTTATACTTCTAATATAGTCGAAAATATGTAACACAAATATAATGAAAATAAAAAGAAGTAAATAGACCCATATATTTGTTTCCAATGCATCTTAAAATCCATGCTGAAAGGGAGTATTATTTTACCTTCAATAGCGAGTGAAATCAAAATGTCAGGCCTTAATGTTTAATGTTATAGTGTTCAACTCAGGGAACTGGTGAATTACTTGATGCACGTGTCAAGGGTGGATACTCATACACAATGACTAGCCACAGGAAGAGAACAAAACTCCTAGTTCCAGTGTAAAATCCTTGAGGCAGCTAATACGAGTCCCTTTAAGGCCAATTCACGAGTAAAACTCTTCAATCTCCTAACACTGGTATGGAAATGCCTGCCTTTGACCGAACTGCGATAGTGAGGATAAACCCATATCAGAACCAAAAAACGAAGGAGACAAAAACGAGAGGGAAGTGATCTTTTATTATCACCGTAAAAGTAAACCAGTAGTTTGAGCGAATGCTGCCCCCTCTTTAGTTCATAATGTGATTGATAGTGACCTATGCATACCATTTTTTCCCACGACCACATCGGACCCCCCCACCCCAAAAAAAAAAAATGAAAAATGAAAAAAATAGAAGGAGAAAGAAAAAGGTTTCTGTATAATTGTTATAAAAGTTGAACAGTAGTTCAAGTAAATCCTGCCCCCTCTCTTTAGTTTGTAATGGGATTGATGACCTATGCGTATATTTTCTTTTTCTTTCTTTGCAGGTATTTAGTGGTCCCAAATGTTTTATCTGCTGCTATTAGTCGTGGATGTACAATGCTGCATCCTGGATACGGTTTCCTTTCTGAGAATGCAGTTTTCGTTGAAATGTGCAGAGAACATGGAATCAACTTTATTGGGCCAAATGTAAGTAATTCAGGATTCGGATCAAGGAATTTTCAATCCTTAATCCTGGCATTTCCATATTAAGATATTTTAGATACACAACTCAGGTCTTCTCAGTAAGCATAGCAAGTGTACTGTTGCTGCAACATATTGGGTCATTTCTGTGCAAGTGCAAGTATCTAGAGAACTGAGAACCTAAACACCAAGATACAAATAGGGCCTCTTGTTCTTTGACGTTATGGTAAACTATATCAGAAGTTATATACTATAGTCTATACAGTCCAATATGTTAATGCAGTGGAAGCAATAAAACACTCTCAATCCCATTGATGTGGAGCACTTAGTTCCATGAAACCATTATCATAGGTTTACTTATTTTTAAAAAACCATTTTAGTGGGTTTCCTTTAACTGTGAGCTGTGCATATGGAGAAGTGGTTATTGTTGCTCATTATTTGTGCTGAAGGGATGATTCACTTTGTCAAACCGACAAAGCTCTTTTCACTTATGTATCATTCTTGAAGTTCTAGCCTGATGGATCCTCTGGAGTGTTTCATGACATGAATGTAACAACCCGGGTCAAATCCCGAGTCCGGAACAAATCTTGGGTCAAATCCCAAGTCCAAATCGAATCAAATCCATCCAAACAAGGTCTTAAATTACTGGCCCAATAGTATCTTCTTGGGTCATCTTAGCCCACCACAGGCTCACCCAAAAGGTCATGACTTGAAGGTACTATTGATAGTAACTCAATTCCTTATATACAGACAAACTTTTCCCTTATCTTTCGATGTGGGACTAGGGTGTTACAAACTCCCCCACTTAAATTTCTGACGTCCCCGTCAGAACCGATCACACACACGGTCCACAGATTTTTGCCTCTCTAGCCATTGTGGGATAATATCGGCTGGCTTCGTGTCCCCACCTCCGGACCTCCTTCTCTCCATTGTGGGATAATACCACCAGCCTTCGTGTCCCCACCTCCGGCAACCTGATCGGATGACCCGACCCGAGCTTTCGAGAGTCGGCTCTGATACCATATGTAACAACCCGGGTCAAATCCCGAGTCCGGAACAAATCTTGGGTCAAATCCCAAGTCCGAATCGAATCAAATCCATCCAAACAAGGTCTTAAATTACTGGCCCAATAGTATCTTCTTGGGTCATCTTAGCCCACCACAGGCTCACCCAAAAGGTCATGACTTGAAGGTACTATTGATAGTAACTCAATTCCTTATATACAGACAAACTTTTCCCTTATCTTTCGATGTGGGACTAGGGTGTTACAATGAACCTCTCCAGTCTCTAGTTAGTTAGTTGCTCTATCTACGGGCTAAAACTATTTTTAGACTTATGCTATAATATTTAGTTATACAAAGTTCTCTAGTTAGGTAGGTGCTTGCACAAGAACATAATTCTTGTTCTGTTGCCTATTTTCCAATCATGTGATTGTCTCTTCTATGCTAATCTTGTTGAGGAAGACAAATTTTGAAATTCTTAAAATTCATAGTCCAATATCTTAGGGATGGTTAATATTTTGTGTATTGTAAAAAGAAACATGGACATTGGACCATGCATCTCCCATTTGGTGCTAACAGGATTACCACTCAGCTAACTTGTGGCAGTGACATGATTATGATATCGAGTGAATGCGTATGTAGTTTTGCGCAAATAGCATGTTCTGCTCTTCCCTTTCCTTATACATGACAAATGATGAATCTTGAACCAGCTTGTGTTTTTTTATCTTTTCTATGATTAAAAATTATGCATAGTTAAATCATCTTTGAATTTCTTCTATATCTGGAAAATGTTTAGGAGTTCTGAATATATGATTTTACAGCCTGACAGTATTCGTGTCATGGGTGACAAATCAACTGCCAGGGACACAATGAAGAATGCTGGTGTTCCAACTGTACCAGGAAGTGATGGATTGTTACAAGTACAATTTTTGATCTACATATTACCGAAAATGAACTTGCAACATCTTTAATCAAACATCAAATTGGATATGGCCAAATTTTAATTTTGTTAATAATTGTCATACTAGAGCACTGAAGAAGCTGTCAGGCTTGCTGATGAGATTGGCTACCCTGTGATGATTAAGGTAAATTTTCTTATAGTTGCATATCACGTCTTTAATGACTAAAACTATATGAAATTGCAGTGCTGAATAATGTCTTCTTGTACCACTCTTATCAAAATCTATGCATGAGATTATGCAAAAAGATTCAGCAGTTAAACTCAGAAAACTATAGAATAGATCATCCGCCACTAAATGCGTGACCTTAGAGAGGAAGTTGAAGTAATTCTCCCAGAAAACTTGGTATACGTGGCTAATATGTTTGACTTCATTTGCATGATTGTTCAGTTCTCCTTGGTGTGCTCTATTTGATTCTACAAAATAACTGTAAAGGATACTTATCTAAACATTAAATGTCATATAATTTATCTCCGATTAATTGTTTAGACCTGGAAATCTTTGTGGTTCAGTTCAATTTGTCTCTCTATACAATAGGATATCAAAATAGTTGACTGTAATGTAGAGCTTTAAAGTAGATTGCAATTGAATTTGTTTTTTACCACACTGTTTGTCTATGGAGAATAGGTTCTTTTCTTATTTTTCATTTTTTGGTAAGCGAGCTTTGGAGAGTAGACAGGGTAAGAAATGAAAGCTTAATATCATAAACACTTGGTAGTGGAGTGCCTGTTGAAAAGGTTACTGATTTTCTTTTGACTAGAAGCAACAAACTTATCATGGAAGTGAAGTGTTAACTATAACTGGATAGATGTGCTACATGTGTATAAGCTTTCACTTTAAATACAGAAGAGATTACTTAACAAAAAGATAAAAGAAATTTTAAATAATGTATGTACACTTTATGCTTTGAAGGCGACAGCAGGTGGGGGAGGCCGTGGAATGCGTCTTGCTAAAGAGCCTGAGGAGTTTGTGAAGTTACTACAGGTATTTCTTTCTTTCTTTTTTTCTTTTTTTCAGTCGGGTAGTTATTTTTCTGTATTTGTACATTTTTAATTACTCTAGAAATGACCAGTCATATTGGGTCAGTTTTTAAGATTTCTTTCTAACTATATTCATTTTTCCTCATAACCAGTTTCTAGGAGTTTTTTTAGACTGCAAATGGTATGAAATTATGTCATTTGTCCTTATTACTTAACTTGTATATGCTAGACTATGCTGCTGCTGCTGCTGCTTTCTCCTTTGTAATCTGACCACATGGTCTGTTCAGGAATTAACTTTTCAAAAGCACTTTCTTATTCTAGTTTTCTGCCATTTGCTTTCAACACTCACAAGGACATGTGCTCCTGGAGAGGCACTTATTCATGTATTGTTGTAAAAAAGAATACAATATATTGGGCATGCTCCATTGCGAAGCTTTTTTTTGTTTTCTTCTTTCATCAGATTTTCAGTTATTGTTTCCCAAAAGCTATTGTAGTCTCAACAGGTAACTCTATAGTGATGTATATTACCACGAAGAAACGTTTAAACTATTTGAGATGAAGTTGTCTCTAACTAAGTTTGGTTAAGTTGAATTTGTCTTTAACCAAGTTTTGTTGAGTTAAATTTGTATTTAACCATGTTTAGTTAAGATGAAGTATTCTTATCTAAGTCTGGTTTGAATTGTTTCTTCTGACAGGCTGCTAAGAGTGAGGCTGCAGCTGCATTTGGCAATGATGGCGTTTATCTTGAAAAGTACATCCAGAATCCAAGGCACATTGAATTCCAGGTAATTTTGGTTTTTTATGTCATATTTGATATGATCAGTCATAAGAGGATATGCATGAAATGGCGAATTGCTTGATGGGCTTTTGGTGATAGGGATCAATCCGTGAGACGTCGTCGTGTGGATGATTCACTCTTTAGTTATTTATTTATCAGTTGTCTATCTATTTAGTTTGTTAGACTTCTTATTTATTGGTTTATTTTAGTATTGAGTTATTTATTTAGAAGCCCAATTGTTTCTGGGCTCAGGGTTATTAGAGTTTATTTTCTTATAAATATGTTTGTAAGTCATGATATTGAAATTATTCTAATTATTGGTTGCAATCAATACCTTTTTTCTCCCTTTTGCGGCTGGGAAACCCTAGGGGTAGTAGTTCTCCAGCGGTTGGACTTAATTTTCTTTGTTGATTATCACTTTCAATTAATTATCTATTCAACAATTTCCGTCCTACATCATATTGGTATCACACTTTAAGGTTTTTCCATCAATTTCTTAATTTTGGGGAGATCTTGGGTTTTCAAAGGAAAAAAAGAGGGTTACTGTTCATCGGAGTACTGTTCATTGCCGGAGTTATTGTTCATCGTCGGAGTTACTGTTCATCGCGGTTCACTGTTCAAAAAAAAAAAACTGCTACTGTGTTGTTTTGGAGATAAGGAGGTAACCCTAATTTTTTAAATTTAAATTAAAAGCCTTGCAAATTACCTTTTCGTACCCAAACTTCCGCTCTCCATTTAAATATTGCCCCACAGTTTATTAGTTTACATTTTTTCGCCCCTGTTTTTTGCATATAGAGCCCTAAACTTTTAACCTTATCACTTTTCACGCCATTCTCATGCTTTCTGATCAGTTAGGTCCATTGCAAAAAAAGAAAAAAAAAAGGTAAAAGTAAATATTTTATTTTGAATATTCGAATTTTCAATATTTAATCACTTGCATTCCCTTCGTTCATTAGTTCTAAAATTTTTGAAAGCTTGTTTGAATTTGTTCTTTTAAAATTGCATATTATTCCATCTAGTTGCATATTATTTGGTTATTATCAGCAGCTTTTGAGATTGCGATTGCATAGGCTTAGACTTGTAATTTTAATTTGCTTCAATTCAATTTCTGTATTGTCTCAGCTTTGCACTTGCATTTGCATCATGACTTAGAAGAAATTCAGGACCATTTAGTGGCCATAGTTGCACAACTGGGTCAAATGAATGATAAGATCACACACTGAACAAAGACAACCTATAGTGGAACCTCAGGGAAATAATGGGAATGGGCATGTCGAAAACTCACATGTTAGGCACCATGAACATCCTAGGCATGATCCTTATATAAATTAATTTGAAGAAGTGTTCTTTTGTTCAGGAGTCGATCATTTTTGTGATCTCCAAAGGGGGAGTTTCTGCCGACCCCGAGAAAGTAAAGGCTATTAATGAGTGGCCTGAACCTTCTAATATTCACGAAACTCGAAGCTTCCATAGGCTAACTATATTTTATAGGAGGTTCATTAGAGGATTTAGTACCATTATGGCTCCCATCACTGATAGTTTGAAAAATAGAGAGTTTGTTTGGTCTAAATTGACTACTAAAGCCTTTGTGGAAATCAAGAATAAGTTGACACAAGCACTTGTACTCATGCTACCAGACTTTAGTAAAGTGTTTGAGGTAGCATGCGACGTTTCATGGGGAGTGCTTAGTTAGGAGGGTCATCCGATAAAGTTCTTTAGTGAGAAATTGAATGAGGCCCAACAAAAGTACTCTACCAATGATAGGGAGTTTTATGCTGTAGTCCAGGCACTTAGGTATTGGCGACATTATTTGTTGCATAAAGAGTTTGTTCTTTACTCCGATCATCAGGCATTTCAGTACCTTAACTCCCAAAAGAAACTAAGTCATCGATACGCTAGATGGGTAGAGTTTATGCAGGAGTATTTTTTTGTCCTTAAACATTGCAAAGGGACAAAGAATGTAGTTGTCGATGCGTTGAGTAGGGTATCCATCCTTGTCAACTCTTTGAGAGTGAAGGTTGTGGGATTTGAGCGCATTATCCAGGAGTACCCTACTTGTCGAGACTTTAGTGACATTTATGCTGCCCTATAGGATCCTAGTTCCTCACCCTTTAGTGATTTTCGTATCCATGATGGGTATCTTTTTAAGAGCACCCACTTGTGTATTCTTAGTACATCGATGCGTGAGTATTTATTGTGGGAGTTACACGCGGGAGGTTTAGCTGGACACTTTGGTCGAGATAAGACCATTGCCATTGTTAAGGATAGGTTCTTTTGGCCTAGCCTTAAGAGAGATGTAGTTCGTGTTGTTTCTGAGTGCCGCACATGTCAGACTGCTAAGGGTAGGAAACAGGACACGGGTTTGTACACTCCACTTTTGGTTCCCCATGCACCTTGGGATGATCTTAGCATGGATTTTGTCTTGGGGTTACCGAGGACCCAGAGGGCTCATGATTCAGATTTTGTTGTAGTGGACCATTTTACTAGGATGACACATTTTATTCCTTGCAGCAAAATTGATAATGCCTCACATATTGCCATGATTTTCTTTAGTGAGGTAGTGAGATTGCGTGGGATACCATTGACTATAGTTTCTGATAAAGATGTGAAATTTATGAGTTATTTTTGGAAAACTATCTGGAAGAAAATTAACACTATGCTTAAGTTTTTCACAGACCGATGGTCAGACTGAGGTTGTTAATAGGAGTCTAAGTAATTTGATACGTTGTCTTGTGGGTGATCATGTGTCTACATGGGATAAGGTTTTACCTATGGCTGAGTTTGCATATAATAACTCCCTTAATCGTTCGACTGGAGTGAGTCCTTTTCAGGCTTACACTAGTTATCAGCCTAGGAAACCTGTTGATCTAGCTCTTCTTCCCACTGCTGTAGAGTCTTTTGCGCATAACATTCATGATTTGCATGCTGAGATAAGGAAGGAAATTAATTTGAGCAATGAAAATTATAAGTCTACTGCAGATGTTCATCGCAGGTATCAATAGTTTAATGAGAATGATCGAGTGATGCTGCGACACCATGTTGAGAGATTACCTTCTGACACATGGAAGAAAGTGCATGCTAAGAGGATGGGTCCATTTCGAGTTCGAAAGAAGGTTAGTGCTAATGCATACGAGTTGGATCTTCCGAGTAATATGGGTATTGGTCCTGTATTCAATGTGGAAGACCTTACTCCTTATCATGGGTCTTTTGATGATTTCGCCCCTTCTTCCATTTCTTCTCCTACTTCTTCACCCATGAGCCTATATTTGTTCCTCTTTTACCTGTTCTGTAAGACCCCGAATTTATGAAATAAAAATTTATTATTTTCTTTATGATTATTTTTCTAAATAGTGAAGTGCTTAATTGTTATAAATGAGAGTTAAGGGTGTTATATGCAAATTATCTGATAAATAGTATGTCGGGGAATATTCCTTTTGTCGAGAAATATTCTTTCTGTCGGGGAATATTATATTCGGTACCGTACGACGGCGCCGAAATGACAATATTGTCAATGATAGTGGGCCCCACAACGGGTTAACTGTCGGATATAGAAAGTGATAGAAATTGGCGGCAAAACTTTAACCGATAACTGTTAAAATACCCGGTGATAAAAAGAACAGTAAAACGCGTTATTCCACAGTAGCACACGGTATTCCACAGTAGCTCACGATGTTGCACAGTGTTTTATATTATTGATTCAATAATTGATAAAGTAGCAATGGCATAGTATCTTGATTCAATAATTGTTAATTAGCATCTGCATAATATATTTTACTATTTGTCACGACACTGTAACTTATATCATTTGATAGGATATTTTAGCATTATCGACAATGTCTAGAAATTCTGTCAAGGAAAGAGGTTATTTAATTGCGCGCCATTTTTTATGGAAGGCCCCCTCTTTCCTGGGAATAATCTGGTTGTCAGTATTGCGAGTATATGCTATCTGTGATATTAATACATTTAACACAATAATACAGAAAAATGGAATTATCTTTTGATAATGGAATTATCTTTTGATAATGGAATTATCTTTTGATAATGGAATTATCTTTTGATAATGGATTAATCTTTTTGAATAAATGGATGGATGATATTAATGGAAGAAAAAATGGATGGATGATATTAATGGAAGAAAAAATGGATGGATGATATTAATGGAAGAAAAAATGGATGGATGATATTAATGGAAGAAAAAATGGATGGATGATATTAAAAGAATATGGGGAAAAGACCAAAATGCCCTCACCTTAATTTTCCTATAAATAGGGAGAGTTTGCTTAAGAAATTTTCACACCTTCATTGCTTATATACTTCCTCCCTCTCTCTAAATTTCTGAAGTTCTCTTAGTGTGCTAGGCTATTGTGAGTATTTGTGAGAATACTAGTATTATCCGAAGTTAGTAAACTTCATAGAAAGTAACATCCAGTTAACGAAGGTAGGGAATATCATTTCTTTCATACTCATATATAATATCATTTGCTTTCATGTTCGTAAGTGATATTATACTCATAAAGGTTGTTATTCATTTGGTATTAATTTGTGGGGATAACCTGGCCGTGCGGTATGACGCATGCCTGGTGAATATCCTTTTGTATTCAACCCTTATTATTCTATGGGAATAACCTGTAAGTACGAGTGTCGTACCTGGTGAATACCCTTCTGTATTCATTCCTTATTAATCTGTGGGTATAACCTGTTCGTGCGGATTGACGCATACCTGGTGAATAACCCGTCGTATTCATTACTTATTAATCTGTTGTGGAAATAATCTGTCTACGCGAATTATCGCATGACAGGTGAAAATCCATTGCAGTTTCATATATTCTGTTATACTCATATAACTTATCATTTCTTTTGTACTCTTTAAGGGATATCTTTTTCTTTCACATTTCTCCATTTATGATAAGAAATCCTTATTTGTTTCCAAAACCTTATTTTTAAATGGAGAAAATCCCTGAAAATTAGTAGAATATCCTTAATAGTTTGTGCTTCATCTAATATCTTTTCACTTGAATCTTTCTATACGTTATAGTTGAAGCATGAACTAATGTCTTGAATATCATTCTTGAATTTGACTCCACAATTTAGTTATCATGTTGGCAATTTGGTCAATCTTTGATACTGATTAAATTATAAAGTTTTTCTTATCCTTAATCTCACTGTATCATTGTCATCATCCTCATCCTCATACTTACATTGTGGTGATAGTTCTCTTTGGCCCGTAGTGCAAAGATGAACTGGCGTGACATGATTTTGACCAAACTGTGTATTGGTATAATCATGACTTTTTGTGTTACAAACAAAGGCGTATGGTGAAAATTCTCTTTGGCCGTAGTGCAAAGATGAACTGGCGTTTGGCATGATCATGACCGGTGATGTTACAAATAAATATCTTTGGCACGTAGTGCAAAGAGAGGCTGTTGAATATAAACTATTGATTTGGATGTTCATAAACAGGAATTGTTGATTGGTGTTACAGGGATAAAATATTGGTGGTGATCCTTTAATTTATAGAAGATGGTAGATATTATAATCTACTTGACTCTTCTAATGGATTGTTTGTTCCGCTGCAATTGTTGTTGTTGAACAATATAATATCTTTAAATCTCTGATTTATTATTGTTGAAGACTAAAGATAATTTTTA
Source organism: Aralia elata (assembly GCA_034770075.1). Classification (NCBI taxonomy): domain Eukaryota; kingdom Viridiplantae; phylum Streptophyta; class Magnoliopsida; order Apiales; family Araliaceae; genus Aralia; species Aralia elata. Next base: position 83,378,238 of record CM068387.1, on the reverse strand, counting down.
TTCTTCATTATCTTAGTCATGATATTTCTTACTGGGCTATTTAAGCTCACCCTTTTCAGTTTTGTCCCATTCTCAGGAAAGGAAAATGTAGCTGGGACTAGCCGGGGAGTGGAGTGATGGTTCGAGTTAGTGGTTGTCCTCATCAAGTGATGGAATAGTTTAATAATAACTGTACTGAAGACTTTAAACATGTGTTGCCGTCTTTTTACGGCATTGTAATAATTTGGGTTTGGATACTGTGGTACCATACGGTACGATATTTGTATGGAAGTCACAGTATGTGTGTGGTCGTATTTTGCACGACAAATATTAGTTGTAAATGGGAAAATTCGTATTTGTATTTGTATTTTGTAGAATGTTATTGGCGACTCAAAATGGGTTGTGTGGACCTATTTTGGGGGCGTCACAGTTGGTATCAGAGCTTAGGGATATGATCTCTGGTAGAGATCTGGGATTAGAGCTAGGAGGGGAGAGACGAGTAAAATCCTTCGCTAGTGTGTCCTACCTAAGCTATTTTTGTTATTTAAGTAATTGGTTTGGTTATAGGGATAAGATGTTGCATGTTTATTTCTTTAACTAATCTTTATTTTTTGATCACATTTCAGAATGGCATCTGAAAACCAAGAGATTCACTATGAGACTATTGTGGCTGAAAACCAGGAAGCCACAAATAATACGGGTGCAAACTCAGAACACCATGATGCTAATCATGATGCTAACAATCGGATGAATGATGAATTTTTTAGGAACTTCATGCAATACATGCAGAACCAGGCGAGAAGAGCTCCTGTCTACAATACTGGCAGAAACGCTGATAATGTACGGATGGTCACTGCCAAGCAGTTCAAAGAATTGGGACCACCTGAATTTTTCGGCAAGCCAGATCCACTCAAGGCAGAGTCGTGGCTTAAACAATTAACGAAGATATTTGATGTACTGCGCGTTGCACGGACGACCAAAAGGTTCCCTTTGCCACCTTCATGTTGCGAGGAGAAGCAGATCATTGGTGGGAATCTGTGAAACGTACCCATCGCTCGGCACTCGAGATGTCTTGGGTCCAGTTCCAGGAATTATTTAATGAGAAGTATTTCCCGGAAAGTATTCGTCATATGAAGGAGGTAGAATTCATCAAACTGGAACAGAACAACATGACGGTGTCACAGTACGAAGCCAAGTTCGCCGAGCTGTCGCGTTTTGCATCCCATTTGGTGGATACTGAGAAACGGATGACACAAATGTTCCTACGAGGTTTGAAACCAGAGATTCGCCAATATCTCGTTTCTCATAAAATTTGTATATACGCAGATGCTGTGGATAGGGCTCAAGTAGTGGAGCAGGAAAGAGGACTACTACAACCAGGAAGCAACACCCAACCACGAGAGCAAAATCACGGTAATAATCGTAATGGTGGCAGCAATTATCGAAATAATGATAATCAGCGAGGAGGGAATCACAACACCGGAAATGGTAACCACTTCGGTGGTAATCCTGGCCCGGATAACAGAAGGAGTGAGTCAAGTGGCAACAATTCCAAGAAGAGGAGATTCAACAACAACCATGGAAAGGCACCAACGTCAACACCATCACCAGTACCAGTTTCGAAGGAAGGAGAACGACCACCTGTTAGATGTTTCAGGTGTGGGAAGGAAGGACACATCAGTCCAAATTGTACACAACCGCCATCCCAAGTATGTTACAATTGTGGAAAGGAAGGCCATATAGCTCGCTTTTGTCATGCAGCGAAGTCAAGTCCAGCTGCGATGATGACACCGAAGGCGGTCACGGATAAGTCAAAGTCTGTAGTTCAAGGGAGAGCTTTTGTTGTGACGTCACAAAAAGCGCAGAATTCGAACGAGGTTATAACGGGTAAACTACTTATTAACTCTTATGAAGTCTATGCCTTATTAGATACTGGTTCTACCCACTCTTTTATTTCACCAACATGTGCTCAACGCCTGAATTTGACTCCTGAAAAATTAGATTTTGACTTATCTGTCGAAACACCATTAGCGCAAACATTCGTTACATCTACGGTCTATAAATCTTGCTTTGTTCAAATCGGCACCCTCACATTGCCTGTTGATCTTATCTCCTTGAACATGCATGAATTTGATGTGATATTAGGAATTGATTGGTTAACTGTTCATCATGCTAAAATTGATTGCTTTCGTAAGGTTATTAGTTTTCATATTCCTAATCAACCTATTATGCGAATTCAAGCAACTAAACCGTTGAAATCAATAACCATCATTTCTAGTCACAAAGCCATTCGTTTATTGAAAAACGGATGTCAAGCCTTCTTAGCCCATGTAACGGATTTAAATAAAAGTACGTCAGATTTGAAAAATATTTCTGTTGTTAATGAGTTCCCTGACGTATTTCCTGAAGAACTTCCTGGCCTACCCCCAGACCGTGAAATTGAATTTTGTATCGACCTTGAACCCGGTACGAAACCTATTTCCAAAACCCCATATCGAATGGCCCCTATTGAACTTCAAGAGTTAAAAGTCCAACTACAAGAGTTGTTAGATAGCGGTTTCATACGTCCGAGTACATCGCCTTGGGGTGCTCCTGTTTTATTCGTAAAGAAGAAAGACGGGAGTATGAGACTTTGCATTGACTATCGGGAGTTAAACCATGTCACCATCAAAAATAGGTACCCGTTACCTCGCATTGATGACCTATTTGACCAGTTACAAGGTGCTCAATTCTTTTCAAAGATCGATCTTCGTTCTGGATATCATCAGTTGAAAGTTAAAGCTGATGACATTCCAAAGACTGCCTTTAGAACTCGGTACGGGCATTATGAATTTCTGGTCATGTCTTTTGGATTGACTAATGCTCCTGCTGCTTTCATGGATATGATGAACCGGATATTCAAGGAATATTTGGATCATTTCGTGGTTGTTTTCATTGATGACATTCTCATATATTCTAAAAGTCGTGAAGATCATGAGCAACACTTGAGGCTGATACTCCAAAAGCTTCGTGAAAACAAGCTATATGCTAAGTTGAAGAAATGTGAATTCTGGCTTGAGGAAGTTGCATTCCTTGGTCACTTGGTTTCTAAGGAAGGAATCTCGGTTGACCCGGCGAAGATTGAAGCAGTATCAAATTGGGAACAACCCAAGTCAGTAACCGAAGTACGAAGCTTTCTGGGTCTAGCTGGTTATTATCGGAGATTCGTAGAAGGATTTTCTCGAATAGCCGTTCCATTAACTCAACTGACTCGGAAAAGCACAACATTCAAATGGAGCGAAGAATGCGAGAAGAGTTTTCAAGAACTCAAAAGAAGGCTCATTTCAGCACCTGTATTGGCAATACCTTCAGGATCGGAAGGATTTGTCATCTACAGCGACGCTTCAAACAAAGGACTAGGTTGTGTTCTCATGCAACATGGGAAGGTTATAGCCTATGCGTCTCGGCAACTCAAGGAATATGAGAGGAATTATCCTACTCATGATCTAGAGTTGGCAGCAGTTGTTTTCGCGTTGAAGATTTGGAGACATTACTTGTATGGGGAGAAAGTGGAGATCTATACAGACCACAAAAGTCTCAAATATTTCTTCACCCAGAAGGAACTCAACATGCGACAACGGCGTTGGCTCGAGCTGTTGAAAGATTACGATCATACCATCCAGTACCATCCTGGAAAGGCTAACGTAGTAGCTGATGCATTGAGTAGAAGATCATATGCAAGTACAAGTGCGTTATTGACATCTCAAAGGCCCATTTTGGATGATTTACAAGCGATGGAGATAGAATTAAAGACTCCAGGAACCCACGTGAAGGTCGCAAATATACAAGTAGAACCGGCTTTAATCGACAAAATTAAAGCTGCTCAAGTTACAGACCCAGAGTTGATGAATATGAAAAAGAAGGTACAAGAAGGTGCTATTCCAGAAGCAAGAGTCGACGAAGAAGGAATATTGCGAATCAACTCTAGACTGTGTGTTCCTAACGACCCTGAATTGAAATACAAAATCATGATGGAGGCGCACAACACACCGTTTGCAATCCACCCTGGAAGTACCAAAATGTATCGTGATCTTCGACATACATTTTGGTGGACCAATATGAAGAGAGAAATTGCAGAGTTTATCGCAAGATGTTTAACTTGTCAACGTGTCAAGGCGGAGCATCAAGTACCAAGGGGTCCATTGCAACCCCTTGAGATTCCAGAATGGAAGTGGGAACACATCAACATGGATTTTGTGACAGGTCTTCCCAAAGTTTCTCAAGGCTTAGACGCAATTTGGGTCATTATAGATAGATTGACCAAGTCTGCTCATTTCTTGCCTATACGAGAAAACTATTCACTCGAGCGTCTTGCTAATTTGTATATTAGCGAGAATTATGAGATTGCATGGCATGCCAGTATCCATAGTTTCTGATCGAGATCCTAGATTCACTTCACGATTTTGGGTCAGCTTGCAAAAAGCTATGGGCACTGAATTACGATTCAGTTCTGCATACCATCCCCAGACAGACGGACAATCGGAAAGGACTATTCAAACCCTCGAAGATCTATTAAGACTCTGCGTACTAGACTTCAAAGGAAGTTGGGACAAATACTTGCCATTGGTGGAATTCTCTTACAACAACAGTTATCAAGCAAGTATAGGCATGGCTCCCTTCGAGGCGTTGTATGGACGAAGGTGTCGATCTCCAGCATGTTGGGATGAAGTAGGTGAGGCAAAATTGTTGGGACCCGAGTTGATACGTATGACTACAGAAAAGATCCAAATGATCCGACAACGTATACAAACGGCTCAAGATCGACAAAAGAGTTATGCTGATCTTCATCGAAGAGACGAGGAATTCAATGTCGGAGATCATGTATTTTTACGTGTTGCTCCGTGGAAAGGTGTTACGCGATTCGGAAAGAGAGGAAAGCTTAACCCTCGATTTATCGGTCCATTTGAAATCCTCGATCGAGTAGGAACTGTGGCCTACAGACTCGCCTTACCGCCAAGCATGTCTCGTGTTCATAATGTTTTTCACATATCCATGCTACGTAAATATGTGAAAGATCCAAACCACATTATTGAGTTAGAACCAGACGAGATAGCAGAGGATTTGACGTACGAAGAGATACCTGTCAAGGTCTTGGATAAGAAGGAGCAGATTCTACGCTCAAAGGTTATACCTCAAGTTAAAGTTTTATGGAGAAACCATGATGTTGAGGAAATGACCTGGGAGTTAGAATCCGAGATGAGAGCAAAGTATCCTCACCTTTTCGAATTGCCAGGTACGTACGTCAATTTCGAGGACGAAATTTCATAAGGAGGGGAGATTGTAAGACCCCGAATTTATGAAATAAAAATTTATTATTTTCTTTATGATTATTTTTCTAAATAGTGAAGTGCTTAATTGTTATAAATGAGAGTTAAGGGTGTTATATGCAAATTATCTGATAAATAGTATGTCGGGGAATATTCCTTTTGTCGAGAAATATTCTTTCTGTCGGGGAATATTATATTCGGTACCGTACGACGGCGCCGAAATGACAATATTGTCAATGATAGTGGGCCCCACAACGGGTTAACTGTCGGATATAGAAAGTGATAGAAATTGGCGGCAAAACTTTAACCGATAACTGTTAAAATACCCGGTGATAAAAAGAACAGTAAAACGCGTTATTCCACAGTAGCACACGGTATTCCACAGTAGCTCACGATGTTGCACAGTGTTTTATATTATTGATTCAATAATTGATAAAGTAGCAATGGCATAGTATCTTGATTCAATAATTGTTAATTAGCATCTGCATAATATATTTTACTATTTGTCACGACACTGTAACTTATATCATTTGATAGGATATTTTAGCATTATCGACAATGTCTAGAAATTCTGTCAAGGAAAGAGGTTATTTAATTGCGCGCCATTTTTTATGGAAGGCCCCCTCTTTCCTGGGAATAATCTGGTTGTCAGTATTGCGAGTATATGCTATCTGTGATATTAATACATTTAACACAATAATACAGAAAAATGGAATTATCTTTTGATAATGGAATTATCTTTTGATAATGGAATTATCTTTTGATAATGGAATTATCTTTTGATAATGGATTAATCTTTTTGAATAAATGGATGGATGATATTAATGGAAGAAAAAATGGATGGATGATATTAATGGAAGAAAAAATGGATGGATGATATTAATGGAAGAAAAAATGGATGGATGATATTAATGGAAGAAAAAATGGATGGATGATATTAAAAGAATATGGGGAAAAGACCAAAATGCCCTCACCTTAATTTTTCCTATAAATAGGGAGAGTTTGCTTAAGAAATTTTCACACCTTCATTGCTTATACTTCCTCCCTCTCTCTAAATTTCTGAAGTTCTCTTAGTGTGCTAGGCTATTGTGAGTATTTGTGAGAATACTAGTATTATCCGAAGTTAGTAAACTTCATAGAAAGTAACATCCAGTTAACGAAGGTAGGGAATATCATTTCTTTCATACTCATATATAATATCATTTGCTTTCATGTTCGTAAGTGATATTATACTCATAAAGGTTGTTATTCATTTGGTATTAATTTGTGGGGATAACCTGGCCGTGCGGTATGACGCATGCCTGGTGAATATCCTTTTGTATTCAACCCTTATTATTCTATGGGAATAACCTGTAAGTACGAGTGTCGTACCTGGTGAATACCCTTCTGTATTCATTCCTTATTAATCTGTGGGTATAACCTGTTCGTGCGGATTGACGCATACCTGGTGAATAACCCGTCGTATTCATTACTTATTAATCTGTTGTGGAAATAATCTGTCTACGCGAATTATCGCATGACAGGTGAAAATCCATTGCAGTTTCATATATTCTGTTATACTCATATAACTTATCATTTCTTTTGTACTCTTTAAGGGATATCTTTTTCTTTCACATTTCTCCATTTATGATAAGAAATCCTTATTTGTTTCCAAAACCTTATTTTTAAATGGAGAAAATCCCTGAAAATTAGTAGAATATCCTTAATAGTTTGTGCTTCATCTAATATCTTTTCACTTGAATCTTTCTATACGTTATAGTTGAAGCATGAACTAATGTCTTGAATATCATTCTTGAATTTGACTCCACAATTTAGTTATCATGTTGGCAATTTGGTCAATCTTTGATACTGATTAAATTATAAAGTTTTTCTTATCCTTAATCTCACTGTATCATTGTCATCATCCTCATCCTCATACTTACATTGTGGTGATAGTTCTCTTTGGCCCGTAGTGCAAAGATGAACTGGCGTGACATGATTTTGACCAAACTGTGTATTGGTATAATCATGACTTTTTGTGTTACAAACAAAGGCGTATGGTGAAAATTCTCTTTGGCCGTAGTGCAAAGATGAACTGGCGTTTGGCATGATCATGACCGGTGATGTTACAAATAAATATCTTTGGCACGTAGTGCAAAGAGAGGCTGTTGAATATAAACTATTGATTTGGATGTTCATAAACAGGAATTGTTGATTGGTGTTACAGGGATAAAATATTGGTGGTGATCCTTTAATTTATAGAAGATGGTAGATATTATAATCTACTTGACTCTTCTAATGGATTGTTTGTTCCGCTGCAATTGTTGTTGTTGAACAATATAATATCTTTAAATCTCTGATTTATTATTGTTGAAGACTAAAGATAATTTTTATTCTTCATTATCTTAGTCATGATATTTCTTACTGGGCTATTTAAGCTCACCCTTTTCAGTTTTGTCCCATTCTCAGGAAAGGAAAATGTAGCTGGGACTAGCCGGGGAGTGGAGTGATGGTTCGAGTTAGTGGTTGTCCTCATCAAGTGATGGAATAGTTTAATAATAACTGTACTGAAGACTTTAAACATGTGTTGCCGTCTTTTTACGGCATTGTAATAATTTGGGTTTGGATACTGTGGTACCATACGGTACGATATTTGTATGGAAGTCACAGTATGTGTGTGGTCGTATTTTGCACGACAAATATTAGTTGTAAATGGGAAAATTCGTATTTGTATTTGTATTTTGTAGAATGTTATTGGCGACTCAAAATGGGTTGTGTGGACCTATTTTGGGGGCGTCACATGTTCCGCCTGCACCTCCTATTGTTCCTACACAGTGGACAATAGAGGTTATTGAGGATGTTTTTGATGAGTGGATTGTGTCGACCAGGTAGGGTGGTTACCATCAATTTTTGGTAAAATGGCACAACAAGCCTCTGGATGATTATACATGAATTGGTGTTGAGGAGTTCCGTCTTCTTGATTCAGACCGTTTGGAGAGATATGAGGCTTTTACTTCGACAGATGCTTCGTTTTCGCAGTCGGGGAGAGTTGATAAGGATCGATCCGTGAGACGTCGTCGCCGTCGTGGATGATTCGTTATTTAGTTATTTATTTATCAGTTATCTATCTATTTAGTTTGTTGGACTTCTTATTTATTGGTTTATTTCAATATTGGGTTATTTATTTAGAGGCCCAGTTGTTATTGAACTTAGGGTTATTAGAGTTTTATTTTTTATAAATATTCTTGTAAGTCATGTCAGACTCTTTTCACTCTGATATTGAAATTATTCTAATTATTGGTTGTGATCAATACCTTTTTTCTCCCTCATGCGGTTAGGAAACCTTAGGGGTAGTGGTTATCCTGCGGTTGCATCACCCTAGTTCTCTTAATTTTCTTTGTTGATTGCCACTTCCAATTAATTATCTGTTCAACAATTTCCGTCCTACATCATTTGGTCTTAAATGAAATACCACGTCAATATCTGGACTTGAGCGACAAGCATGCTATGTGATTTTACATGCTTGTATTAATCTTATATTTGAGGTTCTTGTAGTTTAGCTATGTTGGAATGTTGTTGCAATATGAAAAGAACATTACATGCCTAGAAACTTGGAGTAGGATGCAAATGCACTTAATACCATTGCTTCCTTTGTAAACTAGACCACTTCACCTAGATTGCAATCTGTTGTTCACCTCTACATGCTCATGATTTACAGGTTCTTGCAGACAAATTTGGCAATGTTATTCACTTTGGAGAGCGTGATTGCAGTATTCAGGTACATATAATTGTCTATCCCTGTTTTTCATTTTTTTAAATTTCCATTGTCAGCATCTAGCAGCCTATGAAAATTGGTTGATTAAATGTACCAACATGACTTGGTCTTTTATATCTAAGGCTCTGGGTAATTTGTGTCTCTTCGGGAAAAAAGGAAGTATGTGAGTGATTCAAACCAGAAGATGTGTTTTAACTCAATATAATACATTATCTGGAACTTGGGAAGACACATCATTGATTCCATACGGTGTCAGAATCAGGGTTATGTGTAGTGATTAGAAGTATGTTTAATCCACCTCTCCAAGCCTAAAGTTTTTGACTAGTTTTGCACACATGATAAAAAGCAAACATTCTCACAATTGACAAAATGCTCCACAGACGCTAATTTGTGGTTTCATCTATCAGGCCAGTTTGATCAAGATTACAATACGTTTGGAACTTTATTCAAACTCGAGAATCGGCATATATTTGAACATAAAATCCTTAACAGAAATATTGTGTTTGCTTGAACTGATTAACTGTTAGTCTGGGATCAAAGTTCAAGGTTTAAATTTTCATGGAAAACTACATATTCCCTTTTTGTTAAAACCCCTAGTGTAAACTAGTGGATCTTCCTTTTAGTCCATTAACAGTCTCTCTCTAGCGGATGGTTATTATAAACAGTACTCAGTAGGCAATGTCGTGGGTAAGGTAATCATTATCTCGATTGGATGTGGTTAATCATCTTAAGCACTCATATCTGAAACATAATAAATTAACTAATTCATATGCTAGAGAAAACATGTTTGAGTTATATAACCATGCCGCACTTGCCTCCAAATCAAGAAAAGAAGGAAAGAAACGTAACAATAGAAAAGCGACCTAACTGTGCTTATCAATGGCTTTGAGATACATAATGTGCAACTTCATTCCCATATGTACCCTAGATCAATCTCACAATTCTGTTAATCCTAGATGCTGATATTGTTTAATATACTAGCATCTTCCCAAATGAACTTGAGCTAACAATCCCATCAAATTCAGCCTTTATGATAATGGTGCTTCAGGTAATCTATGAGATCATGCCAATTAAATGTGTATTTTATTTAGTTGGCAAAAGAGCAGTATGAAAAATCATAACCTGTGCCTTAATAGAGTAACAACTGATATTGAAAATGACTTGGTTATGCAGAGAAGGAACCAGAAGTTGCTGGAAGAAGCACCATCCCCTGCATTAACCTCTGAGTTGCGAAAAGCCATGGGTGATGCAGCAGTTGCAGCCGCAGCATCTATAGGTTACATTGGTGTTGGTACAGTCGAGTTCCTTCTAGATGAAAGAGGGTCCTTTTACTTCATGGAAATGAACACTAGGATCCAGGTGAAAAGAGGAAGCTGCTGATTTAGATTCATGAGGTTTCTAAAAACACTACATATGGGGTCTTCCTGTAAAATGAGTAATTGTTTTTTCTGATGTTTGACAATATTTAGGTGGAGCATCCTGTGACAGAAATGATTTCTTCTGTTGACCTGATTGAAGAACAAATCCGTGTTGCTAAGGGAGAGAAACTACGTTACAAACAGGTAATGGATAAGGTTACCTAAGATACTCTGGGGATAAATCAAAATCTTTATATTCATTTTCTGACTTCTCGTCAATAGGAAGATATTGTGCTTAGAGGACACTCAATTGAATGCCGTATTAATGCAGAAGACGCTTTCAAAAATTTCAGACCTGGGCCAGGTATGTTTGTAGTTTTTGCCAGCTTGAACATCCATGCGGTGTGTTATCACTACTGAATAGAGTGTTAAACAACATACTGATTTCACCTGCACTCTATGTTAGAGAGTTTACAGTTCTATACTAGTGACTTTTCATCAAATTAGCAATATACACAAGGTTTTGCCAAAAAATCTCTTTATTAAGAGATTTGTAGTAGGTGTATTAGTGCCAGGTTAAATCCTTTTTTCATCACTAAACTAGATCCCAATTTACATTTACACCATCCAACTCAAATTTTTTCCGGTCAACTCATTGTAATATAATTTTTTTTTAAAAAAGCTCGAATTCCGTTTAATCTGTTAAATGTTTAACAGAAAAATGACTTGGCAGTCTAAAATTGAGCAAATTAAAACTTTTATATCACATGGAAATGTATGTAGCAAATTGGTTGACCTACTAACATTGTTTCACTTAATTAAATTAAATTAAACCATAAATTATTTGATTTATTAATTTTCAAGATGTTTTAAAAAAATCAAGTTTTCCTCCAGTTTAAACTACTCATCATCGCCGCCGTACCATTTGCCTACCATTGCCACCGTACCCTTTGCTCACTACCATCACCGCCATTACATATGCTTCGATCCTTTAATTTTCCACCGGATTTATATGTAAGAGTTATCCTAGACAGTCTCAATTCCATTTCATATATGTCAAATATTATTGAAGAACAAAAGGGAGAATACAGGAGCTAGTTACTTGATATGAATATAGAAGGAAACTTGAAAAATCCGCCATTGATTCTTGATCAAAGCTTCATAGTTTCTCAAATCTTCAAATAATTCATAATATGAACATCATTTTTTTTCTTCTCCTTCAATTACTATCATAGAGATAATACTCTGGTTTTTTAATTTTAGCCCCAATTTACAAACCCTAGTTTTTGTTCTTGTGCAAGTTCAAATTGAAGCAACAATGGCATTTATCTTGAACAACAGAGAACCTAACACCAGTAAAAAGAAGAAGAAAAACAAATATACTATCTTTGATTAAAACCCCAGCTCGTGTGCCGTCTTCTCCAATTGTGACAACAATATCCAAAACAAAACCATGAAAAAAGCAAAAAAAAAAAAAAAGAATTAAGAGAAAGAAGAAGTTGTTTTATAATATATTTGGTGGGGAAGCTTTGATGGTAGGAGAAGTTATCCAATCATGAAGAATTTAAAATCATCCCAGGAATTGCATGTCTAGTTCTAGATATATCTTTCTCTGTGTTCGTGTTCTTTTTGTTTGTTAATTTATTAATGCTTAATTAACTCAATTACATAGCAAATGAATATGGGATCCATGTGTTAGTTGTCTATTAGTAACCATGCCATGTGTACAATTTGATGACAAAAAAGTTTTTTTTTATTTCTTCCGTTAAAAGTCAATTGACTTGGACGGAATTTGTGACGTTTTGTAAAAACACAGGAGTTCAATGAGGTTAATGGGAAAAAAAAAACGAGTTCAATGATGCGTATGTAAATTGGAGTTCAATTCAATGATAAAAAATGTATTTAACCCTATTAGGGCCTGGGGGGCTAATTGTTGTTCTAGTTTCCTCCTTTCCTTTTACCCCAATGGGAGAGTTATATTCCTCTTAAGGAATCCAATTTAGATTGCAGTTCTTTTATATATATGTGTGTCAGTGTGTGTGTGGGTGTGTGGGTGTGTGGGTGTGTGGGTGTGTGGGTGTGTGTGTGTATAATATATATATATATATACATACATACATATATATATGTGTGTGTGTGTATAATATATATACACACACACATATATATATGTGTGTGTGTGTGTGTGGGTGTGTGTGTATAATATATATATATATACATACATACATACATACATATATATATATATGTATGCATGTATGATAAGTAGGTTGTAGTTAATATAACTGTTGATCACACACACATATCCTTAACGTATGCTGTGCTTTACCATCTGCCTGAAATACCTTAACAAACAAAATGAACTAGTTTCCACAATGGTCTGAAAGATATCTAGAAAATTCACTATCTTACTTGTATTGAATTTTAGGGAGAATAACAGCATACTTGCCAGCTGGAGGTCCATTTGTGAGAATGGATAGCCATGTTTATCCGGATTACGTGGTTCCACCAAGCTATGATTCTCTACTTGGAAAGGTTTGTATCGTTTTTCTTTTTTCTTCTTTCTTTACCTTTTCCTTCATGTTTATTATATTTGTGTGTATCTGTTTTATTATACATCTGTATCTGCATAAATTTGGGTGTGAATCCTTGAATGTTGTGTGTTTACTTGTAGCCTTTAAGTTGTTATGTATACAACTGGTCCTGCTTTTCTGTATGCAAATCACATGTATTCAGAACAGTTCATGCCATTTCTGTTTACTTTTTTGTTTGTATTCTTTTAATGATATGATGTATGTGGTATATTCATATGCTTGATGGAATGTATTTTTCAAAACTGCCTTTTAATCTTACCTAATTATTTATTATAATTATGTCAAACCTTTGCCAAGCTGTGCTCTTGAAAAGTAGACAAGTTTGGATATTAGTCCTATAATCCCATTATTTGAAAGTGGAATCTAATTTCATGACAACCTGAAAGGAAAAACGGGACTCTAAAGTCTAAATTATGAAATGGAGGTAGTGCTGCATCTTGTTAGACTTGTCTATAGAATTATGTATTGGTAATTGCTACCTAGATATTGGCAAGGTTTTTAGTTGGATGTCTTGGGTTGATGTAAGAACTTGAATCTTTTTAGGTATTGCATTGATGTATGCATGGATATAGTACTATCTCCACCCCCAGAAAATGTTAATTTATCCATTTACTTTTATTGTTTTCTGGTTAGAATGGAAACCTTAGATTTGAGTAGCGCTAATTACCAAGGCATATAATTTCAGCTGATTGTATGGGCTCCGACAAGAGAGAGGGCAATTGAACGCATGAAAAGAGCTCTTGGTGACACTATTATTACCGGTAAGTTCATCAAGTTAACAAATAAGATCTATGTCATTGACTAGTTCTTCTTTTGGTTTTTTGTTTTGCTAATTCTTGTTAGGAGGAAAGAAATCCTCTCTTTGGACGGAGCACGTGGATCAATGGATCTAACCTCGAAGTTACCTTTGTGCTTGTCTTTATATTTGTATATTATTCTGAAAAAAGGAAAAATTAAGGATAACCTCCTTCCCAAAATGCAACTTAGTCAAGATATAGCATTTTATGGTTTGACGAGTTCCATTAGATTCCTCTAGGCTTTTATTGCTTGTGTTTCACTGATTGTTATTTATGTGTGCCCCTCACTTGGTTGCTATATCCTATTTCAACTGAAGCTAAGTTTAAATTCCATACACCAGGATTCCTCCAAGGGTAGAAAACTTTCCTTCATCTTACTTTAAATTTCTGCCAACCTCATGCTTCTCATTACTTTTTGTTAAGTAAACTCAATCTTCTCATTTAGTGATAAAAGGCGTTGTGAGTTGAGTTGAACCTCAAGCTTCTCATCAAAACGTTATGTTCTTATTTCATCTCTGCTGTTTTTGTCACAGGCCTGTATCAACTTTCTCTATTTGTTCATTTTTCTTGATCAAACACTGTACTAACCTAATCTTTCATTCTCTTTTGTTGAGTGGTGCTTCTGCTTCTGCACACTCACTAACACATTTAATCTTTCTCAGTTTGAACACAATTGACTATCTGATCAACATCTTAAATTGTTCCATATCAATCCTCTTTTGGCAGCTACATATGTAGCGGTAATATAACTAGTGACTTCTTTTTGCAGGCGTTCCAACAACAATCGAATACCATAAACTTATCCTTGAGGTTGAGGTAGGAAAATCTTCAACGTTGTTAATCTGTTCTTATTTGGAAAATCCATATATGTTGGTTTGAAGTTCTCATATTTTGGCCTTCCTTACATTTGTTCTTGTGTCGCAGGACTTCAAAAATGGAAAAGTTGATACTGCTTTTATTCCAAAGCATGAACATGAGTTGGCTGCGGTAAGGAAACCCTGACGTTGAAATTCTGACTGAACCAGTGCCTTTAATATTCTAGTTTTTCCATAGGGTTTGATGACTGTGGTCATAAAGACCATTATAAGGTCAAATGAAGATTAACTTAGTTGAAAATTCTCCTTTTTCATTTTTTTAGGACATGAACCCCATTACTGATTCCTTATATCATAAAACCCCAGCAGAAGGGGTGGAAATGTTACCAGCATACCCCAAGTGATCTGCCCACTCTGCACGTAATCAGGGCATTTATAGAATACTGATTTGATATCGATTCTTTCCTTGAGTTTTCTTTCGACAAGGAAAAACATCAACCAATCCTTATTTTGCCACTACCCTTTTGGGTTTGCACCGGAAACTCTTGGCTCCAAAGCGCTCTATGAAGTTTTGAACACAAACTGTACCTGGTACCTACTAGAGGCACTTTTTCATGATGCCCACTACCACTTGAGCAATCCCTTGGGGTTTAGAACTAGTTTAACACCTTTAGATGCTTTATTGAAAAAAGACCTGCCAAAATAACATTAAATGAGCATTCAAATGACACTAACCTAAGAATTTTATATAGTTAAAAGAAACAGTCTTGCGATAGGAGACTTGTCATCACAGAAATGTTGCTATAGATCCAACCCCAAGCACGCAACTTTTCACAATATATTGGAAAGAGTTTTGGAAGTAACCAGAATATCTTTTTGATGCCTGCAGCCCCAGAAGATAGTATCAGCTACTCCTGCTAAAGAGCTTGCCAACACTGCAGCCTAAAGGGAAAAAGAGGACATATTGGGTAGGTTGAGCTGATTTTTTGACAGGGTTGGTGGTCTCCGCTTCCCCACTGTTTTCACTGTGTAAAGTATTAGTTTGGTCGCTGCATATTTTGTCCTTCATCGTGTTAGAATAAAATACTTTTGCTTTTGCAGTCGAGTGAGGTTCATCACATATGATCCGGATTTGGATCTGGAGGGATATTGCTTAATGTGGCCATTGGTTTTAGAAATTATATGCTATACAAGCTCTTTAATTGTATGATCGAACCATTTAATCTAGGTATAATTGATATTTCTACAAGTGAAATTTGATATTTCTACAAGTTCCTTCTAATACGAGTGTGTGGTTCATTTACTATTCATGTGAAAGGAAACTTTTGTAACTATCACTTTTTCTTGTGAAACTTGTGAAAATGTGGATTCCCTTAATTTAAGCATGAACAAAGTGGATGAGAAAATCATGAAACATGTTAAGCTTTGAAATCCAATATACACCCCGAATCATATACCCGGCGTTTTTTCTTCCTCCAAGAACTTTTTTTGTAGATTGGAAAGAACAGCCTCCAAGGAGATCATAAAATGTTATATTATTACTTCTGAATAAAAAAAATGAAGAACATAGCTAATTTATCTAAAGGGGCAGCAGCATTTTACTTGGGGTCAATGTTTTGTTATTTGTATTTTTTATTTGGTTGTCATTACAGGATTAAATTATGTAATGACCCGCTTTTAAATGGAGCAACGGGTTTGTTGATGCTCGGAGGCAAAACAAAAACTGAAATGATGGAGCCTTTCTCCTTCAAATTTGAAAGGCATCAGTTATTTTATTTTTGTCAACTTTTCACACTGATAATTGTACTTTTACTCCACTCAGAAATAATAGAGGAAAGTTAAAAAGTTGATGCATTGTACCAATAACAGGATTTAACTGACTACAACCAAGGAGAATATGCCCATTTAGAGCTTGAGCACAATGTCGAATATCCCATTCTCAATTTGAAAACAATTGCCTCCTCTTGTTTTGTAAAGTTGATATATAAAATTTTGAGATATTTGACCATCAATTCTTCACCAACTGGGCTTACTATAAATTTGTTGTACAAAAATTCAGTATATGGATTTAAAATTTTAGCTTAGTAAATATTTTAAACCTTAAATTATTTTGAATTGCTGTTTGACCCGTAAATATTATGCTACACAACATTCTTTTACTTATACCAACTCTAATCGCAACTATAAATTTATTAAATATAACTATTTATTTTTGAAATTCTCTCGTATTTTGGTACTTATGTTTTACAATTCATATATATATATATATAATATTTGTTGTTTAATTGCACTTACATATTGTCCATAAAGTCCTTTCTCTTCTTAGAATCTCGTGCTAATGAAAAGGTGTGGTCCGCTTTGAGCAGAATACATGTCGGAGTGTTTTTTTTGGCGAGTGTTGTGTAGATTAAGGACAAACAAATTGTTAAGCGTGTGGGGTGAACGTTTATTTGTATATTTGTCAATCTTTAACGAATTTTTGATCAACTATAGTTTCCAAAAGTCTATAATATTAATATAGCAGCAATTGGTGCACTATCTGTTAAAAATTAAAAGGGACCAAAAAGCGAATAGATAGAAGAATCAACTCTACTTATACGGAACATGGATCATTTATTGAAGAAGGATTTTTGGATAAGCATTTAGAATAATAAAATGTAGATAAAGGTGCTGAATATTAGTATAAAATAATACACAAACAGTTGGGTTGGTCCAATGTCTCTGATTCTGTAGATGGAGTAAAATATATTGATCTAATTTGAGTAAAACATACCTAATTTGTGCAACAGCATAAAAAAAGGTTGAAACTTTTTTATGATTTCATACTGATCGAAAGCAGAAAAGGTATTGATTCACCTACTTTATACTTTTCTGTACAGACCCATTTTTTTTTCCTTCCAATTTCTGCAACTTCTTGCCTGCAGATTGTTATCTCATCATCATAATCCTGACATTTACTCGTGCTTTTGTAGTTTTCTCTTTCACCCCCACTAAATTGGGCACATAAAAGCAAACAAAATCGGTTCTCTCTCTCTCCTCTGTACTCTCTGTTTCTATATATAGTGATGATGTGTGTGTATATATATATATTATAATATGTTTGATGTGTCATGTCAGATATTAAATGGGTTTATGCAGCAGATTTCAGTTTTCATTAGCAACTTGAAGGTGGGCCTGTTTTACAATAATCCATTAAGTGTCAAATTTGTAGTTGGCTACTTGCTTTGTTTTGGACCGACCCTTGTGGGCCGATGATTTTTTTCGGAATAAGGCATCAAGGCATCAACGTCATTCTTTGTCAATTAAAAATAAAATAAAATAAAATTCTCTAACCTTGTAATTTACCACTTCTTGGGGTTTTTTTGGTCATCCCATCCAAATTATTCCTTTGTTTTTTTGGCCCCTTTTCTAATTATGGATGTATTGATTTTGGGTATCCGGAATTTGTTCGTATTAGGGTTTAATTAATCATGTTTGACTGTATCTATTATTAATTTTATATTTTTATTGGGTTTTATGAATTGGGCTTTTGTATATACTAGAGGCATTAATTTCAATTTTTAAAGTTACTCCTTTTTGGCCTTTTTTGCTTCATTTTTTGCTGTCAAAAAATGGTGTCCCACAGATTATGAGAGACGGAAGAATTCAAGGAACATCTTGCCAAAACAAGGTTTGGTCTCTAGTTACCTGCTTATGCAATCCATCATTACTTGAGATTGAGGTTTAGAAAGGTTTTAAGTTTTATTTTAGAGTTGGGCAAACTGTCAAAATCTTGATAGTTGTTATATGTGCACTAGGTAAACTTTCATTGTTATGGCTTTTTGTACAGTTACTGCAATCAATTTAAAGTTAAATAGGGCTGAAACGAATCACAAAGTACATATTTTACATTTAATTTTCAAAACCCTAAAAAATACCAAGTGGGTCTCTCTAATTCTGCTTGCAACTTTAGTTATATTCCCTGTTAAGGTGCTGTTCATGACTTAGAAAGCTTATGTTCAAATGGGTATTAATGATTTCATGTATAATGGTATAAACATCTTCACCGTCGGTGTTTAAATTTCAAAAGTTTCAAAATTTGGTACCTTTTCCTCTCAAACTTTATTATGTAACATTTTAAATAAATTTGAGTGACCACTCTGTTGGTTATTGATGAGACCTAACCAGATTGGTGTTTTTACTGTCTGGTGTAATTACTGAGAAGAAGAGAAAAATGAATAAGATGGAGGTATCAGTTATATAAACTATAAAAGGGAGGTTTTTTAATGCAGTAAGATGGTAGAAAAATACTTTATTTACCTGGCCTCTGCTGTGAGAACTGTTGCTATCAATAAGGGCTTTTGGTTATTAGTATTTTGTTGGGATCTAATTGGCAAATTGAATACTGTTTTTTTATCCATTTTAGGCTTCTGGGCTTTTCTTCTTTGTATTGTTGCATTTTGGCCTCATTGACATCTCACAATCCAAAACCCTGATTACCATTGTATTGATTTCACCGTCACCACTAATGATCTATTCTCTCTCTCCCCCTCTAAATTATATATATTTATATATATTATATTCTTGTCCCAACTACCCTTTATTGCCTCTCTTGAGTTTTATGGTTTCCAGATATTTCTCATGCTCTAACTGAACTGTTGCCTTTTTTCTTTCAATAAGGTCAGCAATTCACAAGTGTCCAATTTTTGTATTGTGAAGGAAATCACCATTGAATTTATTAGTTCTTCTTCTCCTATGGTTCTGTTATGATATTTATTGGAGGTGGTCTCTCGTGCAGCTCATTTGGCTATTTTTGGGGTCTGTTTGTTTCTATTCTTGCTTACCTCTCTGGTCTGACACATCTATTTCCCATAATTTCAGACTACCACCAGTTGTCTCACATACCTTTATTATGAGTATAATTCAGACCCAATTTCCAAATGCTATTCTAGAGAGTTCCATGGTTGTTGAGATTGGTAATTCGAATTAAATAGTTGAGTAATTTGCTATATTCCTTTTCTATCTCTTCCCTTGGGCAAAAAAAATCATCTTCAGACTAGATAGATGAGTGCCAATGAATCAGGTGATGCCTCCACATGGAGTAGAGAGCAAGATAAGAAATTCGAGAATGCTCTGGCAACTTATCCTGAGGATTCATTAGATCGATGGGAGAAAATTGCGGCTGATGTACCTGGAAAATCCATAGAAGAGGTTAAACACCACTATGAGCTCCTAGTTGATGATGTTAATCGGATTGAGTCTGGCTGTGTGCCACTGCCTTGCTACAATTCTTCAGATGGCTCAACGGGGCAAGCAGATGATGAAGGAACTGGTAAGAAAGGCGGCAATTTTGGGCAATTTAACAGTGATTCCAATCATTGTGGTAAAGCTTCAAAGTCTGATCAGGAGCGCCGCAAAGGGATTGCTTGGACAGAGGATGAGCACAGGTGAGTTATAGTTACTCCTTTGTATATGTTTTCTGATGTGCCTTTTTATGTTTTGTAAACAAATAAAAACTGAAACGTCTTAGTAATCTCGGTTAATGTTGTTTTTCTTCGTGATTTGTGGGTCCTATTCAACTATATAATTAAATATAATGCTTGTGATGCTTGTGTGTATTTTAGTGTGGGGGTTATTGTGTAAGAACTGGTTTAGAGGACCACAACTTCACTAATATGTGTGTACATACACACACACACACACATATATATATAATTGTATTAAAAATTGCTGTCTTGAACTAGTTTTATAACAAGACTACTTTAGAAGTAAACCTGCTCTTGTGCACATCTTTTGCTGTCTTAATCTGCTAAACAGTTAACATTATCTGACAAGTAGGCAATGAGTCATTAAACCCTAGAAATTATGATGTATAACTTGATTTATAGTTAGCGAGGTATGGATCCAGTGTACACTCTTGCGAGAAGAATTCATGCACGTTCCATAGAATGTTGTTCTTATGTTTTTATGTGGTATAAATATAATGTCTCAAAAAACAGATATTTATGTATTAAGCATATGGTTTACTCATTTGAAGTCGTTTTTTGGATCTTATTTAAATTGTAGAAATGGTAAATCATAGTTTCTACACATGCTTGAAGACATGTTTCACTGATCCCTCTTTCTTCAGATCCTACTTATGTTGCAATTACATTACCACGTTGCCATCTTTACTAATATGGTCAAGTGTAGAGAGTTATTCGTTTACTCTTCTATGTTCAAGTTGTTTTGAGGCCGCTTCTTGTCATATATTTATCAAATTACATCCTATACTCTATTTGGTTTTGTGCCTTTCCCTGGAAGTGCTGTGCTGCACTTGACCCTTACTAGGGGAACTAACTTATGGATTGGGGAGTAGATAGTTCATTGTAAAATAATGAGTTGAATGTGGCCAACTATTTACTGTTATGCTTTATGGTAAACCTATTCAATATAACCTAGTGTAACCTAGAAATCCATCATATCATTGTTCACCGAGCACCTCTTGGATTACTATAACCAGGAAATGACTGTTGGATTAGAACCTTAGATCTGTGTGAAGCATTGATGTATTTGTGATTGACAGAATTGGCTTTTCCTTTTGAGGGGGGAATGGATAAATTGCTGTACATTTTTTTACCACTAAACCTCAATTTCAGGTTATCAATGTTCTATCCTTGACATTACTATTGGAATATGTTATTTTATTATTTGTATTTCGTAGCGAATCTAAAATGGATCAGCAGTTAATAAGGCAGCTATTTTTGCCCCTTGATGAACACTGTCCTTTGAAACTTTTCTGAAGACTAGTCTGCATACACACATACTATTAGATATTCAAACTTCTCTATGTTTGAGATCATGTAGTCATCCATTTTTAGTTTTCTCTAGCATTTTTGTTTTCCCATTGAAGAGAGAAGCCAATATTGTATGCACTGATGTACACAGTTGTTTCAAAAATAGATTTAAGCCTTCTCATGAAGCAAGTGATCTGATGCTTGCAACAAGAGAGACTTATTGACTGTATACGTGTGTTCCTTGATCATGTCATGTTTAAGGCGATGTTTGCATTTAAGTTTCATGTGTTGTTAACTTGGAGTTCTCATGTTGCAGAGAAATTCTTATTAGCTTCCCATATAAAAGCTACCTTTTGCTCCTCCTTGAAAAAACACAGTAAGTTCTCAGTGTTAATTTCTTGTTTCCTCCTATGACAAAACAGATTATTTCTTCTGGGTTTGGACAAATACGGTAAAGGTGATTGGCGAAGTATATCCCGGAACTTTGTGGTGACAAGAACACCTACACAAGTTGCGAGCCATGCACAGAAGTATTTCATTCGTTTAAACTCTATGAACAAAGATAGGAGGAGATCAAGCATTCATGATATCACTAGTGTCAACAATGCTGACATTTCGGTGCCCCGAGGGCCAATCACTGGTCAAACAAATGGTTCTCCTGCAGGAGGTTCATCTGGCAAACCAAGCAAACAACCTTCTCAATCTCCGGCTGCTCCCTCTGGAGTTGGCATGTATGGCGGAACAACTATAGGGCAGCCAGTAGGGGGACCCCCTGTCTCAGCAGTTGGCACACCGGTTAATATTACCCAACCAGCACACGTGGCATATGGTGCCCAAGTGAACATGGCTCCTATGGCATTTCCAATGCCACACACATCTGCTCATAGGTGAGTTGTTCTTTACTAGAAAAAATGTACAAAGGAGAGTAGGGACTATATAGTTCATGCTCATTTTTGGGGTAATTGGGTTTTTCTCAATTTAGAGCAAAAATAATATAATTCGAATTCTGCAGAGACACGAGTGCCTAGTTGGACTGGCAATTCCATTTCTCATTAAACTCAAATAAGTCGTAAGAGGAAACTGCATGCTTCTGTATAGGCAGCTGTGCGTAATGTGACACACGGGCCACAGAGCACTTAGGGTAGGATATCGTTCTAGTAGCTCATTAGTTCTACAGACACATTTGTCAAGGTTATTTGTCGAGTTGATAATTGCCAGAGAGAAAAAAAAACCCACCTTTTTATGTGGGAAAGTTGTAAAGAACTTTAAAACATTTTTATGCCAAGCTTTGTTACGAGTTCAGTTAAACTTTAAAGAAACTTCTGAAATTGTTGCAGGCTTTTCCTTGGGATTTTGGATGGTGTTTGTTATGTTGGTGTTTAAGATTAATTTAGGAGTTGGTTTATTGTCTTGTGAAATTTCTAACTTATTTATGTGGGGGTGTGGCAGTAGAAAATAATCTGCTGTTTGATATTAATTACTTCTCACCCTTGTTAAAAAAAATTCCAAAAAGAGAGCAATAATTCATTTTGGACCATACAATGGGTACCAATAATGTTCTCCACACGCTTTATAGTCCATTAAATTAAGCAGGCCCTAGATCTTGGGCCTGTATATACTGTAGACTGAAATTCATACATATGACTTACCAGGGATAATTTTTAACCACCACTAGCAAGAACATGCATGTCCTATTGTACTCCAGGCTCCAGCCACAGAAACAACCATGAGTTAATTTTTAGTCACCATTACTTGATACTTTTAACAGCAGTAACTTTCGTATGAGCTCAAAGCAATATCTATTAGACAAAATGCTATTTTTAACCAAGAGAGAATTTTTTATTTTTCTTTGATATATTATTGCCTTCAACTTGGTACAAGAAAAAGATGTCAACACAATAGGCAAAGGATGCAGGGGCCCGGCAACACAATAGGCAAAGGATGTAGTACTTGATATATTTTAAATCAAGTAGTTGTTCAACTTTAACACAATAGGCAATGGATGCAGGGAGGCCCTGCAAGCCAAGAAAAAGATATAATCAATCTTATGATATGTCTAACACCCAATCAAGTTGAAGACATGCTGAAGTGGACAATTGAAGTTTAAAGAAGATGAAGAAGCAATCTTCCACGGCTGCCCTACACTCCATTCCTTTACACCTCAAGATGATGAAATATTATTAGATTAGAAAAAATAATGGCAAAAGTTGGTAATCAAGATAAGATTCACTTTAAATACTCAGGCCCCAGCTAGTTGTGACTTGCATGTGAGGAGATTTTCCTTTCCTGCCCAAATAAGCAATTGATTTCACTGGTTAGATCTGAAGAAATTCCCAATATATGGGAATTCGGATTCACCCTGTCCCTAGTTATTTTAAGAATGATATCATATGAAGGGAGGAGATCACTAAACTAAATAATAATAATAATAATAATAATAATAATAATAATAATAATAATAATAATAATAATAATAATAATAATAATAATAATAATAATAATAACAACAACATGCCTGAGTAATTTTCAGAGCGATCTAGCATGCATACTATATGGAATTAGGGGATTCCAATTCATTTTTTTTTCTTTTCCAAAGATTATAAAATTTCATTAGATTATTAAATTGTTAAATGTGACAAATTAAGTAGGTAATACCTTTAATTCCACAGCTTTGACTTGTACTGGTATCAAAAGTAGGCTGAGATCATAAAGTAAACATGACAGCTCAGAAAGTTTCCATGCCACATCCATGCACAGCTTAATTAAGAGAAAGAAGGCAAACATGCATGTGATGTGATGTGATGTTAGAAATAGAAAGAATGAGTAACCAATATCAGCCGGCCTAACTACCAGATTATTTAACTTGTTTAAGCCCTACAGCAGCAGAACACTATGTTTTCTTATTTTAAAGAAAACAGAAATTGGTTAAAGAAAATTAAAATGCCATTTGTTTGGAATTTCAAAAACTCAAGAAAAAAAAGGAAAAAAAAATCTAAAAAATTTATTGGAGCAAGGCCTTGGACATCTCAACAATTAAAACTCCTTTTATAAAAGATAGCATAGCAGGCACACCACCTATGACCTACTTAATGTCCTATATTGAATAGATATATCCTTAAGATTAAGTTGATCCTAGCATGCACCTTTATTCATGTTGCTGAGCCAAAGATGAGTCATGCAACTGAAAGTTAAGATCCAACAACCATATTTATCCATATAAATACCACATGGCACTAGACAATTATTCATACATACTAAAGAAACACTCGTTGGCCTTAAACACAAGAGACTCAGAATCAAGAATTTTACAGTTTGTGGAAGATGAAGAACCAGATTGCGAAAGATATTATTCCATTTTCAATTACCTCAGCTGCATTTCCAGCTGAGAGATCAAGAAAAGGAATTATATCTGTTCCTGCTAGCCAATACCATGCATCTTCCACGTTCAGACAGAGTAATTATTACCTTACTCTAGCTATCGCGATCGAGAATATATGATAAATATATCGTTTATTAAAATGATTAGGAGAAGAAAGAAAGATCACTTACATATTTCTTGAAAATGCAGGTAAAATAGATTCAATGATCGGTAGAATGAGCAGGATTGGTGAAAAAGTGGACAATTTCACACAAGGCATCCGAGAGCATGGTACGTAATTATTTCTTTCTTTTTATATCACCATTATACTACTCTTTTCTTGAAAGTAATTTAATTTGCTCCCATCAAATTATTTTTCGATTTAATTTCAAGAATTAAGAGGCACAAAAAGAAGAAAGATCGGATTTTGCTTTCTTTTCCTTTGTCTTATCTAGGACAACTTCAGCAATATGATATATACAACATAAGATGATATTATGTTGAATCATATTTTTGGTCTTTTTGTTTAATATATATTTTTCCCTCATATATTTGCAGTGAGAATAGGGTCCAAGATCAGTGAAACTGTGAAAGGGAAGTTGAGCTTGGGAGCCAAAATCCTTCAAGTAGGTGGTGTGAAGAAAGTGTTCAAACAAAATTTTAGTGTGAAAGAAGGAGAAAAGCTATTGAAGGTTTCTCAATGCTATTTGTCCACAACAGCTGGCCCACTAGCAGGCCTACTCTTTATTTCCACCGATAAGGTTGCCTTCTGCAGTGAAAGATCCATTAAAATCAGTTCTCCTACTGGAGAGTTGATTAGAGTACATTACAAGGTTGTGATCCCCCTAGGAAAGATAAAGAGAGCCAACGAAAGCGAAAATGTGAAGCAGCCATCAAGAAAGTACATTGAAATAGTTACAAAGGACAATTTCGAGTTCTGGTTTATGGGGTTCTTGAATTATCAAAGAACGTTGAAATATATTGAGCATGCTATCTCTCAAGTTCAATGACTTCCAACTCAGTCGAAACTCGTCCTAGAAAATTTTAAACCCTACCGATTCAGTTGTAATTATGTTAAGCAATCAGGGACTAGTAAAAATTTTTGTTACTGGCCTGGGATTCATCCGTCTTGATGTTGATGAAGAAGATTTTGTTGTAAATGAAGATGTCAAAGCTTGTTCATAAAATGTGTTTTGTCATGATTCCGTGTGCAGATGAAAGGGTGAAAACGTATAAATAAAAAGAGGGCTAATGATAAAAGTGTCCCTCCAAATTTGGACGAAAATCAATTTGATACTCAAAGTTTGGGAATGTGCAATCAATACCTCTAAGTATTTTAAAACAACAAAAGTGTCCCTTTTGGCCGAAAAACTCAATTTTTTTGCCGGAAATTGCCACTTGTCAAGAGAGAGGAGAGAGAAAATAAAAAAAAATAAAATTCTTTTTTTTAATCAAATTTCTCTCTTTTTCTCCTCTTTCTCTCTCCTATTTCCTTCTCATTTTCTCTCTCCTCTCTCCTCTCATCTCCCTATTTCTTCCGCCTTCTCTCTTTCTCTCTCCTCCTCTCCTCTTTTTTTTTCTCTCCCTCTCCCTCTTCTTTCTCTCTCCTCTTCGTTAATCTCTCTTACTCTCTTCCTTTATTTACTTAATTTATTGGTATTTTAATATTTTATTTTAAATTATAATAATTTTTTGGAGTATATATTTTTGTATAAAATCATAATACATGTATGCATACATTTAAAATGTATAATATATTAAAAAACATCAACAATAAGAAAACAAAATTAACAAGAAGATCATAACTTATAAAAAAAATAATTACAAAATTTAAAAATTAAATAGATTCTTTTTCTTTTTTTCTTTATCAAATAGAACAAATTTGATAATACTTTCTCAAAACGGAGTTGATAAAGAAAAAATAAGAAAAAAGAAAAAATTAAAATTTTTAATTTAATTAAACGAAATCTAATTTTTAAATTAAAATAAGAAAAAAAATTACTACTGATGTTTTTTTATGTATTATATATTTTAAATGTATGAATGTATCTATTATGATTTTATACAAATATATGTAATCCAAAAAATTATTTCAATTTAAAATAAAATATTAAAATACCAATTAATTAAGTAAAATGGAGGAAGAGAGAGACTAGCGAAGAGGAGAGAGGAGAGAGAAAGAGAGGAGGCGGAAGAAATAAGGAGGAGAGAGGAGAGAGAAAAGAAGAAGGAAATAGGAGAGAGAAAGAGGAGAAAAAGAGAGAAATTTGATTAAAATTTTTTTTTTTTTATTTTCTCTCTCCTGACACGTGGCAATTTCCGGCAAAAAATTGAGTTTTCCGGCCAAAAGGGACACTTTTGTTGTTTTAAAATACTTAGAGGTATTGATTGCACATTCCCAAACTTTGAGTATCAAATTGATTTTCATCCAAACTTGGAGGGACACTTTTGTCATTAGCCCATAAAAAGAAGAAGATATAAACTACAAAGTAAACCCTAATTCAGTATGGAACATGAACTGATAGAGCTAGCACATATGAAACTTGAATAAGAAATAAGAAAGTAAGCAAGAAAGAGAGAAACCTAAAAGGGAAAGAAACAAGCATGGTATATTCTCACAGACTGCAACTAAAACCAACTTAAACAGAAAGTCTGATCTTACTACCACAAGCATTATGAGAAAGCTTCTAATATAAAAACTACAATCACAACTTGGGTTGCTGCAAAATTTCAACTATGTCCTCTCAGATACTACAGTAAATTAAATCCAAGTATTTGAAAAGGCTAAATATATATGACTATGTCAATATTGCATGGTATAATTACTTGGCCAAAACCATGAAATGATAATCTTCTCACTTTTGATTTTATTGTATTCCTTAAATTTACCTGCACAATTCTAATGCAGACTAGTCAATAGCATTATTTAATCTAAACATTCAAGAAACATCGACTAAACATTCTTCAACATGTGCACAATGGAGATGATGTGGCAATGCGTGACTGCCCTAAAATCCATTCCTTTACACATAAGGATGATGATAATAAAAGCTTTCAACAGAAAAAAGTACTAGAAAATGCCGGCAATCCGTATAAGCATTTGAAACTTGTCCAAGCTGTTTGTAACTAGCATGTGATGAGCTACTCTTGCCTAATTAAGCATCAACTAACATACTTTATTAGATCATTGATCAGCTCTTTTGTTAGGACTTCTATTCTTTCTCTCACTTATATTTGTAGAAATTAATTTTTGAGTATTTGAATATTTCTTTCTTTTTTTGGTGTTGCAATAAGATTAAGTGATTATAACAAACATGTGCATAACTGGGTCATCATTAAGATGATTTAGTTTAGAAGGTGCTTCCAACTACCAGATATATCTTTGATCAGTTTCTTGGTTGGTTGAAATCCCTCCTACTAATATAGGATATGCTTAAAATTGACATAGATTCATCTAATTAGTCAGTACAATGATGAATCTTATAAACTATTTAAAAAGTACTACTAATTATAATATTTATTGTATCTTATAAACTATATAAAATGTACTACAAATTATAATATTTATTGTTTTGTAACTATTAATGAATCGATGTCAATTTTTAGTTTGAAAATGTCTCAAGTTGATTTTCAAAAATTAATAATGATCTTATATTTTGAAACAAAGGAGCAGTAACTAAATCCTATGTTATTCTACCGACATGTTTTACAAGAAAAGAGAAAATGGTTTGGACCTTTCAACAAGCTTTCTTTCTTAAAGAAAACAGGCACGCTATCTTCTCAATATCTTATCTTAAAATTTCTTGCCCTCGCTTTTGTCTTATCGATGAGCCAAAGAAGATTCATGCAACTAAAGTTAAACATCATCAACTTGCTGAATTTATCCCGATAAATATTACGGCATAACACGTAGTTTGATCCATTCCACAACTCATCTGTGAGAGCATAGAACATCCAAACAAGAGTTGGATACAGAATTAAGCATTTTACAGTTGATCAAATATGAAGAACCAGATTCCAAGTCATGTTGTTGGAATTGCAGTCAGCTCAGCAGCAAATCCTGCTGAGAGATCCCAAGAAGGAATTTTATCTATCACTGCTATACTCAGACGAAGTAAGATGGAGTCAATGATCGACAGGATGAGCAAGATTGGTGAAAAAGTTGAGAATTTCGCCCAAGGCATCCGGGAGCATGGTAAGTTTTATATTTTTAAAGTCAAATTTAGATTTGGATTTCAAAGAAGATATATAGGAAAGGTGGTTACTTTTGAATTTCTTAAAATGGGAACTCCTTTATTTAGTAGTATTTTGTATAAGGATGATGATGTAGTCTTAGTCACTAACGTATTTCTTGTATAATATGCAGTGAGAATAGGGTCCAAGTTAAGCGAAACTGTGAAGGGTAAGTTGAGATTGGGGGCTAGAATCATTCAAGTAGGTGGTGTGAAGAAAGTATTCAAGCAGAACTTCAGTGTTAGAGAAGGAGAGAAACTATTGAAAGTTTCACAATGCTATTTGTCGACAACATCAGGTCCCATAGCAGGACTCCTGTTTATCTCAACTGATAAGCTTGCCTTCTGCAGTGAGAGATCAATCAAACTTTGTTCTCCAAGTGGGGATCAGTTGCTTAGAGTTCATTACAAGGTTTCGATTCCCTTACGAAAGATAAAGATAGCTAGTGAGAGCGAAAATGTGAAGGATTCATCGAAGAAGTACATAGATATAGTTACAAAGGATGATTTCGACTTCTGGTTCATGGGATTTCTAAACCGTCAAAGAACTTTCAAGTTTCTTCAGCAGGCAGTGTATCAAGAACAATGATCCTAACACAACTGTTCATTCCTCCCTTGTTTGTGCCATGTATTTTTGTATGGGATGAAAGCCTAGTGTATAGTAAAAATTCTGCAGAAAATTTGTAACTTAGGCTTCAGCATTCTATATAACAAGAATATTTCATAGTTAATTCCTTGGCCTAAAATCTTGGGTTGAATTTCCTATCTTTTCCTTTGATTGGGTCATATTTAAAGTTCTGTCATAATACTTCAGGCGACCAAACGTAATATTCTGTAGTTAATCCTAATAAAAAAATCAGGAGCAGCAGAATACAAACTCTCTCAGCATATAAGAAATTAGGCTGGTGCAGCAATAATGTGAAGATTCTCTATTCCACAAAGAAGGGAAGTATTAATAATCTTATCACATGCATGTATTGTGCAACGCATAAGTGAATTTTAAAGATAAGTTGGAGATATCTTCCCATTCCTTAGTATGAATTCTGCATGCATGGATGCCATACAACCCTCTATTTTACACCCCAAGATGATGAAAGATAAAATTGCATATAAAATATCTAAGAAAAGGATGCCAAAAAGTTTCTAACCAAGATAAGATCACTCCTGAATACTTAGCTTGGTCATATTATACACACACACACACACACATATATATGATTTTCTTGTTGAGGAGTTTATATGCCCTAACATATTTAGCAACACACTAGAGCATAGTTTTAAGAGCTCTTTCTTCTCTGGCAACTGACTTTTTTTTTTCTTCCAGAACTCTCAGAAGTGTAAGATTCTACCATTTTCAGGAGGATAGATAAATGGTGAACAGGAAAAGAACATTTATTTCTCCTATTGTAGTGGTTCTTACCTCTTCACTCCTGTCAAAAGAAGGATAGTATGCCCAAAGCCCTCTCTTTTTGGCTCCTACACCAGGAAGGCAGGAAGGAAAGAAATTTTTAGATAAACTTTCTTCTTTCTCCTGTTTTGCTTTTGATAATAGAAGCAAGTAGGGTACATCACAAAGCAAATATGCGTGCTCCAAAAGTTTCAGTGGCACATGCATCCAACACAGTTAAGTTAGTATAGGAGGAAAAAGACAATACGTGATGTCAGTTAAGATTGACTGATTAACCAACTGAAGCAACTATCTCATTACTTCTCATGTTTGGCAATGGACCCCCACAGAAGAAGTGCAATATTTATGTATAGAAAAAGAAAAGGAATGTATTAAGATCTTGATCACATAAAGAATTAAATATTACTCCAATCGTCACGAGATAAGTATATTTTTTACATAAATTAAGAAAAATAAAATAGAGAAAAAAGAATTAAAAAAAGTTTCAAATTTATACTTAGTTATCCCCACAAAATTACATAAAGTGATGAGTGTTTTTATTTTTTTATACTAATGGACCTCATTAAATGACATACTTATTTATTATTGTATGTATCTTAAGTCATCTTTTTGAGGACAAAAAAAATTATAACTTAAATCACCCTTTTGTGGACGGAGGAGGGAGAACAAGCTATTCCCTCCGTCCCAAATTAATTGCTCAGTTTTGACTTTTTAAAGTCAAATTGACCATTTTTAAAACTAATCTTTTTAATATTTTTGCTAAAATATAGGTGAAAAGATTATAACCAAAAGAAAATATATACAATTTATTTTTATAATTTTAGAAATATATTTATATATGCTTAATTATTAATTCTAAAAATAGTCAATTTAACTTAAAAAAGTCAAAACTGAATAATTAATTTGGGACGGAGGGAGTAATTCAGAAAAAAATGTGAAGTACAATCGAGGAAATACACAGAAATACTACCAACAATATTGGCTAATAACGACAAGGTCAAGCCAATTCTTTGCCTGCTCCCAAATAAGCTAGTTGCTCGCACCAGAAATTATAGTACCAAGTAAACTAAGCATTAACTTTTTTTGGAAGAAAAAAGCACTACTAAAGATATATAAATAATTGCAGATTTGGAAAATTTTTAAATGACTTTTCATTTCATAGTAACCTCAAAAAATATATTTTAAAAAGATGACCTATGCACATATGTAATGAATATAGTTTATAATAATGAAGTTGATCAGTAAGTAGGCCTCAAAGAATGAATTTATAAATTTCCCTTTTCTCATAATTGGACGCCCTAAAGTTTCAGGGTTGATGCTTTGAATGACTATTCAAATATGAGTAGGCCTGATGTGGCGATTTTCTGATCCACCAAACATGTCATTGGTCAATGGACCAATGAAATTGAAGAGCTGAATCCACTTGTCATGGTTCCATTAATCTCCACAGAAGGGTGCCCTACAATCAACTCCTTTACAACTCAACATGACTTTAATTAAAAGCATGCATAGTAGAAAGAAGGCCAAAAGGAAACAAGATCACTTTACTTGAGCTTTTCCCTGAAGATTTGATTTGGTTGAGACTTGCATGTGGGAAGTTTCCCTGTTGCCTAACCCATTAAGAAACACTCTCAAGAGTTAATTTTGTCAGTCAGTTTTCCTAAGATTTTGAAATCTCCAGAATGTGGATTCTCGAATAATTAGTCCTTTGAATGTTCAAAAGTTTAGAGTAACTGTTTCAAACTAGATTAATCAAGAAATAGATTCTTGCGAGAAAAAGGCGATGATATTTATCTTCATTATTTCTCACATTATCTCGGTCTTACAAAGAATGTCACAGTTTTTTGGTGTCTTCGGCACAGTATGTGCAGACGACAGTTTTTTTGGAGAATATTTGGATAATAAAATTTTGACATGATTATGCACAACCAACTATCAAAGTAGGTGATTTCAAAGATAAAAAAAATAAAAAAATGCATCCAAAATAGACTTCATCCGACGAATATAAATAAAGAAGGCATTGTTGATGTTAGTTGAGGTTGAATGATTAAACACATGAACCAACTTTCAAGCTATAATATTCCAGAAGTTTGCCTCAGAAGAAAACAGAGACTTGATCATAAATAGGAAAAAGAAAAGGGCAAAAAAGAAGAACGATTCCACTGGCTCAGTGGAATTTCTAGAAAAGCATGTTCTGATTACCATCTAAATTAGACACCAGCTAAGACCTTACTAATAAATACATCATTTAGTCACGTCACTTTAAAATTTTGACATTTTAAATAATTTCAAGTAATCAGAAATACTTTTA
Organism: Aralia elata; assembly: GCA_034770075.1. Taxonomy (NCBI): domain Eukaryota; kingdom Viridiplantae; phylum Streptophyta; class Magnoliopsida; order Apiales; family Araliaceae; genus Aralia; species Aralia elata. Next base: position 83,345,571 of record CM068387.1, on the reverse strand, counting down.
TTTTTATGGAAACCAACATACTTGTTCCTAAAGAAAGAAGAGGCACCGTCTTCACGAAAATCTATTCTTAAAAGTTTGCTTATGACCCTTTATTCATGTTAATCCCTGAAAGATGTCTAGTGCAACTAAAAGCTAGATTCTGAAACTAACTTTATCTCTAAATAAATAACGCGGTTGATCCATTTATATAAAGCATCCGCACCAGAAAAACTGTAAACTACCCATTCCATAGGAACACACTTGCGCACATAAGGAATTCAGGTAGAACCATAACTGAGAAATTCTTCAATAATGAAGAACCGAACTCTAGAACATGTTATTGGTATTCCAATCAGCTCAGCAGGATATTTACTTGAGAGTTCACAAAAAAGGCTCTTACATGAGTCTGCTAGCCAAGTACCCCAATCTTCTTCATATGCGGCTCCCAAATTCAGAAAGAGCAAGTCTTTCTCTCCATGTTCATACTAATTTTAGGTAATTTGAGAAGAAAAGGATGATGCTTAAGAATTTGAGTTCCTTGTAAATGCAGGTAAAATTGATTCAGTGATTGTTAGCATGAACAAAATTGGTGAAAAGATTGACAATCTGACACAAGGCATCTGGGAGCATGGTAAATATTTCCTTGCTTATATGGTCATATTGATAAAGCTTGGGTTATGGGTTTCAATCAGATTTTCATTCTAATACGATCTTATAACCATTATTTTTCGCGTATATCTGCAGTGAGGATAGGACCCAAGTTAACAGAAACTGTGAAGGGGAAGTTAAAGTTGGGGGCAAGAATACTTCAAGTAGATGGCATGGAGAAAGTTTTCAAGCAGAAATTTAGTGTTAGAGAAGGAGAAAACATGTTGAAGGCTTCTAAATGCTACATATCCACGACAGCCGGTCCAATAGCAGGCTTTCTTTTCATATCCACTGATAAGATTGCCTTCTGCAGTGAAAGATCCATCAAAATCTCTTCTCCATCTGGAGAGTTTATTATAATTTATTACAAGGTAGTTTATTTGGCGTTAATTTCCATGTCCATGCATCTCAAGAAATATAATCTAACTAACATTTGGTCGATGCAGGTCATGATCCCCCTAAGAAAGATAGACACAGCTGCTGAAAGCAAAAATGTGAAAAAACCATCGACAAAGTACATAAAGATAGTTACCAAGGATGATTTTGAATTCTGGTTTATGGGATTTCTAAACCGTCGACAAACGTTTGAATGCACTTGGCAGGCTCTCTCTCAAGCTCAATGAGTAAAAAAAAATCTAAGCCGGAAATGCTTATTTTTTCCAACAGATGTAATTCTGTTACATGGGGGATGCATATAGTCACAAACTTGTAAAAAAATTCATTTGAGCATCATTTGCCCAAAGAAAAGAGTGTTGTAAATGAAAGACATCAGTGGTTGCTTAAAATGTGTTTCATCACTATTAAGAACATGACCTTAAGGGCTTTGAATCTAACTCAACTATGCTATGATCCCACAGACAGTAATGGAAACTTGATTTTAAATGAACTTAGGACTTGTGCATAGAAAAGGAATAAAGTGAAATGAAGAAGTAAAACCATGAATAATTGTCAAGAAAAAAAGTAAGACCCTGAATCAGCATGAGACATGAACTCATAAGAGAGAGAGGAAGAATAATTGTTCAAAAATGTTGCTTCTGAATATCATAAAGCTAATAATATTAAGCTCATTCTTCTAAAACTTGGGTCCCTCCTACTCGTACTCCCTCAATTTGACTTGATTTACGCCCTCTTATGTTTTAGACTGGGGGCTTATCTCCCAATTCTTTCCTATACTTGAGTGTTGGACTAGTGGTATCAAAGATAAGACACTCAACTAAACTCAATAAGGTCTTTAATCCCAAAGTAGACTATCAAAGATAAGGGACAAATTGTAGTTAATGAAAATTCCAAGACAACGTGTAATGAAAAAACTCATTTGACATGAAATTATTCAAACCATAAGTACTCTCCTTTGCTATAAATGATGTTTCTAAAACTATTCATATGCTTATATACATGTGATATAAATATCCATACTTATATGGAACAGACCATAAACAACTAACTATTGCAGTTAGTTTATTCAACTCAGATGCATACCCTCATAGTCAAAGGAGCTGCCTTAAATTTAGTAGGGAAACACATAAAAGACCAAATGAAGAATGTTCTGTGACTTTAAATATTCAGGAACTTGCCCTTTCTTTTATCCTTTTTATGGATCAGGAAAATCTTAGGTACAAGAGTTGTTCAAAAATGTTGTGCTGTGGTGCGGGTGCTGCTAAGCTTAGATTGTCTCTCACAGAATTGCTGAGATAGCCTAATATTATCTTCAGGAGGAAGATCTAAAAATATATATAACAATGACATTTTATTCCATATCAGAAAATAGGCATTTTGGCTTATCAAGTAGTAATATATAGGGAGGTTCACTTCTCATAGATAACTAAACCACAACCATCAGCATGTTATTTGGTGATAAGAAAGCTAGAAAAGCATACCTTTATGGCTTTATCCTTAGACTTTTGTTCTATAGTGTTAAAAGCAGGGTGGCCTCACAAAGCTAAAATCCAGCTCAAAAGCTTAATTCCACATCTGCAATCTGTCAGCACACCAAAAAGAGGCAACATATCATGCATGCTAAGATTTTCTAATTTAACAGCTGACCCAATCCAAGTAAGAGTTGTTGGTGCGCTTAGATTTCAATAATGCGCCTTTAATATCGTTGATTACGCTTAGATGACTCATCCAATTAAAGCTAAGATCCACCAACTCAATATATTGCATATATATACTTGCTGCAGATCTCCATGCTCATCCCAAGAATCTCCTCAGCCTTCAGCTCTTACAGAGAAGCAGCAACTAGTTACAGAGACTTAAGAGACGAGACGAGACCAAATCAAAATAATTCATCAAATATGAAGAACAGAGTTCCACAACATGTTATTGGAATTCCAGTTAGCTCGTCATCATACCCAGTCGAGAGATCATCAAGGAAGCTCTTATCTGACCCTGATCTCCAACACTACATCCCACCTGCAAATTCATCTTCCAAGTTTAATAAGAGTAAGTCTCCCTCTCTCATTCTTTGGAGAATTTCTTTTTTATTCATTAAGTTATGGATGGTAAAGTGAAGACATTGTTCATTCATCGTGTTTCTCCAACGTGCAGGTAAATTAGATTCGGCAACTAATAGGACAAACAAACTGATGGAAAGATCAGAAAGTTTAGCAATCAGGATCAGAGAGCATGGTAATTATTTTTTGCACAAAGCCAATACATTTGAGGACTATATATTCTCAATTATTTTTGGTAAACCTGCGGTCAAATTAGGTGTAAACAAATCTTTTATTTTTCTAAGTCTTACATAATTTTTTGTAATTTCAGTGAGATTAAGCCCCAAAATAACTGAAACTGTGAAGGGGAAGTTGAGCTTGGGAGCAAAGATTCTCCAAGTAGGAGGGGTTACAAAAATTTTCAAGCAGAATTTTAATATGAGAGAAGGAGAGAAGTTGTTGAAAGCTTCCCAATGTTATCTATCAACAACAGCAGGCCCCATTGCAGGCCTCCTCTTTATCTCCACAGACAAGGTTGCCTTTTGCAGTGAGAGGTCAATGAAAATCTCTTCTCCAACAGGAGAGATTGTCAGGATACACTATAAGGTAAGTTACAATTTTATTTAACCCTTCTCATAAATATTACTTGGTTTCTTGAATATTTTCTAAATATTATTTACTTTATGCAGGCCTTGATCCCATTAAGAAAGATAAAGAGAGCCAATGAGAGTGCGAATATCAAAAATTCATCGCAGAAGTACATAGAGATAGTTACTAGGGATAATTTTGATTTCTGGTTCATGGGATTCCTAAATTATCAGAAAACTTTCAAATATCTAGATCAGGCAATCTCTCAAACTCAATGAGTCACACCTAGCTAAATATGTGACTCAAAACAGAAACATGTTTTGCAGTGTGTTTCAATGCATGTACGTACATATGGTAACTAAGAGCTCTAGATAAGGAATGTTTAATGTAAGACAAAGGTGTTGATAAATGAAACCATCACTCCATCAGTGTAGTTAAAAATGGCTTTGTCATGATTAGATGGTTGTTTGCTATGTGGTTGCCGTATTACGCAATAAATTCTTTGATCACGAACATATTACTTCACAAAGATAGCCCAGAGGGAAGGATTATGGTACGTGCGGCTTTCATAATCAACAAACTAACACTATTCAATTATTAATCGAAATTCACACAAAATTTAACTTAATGCCAGCATTATGATCCAAGTAATGATCTGAGATCTGTTCATATGGTTAATTGCAATTCCCTGCAGATGTCTAACAGTTCAGCAAAATTGCCGTAACAAAACAGAGGCAAACTAAGTTGGCTTGGGGTGGGCATAAGGTTTGTCAAACAGACCTGAAATTCCAACAGTAACTATTGGTACATTTTTTGGTCATCGGGCAATTTATGAGTGCTTGCATTGCCATTGTTTCAGAAGCTCTATACTTCAGCCAGCCATCTATCTTCTTGTTTTCCTGTCCCCAAAAAAAAAACACATCTTTTCTATTCAATCTACTGTATATTCCATTGAGCTATTTAGATCATGGGGCGGCATTCCCATACTTCAGGCAAAAATTATCTATCAAAAAAAAGAAGATCGTGGGGCAGCACGCTTATCTTTTGTTAATTGCTAGAACTTAAGTTGGCAAATAACCTTAAGTTGATATGGTGAACAGTTTCCCAAAAAAACAAAATAAAAATAAAAATAAATAAATAAAGAATAAGAATAATCTGATATAGTAAGACAAACAAGTTGGATATATAATCCTCTTGGAATCTCCAGGACAAATGAAGAAGGAATCATTTAAAAAAGGAAATAGGGAACAAGAAATAAAAAGCACAGAAAGTAGAACACATCCGTTGTCGTCCAGCGGTTAGGATATCTGGCTTTCACCCAGGAGACCCGGGTTCGATTCCCGGCAACGGAACAATATTTTTTATTTTCATTTACCAGTGCAAGGCCTGAACTGGAAGGATGAACCCTTTTAAGTTATAGGATGAAATCCATGAGTATCATCCAGTTACTTATGACATGAAATCTGCAACCCTCCAGAGGCTGAGCTGAGCTACCATTCTGACCTGATGATGTCCAGCAGACATCGAATATGTCATTTTCCGTTTCCAAAGGAAGTTACTCAAAACGTGGTCTCTGGAAATTTTTCTACAAGCTTTAAGGAAACTTACGAAACTTGTATTTGCTACATCCTTTATAAGATCTACATGGCTTTAGTTTCATAGAAGATACAAGCCAAAGCAGCTAATTAATGCTTGAGATGATAAAACGTGCAACGCTTTTTAGAGGCTCCTGCAGCAATGCTCCTTTCAGGCTATCAATCTAACTGTTTCGATTTTTCAAAAGCCTTAGTTTTACTTGGACAAGGAATAGCCTGAAGTGATAACAGCACAGAAGGATGCAGATGCTGAGGCACAGTACCAATGCTAACCTTACCCTAAATTCATTACAATTTAGAGTGCAAAGAAATATAGCAGTATCTAGTAGCGACGGTGACTCAAAAGTGATATAACTTGTGTCAAATGATAAAAACAAATAATAGCACCTTCCATGTTTTTGATTACATCGAACTCTCAATATCTACACGAAGAAATAACAAATTCAACAATAAAATGTTATTCAATATGCTTGCAACCACCACTGTGTTGCCAACATCAAAAACCATAGTTGAGCCTCGCTCGTTGCCTACAACCAACAATACCGTCCAAAACAGGATGTATGGAGTATAACCAAGTGGCTTCTACAACTACAAAAAGGAGGATGGTCATGGGTTTGAGCCTTATTGGAGGTATTTTTTTAGCCATTAATTCCTTATTTATAGCCTCACTGGAGGCACAACTATATTATAGTCATTATGCCCTTCAATCCATCTAGGATTTGAGGTTAGGTTATATGCCACTCTCTACAACACTAACTTCCTATCAGAACTCATACCAAATTCATAGAAAGAAAAGGAAGGGAAACAAAAAAGAAGCGACAAACAACAATGCACAGGAAAATATACACACGTAAAAAGAGATTAAATATGAAACACGCCAAACATTCTGCTGCATAAGTGAAAAGAACAGGAGGCAGATGACTGACAGTATAGAAAGCCCTCATCAGGCAATGTAGTAACTCATCAATCACCAAAACCAGCAATTGCCTGAATATTTTACAAGGTAATTTACAGGGCATTTTAGCCTTGGCCTCAAATCAAAACATCAGGCTCTGCTAAACTCCCAGCAAAATTCACTTTACAAAAAGTAGGGAAGTGCAAACCAGCCTCATCACACCCTGCTTTAGTAACATGAGGGCATGACCGCACATCAAGATATTGTAGAGTTTTACATGACTTCAAAAGCATGCCTACTCCTGCCACGGTGATCTTTGTACAATTACTAACCTTCAAAATTTTCAAAGCCAATTCAAATCCTTCACTGTCTAAGCCCTGAAAAGCAGCATCAGTCACTTCCTCGCAGCACCCAATGTCTAGAACCTCTAAACTTCTGCACTGAGAGAGGATATAGTTCAATGAAGAGTCGGAAACATTCAAACACCAATCCATCCGCAGGATCTTCAGATTAACACTACAGGCAGCAGCCAATGACTTTATCGACTCATCAGAAATATTCCTGCAACCACCAATAATGAGAGTCTCAAGATTTTTACAGAATTTTGCCAAGGATAATATAGATTCATCTCCAAGTTTATAGCAATCCAACAACTTCAGTGTCTTGAGAGAAGCTGAGCAGGCTTTTGATATACTGGATATTCCAATATCTCCAACATTGCTACACTTATTGATGTCTAAATACTTCAACCTCTGACACCCATCAACAAGAATGGCAAGTCCAGAGTCAGTTATGTTGGTGCAGCCTTGCAAACCCAACTCTTCCAAATCATGACAGTTAATAGAGAGAGCTCCTAATAGTGCATCTGTAACAAATTTGCAACCAGCAAGATGCAAGCTTTTCAAGCCGGGACAACCCCCAGCAACTGCTGATAACCCCTTGTCTGTTAGTTTTCTGCAGTAAGATACATCTAAGAACTGTAGAGAAGAAAGACCAGATCCAATTGTTGCTACCCCAGCATCTGTGATACCTGTAAAAGAACAAGTCTACTATAGAAGCTATCAACTTGTAAAGGTTCTAGTGTATAGAACTTTATTCCTAAATGGATAAACATCAACAAAGCTCATAAAAATACCAACTTTACTTTCAGAATATCCAGAAAATTTTAAAGGGCATAAAGATGTACCAACTTTTTCCACAGCTTACAAACTAGCAACAATTTGAACCAAAAAAATAAATAAATAAACTCAAAATCCCTTAATAAATGAAACCCGTCAATAATAAACTTACAAACTTTGTGAATTTATCTACAAGAAACCAAAAGAAATCCAAAAAAAAATAAAAAAAAAAAGGTAAAAAGGTTGGACCTTTGCAATTTTGAAGGTTGAGAGAGCGCAAGTAACTAAAGGAAGTGGCGATAACAGAGAGATCGGAATCGGTGACGCCAGGATAGTAAGAGCGAGAGACAGACTGAGAGAGATCCAGGTGGCGGAGGCGAGTGAACCGAGCAGCCATCTTCCGGAGCATGTGGGGTCCAGCTCGGGCACAGAGCTTCTCCCTCCCAGTGCTCTGCAAGTGAAGCCATCTTTTACACACTAATCCAAACACTTCCTTATCCTTCTGGCACTCCAATTTCCCCAATACTGCTCGAAGCTCGTCGTCTCTTAGGGTTCCGTTTATGAAATCCCTGGCGGGTTCTTCGGAAACGACGCCGTTGACCTCACCCGCCATGAGAGAGGGGAGAAAAATACAACTGCCTCCTGTCTCTCTCTCTCTCTCTCTCTCTCTCTGAGGTTTATTGGGTTGGATCGGTGCAGAAGTAATTTGAGAAATTAGGGGATTATGTGAAATTTTGATAATTTATAGTGGTTCAAATTAGAAATTGAATTGAACTGAATGACCAGAGAGAGGAGAGAGAAAGAAAGACAGTCTGTCAAACGTTTGGTAAGTAGTTGTACTTATTACATTAATTAAGCTTTAAGGTTACGCTTAATTAATTAAAAGCCTTACCCTTTTAATTAAATTTTTTTTTTTTTAAGTTGTGACATAAAAAGCTAGATCACACAACAATCTTTGAAGTTACTTATGCAGTTATGCTACCTAAATTTATTAACATCTGTTACACTTCCAGAATTTTGAAGTTGGTTAGTTTAGAATGGACTCCTATAATTTTGGATGATCTATTGTGGAACAAATATTGTTTTATAATGGAAAGTAACATGTAGTCTTCAACCATATTCCCTTTTTAATTTTTAATGGACTCTTGAAATTTTTAATGATCTATTATGGAAAGTAACATGTAATTTTTATATTATATTTCTGTCTTTTTAAAGTTACATATACATCTTATTCCTTCCGTCCCAAATTAATTGCATTTTTAGGACTTTTTAAAGTCAAATTAACTATTTTTAAAACTAATTTTTTTTACTATTTTTGCTAAGATATATGTAAAGATATTATAACCAAAAGAAAGTATATACAATTTATTACTAATTTCAATTTTTATAATTTTAGAAATATATGTATATATGCTTAATTATTAATTTTAAAAATAGTCAATTTGACTTTAAAAAGTCCTAGAAAATGAATTAATTTGGGACGGAGGGAGTAATATTTTAAAATTATTTTGTAAAGAACTCTTTTATGTGAATGTAAAAATTAGACATAAAAATTGGATATGGATGTATTTGAATTTTATCTATTTGTATTTTGACCCCAATTGACAAGAGTTCAACGATTACGTGAATTGCTCAAACAATTCAAATAGGTAAAATTCAAATACACTCATGTCTAATTTTCATGTAAACATAGTTTTTGTTTTTTGTTTTATAAATACTAAGATCAATACGATTTTATTTTATTTTATTTTCATATTTTTGTAACCACATCATCATTGATTATTCATGCCATTAATAACTCAAGATCCGAGTCTTGAAGTTCTCCTTCGGAATTTGGTGATTAGTGATTGATTATTATGCAGATTAATGCTCTCTCTCTCTCTCTCTAAAAAGGGCTGCAACTGAGTTAATGACTTTGCATGTCACCCTTTACTTCCACCATTTGTTTAATTGTAGTAAAATAAAATTAATATGAATATGAAAAAAAAAATATTATCAAGATATGTATGCTTGTTAATGTCATGTGCAAGTTTGCTTCTCATTTAAACTCCATTTTTAAAGATTAAGGTGGTGTTTTAAAAAATTGAGTAATTAAAATCTAAATGGTTAGTATATCTTAATAAATTAGATTATCTGAGTAAAATAATATCTGACCTTAAAAAGTTGTTTGATAATTAAAAAATATAAAATATCTGAATGACTTTTAAACTTAGAAATATCTCAAATTGACTTTTTAAAAATTAATAATGATCTTAAAATTTGAAATTGAAGGATAAACTTAAATTTTTCATTAAGAGATAGCTCTTGATTTAGATTTATATATTCCTCTTACCGATTAAGAGACGATAAGAGGCAAATAAAATTTTACCAAACTTTACCCTATTACCGAATCGGATGTAAAACTGTTAAGAGATATCAAGAGATAAACAAATACCACCTAATAGATCTTTCCGATCTTTTTCTCCAGGGTCTTTCTTCTAGAAATGAAATCATTGAATCCAAACACTAACAGCAAAGTAATCACATAAGCAAATAATGAAGTGAGCAACAATGGTCCACAAAATTGAGTTGTAGATGCTCACTTGTTCGTGTATTTGCACAACTTTATCTTGCAAACATTCAGAGTGACAGACTTCAAATACTACATTTGTTATATAAAAAAAAAAAATTTAAAATTCCTATATTACCTTCTCTCTTTTTGTATGCAAAGCCTCTATATCAATGAATGAATATGACTTGTAAATGTATAACAAATAAATTAAGAGAAAAAGAATCAGATACTGCTTAGCAGTCTTTAGGAACCCTTGCAGCAAGCACACAATCCTCCAAAAACTGGGTGAGCTGAGAAGTGTACAAGTCCGGATCATTCCGGAAATGATCGACATGAGGCGTTGAGATGAAGTTGCAAGCCCGGACCTCGTGTCCAGTCCTCTGCTGCTCAGCTATGAAAGACTCTACAGAACCTGCAGGAATAACTTTGTCCGCGGAGCTATAGATATATAACTGTGGACAGCTTGGTTGTCCAGACTTCAGTTGGCCCATTACAGTACATAGCCTCCTGAGGGGAAAAAAAGAAGAAAGAAAGAACATATTAATTACTATGTTGCAGTATCTAATAAGATGCCATTTGAGAAAGTAAACTGTCAAAATGAATGGGTCAAGGCAAGGATATCAGTTGTGCTAACCAAAGAACAAAGAGAAACTCAACTGGTGGAGCTTATAAAATAACTATATTGCAGCATTTGATAAGATGCCACTTGAGACAAACAGTTACATATGAGAAAGAATGGTAATGATCCTTCATCCATTCTTAAGTATAATAATTGAGTCTAGCAGTTGCTCTAGCACAGGACTCAAGAACACTTGGCCAGTGCAACATAATGGGGTGGTTTGATTTAATTTAATTATACATCGACCAAGCAGCTGCTATATATTAACTTGAAACATGTCAAATCCTACTTAATTTTTAGTCATCAAGTTGGTCCTGATATCAAAGTGCAAAAAACTAAAATCGTAAGGGAAATTTCTAAATTGATGCAGAATGGAATGAATTTGAACAAATTTAACAGGAAAAAGTGCTCTGTCGGAATAGGTTGTCTTACTTATTTACAGCAGGAAGATTCAAAACCACCTCAAAAAACTTCTCTAAAACGAGTAGTAAAGCTGCTTCAGTTAATGCTGGTTTGGCTTCCAAAACATCTTTGGTTAAACCGGATACTTCTAGACCTTGTTCATTTTCTATCTTGTATCCTTGTGCTGCTACACTTTGCTTTTTCAAAAAAGCAGCAGAGAAACCTGAAGCCCATACCTAAAGAGAAGTAAAGAGTATATTCAGTAAAAAAATTCAAGCAAATTCATGAATAACACAGGCTAAAAAAAGGAGACTAGTCAAACCAAGCTTTTAATTACATGCTAAGGAAAACATCATAAAGGCAACCATATCGCTCAACAATATGGCAAATCTCCAATTCCCATTCCCTGCCCACTCCCTCCTTTTTCAGTTGCCCCTTATTTAGAAAGGGAAATAACAAAAAAGAAAATTAAAGGAAGAACAAAAGAAGTTCAATGAAGCTCTCAACATTGGAAGTGGTTCTTAAAATAATGGTGTTACAACTATATCATTTACAAACGGAATGCATTTTCGTTTAGTGCTTACGAATCCATACATTTGTGATTAGAAAGAGTAATGAAACTGAGCTCCCCAGACAACATGTATATTTATTGACGAATTCACAAAAAAAAATTGCATGAGAAGGAACAATCAAAGAAGAGAGCAGAGTACATTTGCGTAGATTCAGAAGCAGTGGTTCACACAAGACTTCCTTTACATATCAGTGGCTGCTTGTAGGGTACTATAAACTCAACAAATTATATTTTTTTTAGTTGGGGCTTTTGGAATTATCCATTAACTAGAAATCTAAAGAAACTATGTCAAGCCTTCAGGGAAGTCCAAATTCTAAATCAAACATCTTTCAACATCATTGTAGAAAGCTAAACCATTAGCTATGTCGATTAAAAAAAAATTAAAAAAACTTTTGATGTTGACTCAATTTTTCGTACGCAGTATTTCCTATTAATCATGTTGATAACAAATATGAATATCATATAAAGCAGCATTTACCTGTGGGTCAGGGGCTGCTACAGGAGCTGAATCCACAATACAGCCTCTAATCCTTTCCATCAAAGTATGGTCTTGCTGCTGGAACTTTTCCAAAATAGCTCCATATCTGTAAACACAACAAACAATGTCAAGAAATTTGGTTTGAGCATAGACTGAAGAAAGTATTGGGGAAAGGAAAGAGAGACAGCATACGTTAACCATCCTGTATTGCTGAAAGTGTGAAACACTAGATTCTTTTCATGCTCTTCTTCCAACCAATCAGACAGATGATTCACAAGCAAATCAATATGTTGTTCAGCTTTCCCACCAACCTGGTAACTAAGAATCTCAGCCATAGGAAAAGTAAAGGTAATAACATGAAATCCTCTTGAGGTGTACCAATCTGCATATCTCTTAAGATGCTTCTGCTTCGCGCCCAACCATCCAAGCAAAACCACTACAGTCCTTGACTTTGCTGATGAACAACTCGAATTCCTAGATATATCAGTGACATTTGGTTCTGGTAAATGCCATCTATACAGAACATCTGAGGACGGGGAAGGGGTAGCGAGATTATGTGTATTTGCAGTTGGCTTTGGAGCTTTGGCCAACTCTGCAGACTGGTATAAATTGAGCAGAACAGGAGAAGAGGCTATAGAAGAATACGAAGCGTTTGAAACAGAACCCTGGCTCGTATTAGGAACAGGGCATTTTATGTTAGGAACAGGTACCCTAATTCTGGCCACAAAAGACAAGTTGGACAGCTTGGAAACAGATAGATGAGACACCCAGGATGAGTTTGTTTCATTAGATAAATGGGAAGTAGAACTCAATTGTTCCAAGGAAGAGCAAGTATCGGATAATTTGGAAAGATTCAATTTTTCATGAAGATCAGCAGAAACAGAAGCTATGGCAACCGCAGAGGCGGCCACTATTGGTCTTTGAAGGATTCCAGACAAAGAAGCCATGACGATGGTTAACAAAGCTCAAAATTTCTCTACCAAAATCAAACCAATCTTCATACGATAATAGAATTTTATACCGGAATAAAAACCCACAAAGCCAAAATCTTGATGGAGAATAATACCTGTAAAAAAATCAAATGGAAATGGAAAGGTAAAGTAGTGATTGATGAGACATGTTCTATTGTTCTTTAATTATAAGCTTTTATATTCCAATTATAAGAAACTAGAAACGCGGAAGAAACACCAGAGTTGAAGTCAAACTTCCAAATGGGTATTGAGATTTTGACTGATAATGTCTTACCTGTTGTGGGTATTCAGACTTTTCTTTCTGTCTATAAACTACAGCCCGGCAGAGCGCAATAAACAAAAAGGGATCAGCAGCCGACCAACACCCTGCACGTGCAAGAAAGTAGGAGATTAAGTACGTAATTAAGTTTGTGTTGACGTATTTAAGCAAAATTAATTTAATAACAAATGATTAAAAAATGGCCAATAAGCTAAAAGAGCTCATGTATGCAAATGGAGCTGACTAAAATCCAACTATATAACATCACGTTGTTGGCTAGTGATTTACCCACCTAACCTAACTAGCCATTAATTTGTAGAACTGAACCCAGCCGAGCCAAGCCAATACAAGTTTTTAAAAACAGAAACTTTTATTTAGTGAAGTCAAGTTTTGACACCTTTATCTTTTATAAACATGTTGAGTTTAAGCAAGTTGTTAACAAATTGATTACAAGCCAGATATAAATTCATGAAGGAACAAACAGAAAAGCTCTAGGCCCAGCTCGATTAAGACAATCTAACGAACTCACAACAGAAAATATAACCGCCTTTTCTCCTTTTTCAAGCAAAACCTCTCAAATCGAAGATTCTGCAACTCCTAATCTCACACACACACCAACAACAATCAGAGATGCAACAAAACAAAATCAACAGAACCCATTCTTAATTTAAATGTTTTCTTCTCTTTTTATATTCGGTAGTTATAACTACACTACAGTATGCTATTACTTTCTTCTTGGTTTCCACAACTGTCGCGTACTTTTTCTGCTACCCATTCTTAATTTAAATGTTTTCTTCTTAATTTTTGACATATATGCATTGAATTGCATCAGTCTATACTATTATTATAAAGCCTAGGAAGAAGATGATTATTTTTTTATGTAAACATTAAAATATATTTTTTTTCTTTAGTCTTTAAAGTCAGCTATAAGAGAAGAGTGATGAATCTTTAATTTCTAAAAATAAACTGCAAGTGTTGTGAAGATTAATGAGAGAAAATTGAGCTTACAAGCAACCAATGGAATATTCAATATGAATATTCTGCTTATACCACCAGACCAAACATATGAAAAATCACAGTCAAAGAAACGATTTGGAAGATGCTAAAGGGATATTCCATTTCACTTGGAACTTGGAACCTGGAACCAAACAAGTCATGGGTAGATTCTTGGAAAGTGCCCATCAGCCTTTTCACTCCTCATGACTCTCATCATGATTATGCATGAATTGGCCAACTATTAATGTTATTGGATTGGTGGAATAAAAGAAAGAATGGAATGACTTATTTCTATGGAATGAAAAAAATTGTGTTTGGTTGCGATTGGAATGAAAAAAATTGTGTTTGGTTTCTTGAGAAAGGGAGAGCATATCAAATAACTCATTCCAACTAGAATGGAATGAATCATTCCACTCTTCATTCTATCCCTTCAATTCAAACGTAGCATTAGGTTTAGTACAATTTTCCCTACCTTGATAAGAAAAGGGTGACTAATATTCCTTTCAGAAAATTAACTTAGCCAAATCTCATTTTCCACCTCTAACAACTAGCTTAAAATAAATTTCAAATTTTTTTTAATTTTTTATTGAAGTGTCGTTTAACTTATTTTAATTAAAATTACAGTTAAAGACATATCATAAATTTATATATACAAAGTAGCTGCAACTGATGAACCCTAATTTACTAAAAACATGTACGAATTTATAATCTTGAAGCAATTTATTTAAAAGAAGAAAATGAAATTTGAACACTGAAAAAACTTAAACATCACCAGCTTACAGCTTCCTTATTGACCAAACTCAATACTCAAGCACCGAAAGTCTTGAGATTTAATATGAATACATGTAACTGCATCATCAAATTCTAAATGAATGTGTGTTGTATCAATGATTACTCTACAAGCTACAAAATTCTTATCACTAATCAAAACAGAACAGTTCTTATACAGGCCCTCTTTAGGTGGGAGATTTAACAAACAAGTTTTGGGAGCCGACACCCTATTTTTGTTACTAGTAAACCATTCCTGGTCATTCACCACTAATATAAGACGATGCGGTCGACCCAATAGCTCCGAGACATATTTCATATCTCCATTGCCAAGAGCATGACGAACACGAGTTGACGAGACTTGGCCTTGCTCCTTCGGATGATTAGAGCTTATGGCTATGGAGTCTTGTTTCTTGTCCATGACAGAGTTTATTATGTAAGCCCCCATACCATACTCCTTGCACAGTCTCACAAGCTCTGATGCATCGCCAGCAGCCTTGTATCCAAACCGGTAGTTTTTGCCTGTCATTATAGTAATTCTAGATCTTATAATTCAAACATCAAGCGTTTGCAAACAAGAACTTGAGCAACAACAATTGAAATCTTATATTAATGCACCTGCCACGACGCCACTTACTCCAAGCTCCTTTGACAGCTTCTCAACGAATTGACGAGGAGTAAGGCTTCGAACTTTTGAAAATTTAACCTGGAACTCTATGGGGGTCACTTGACCACAATATGGAGCCCAAGAGGAAAGAACCCGTTTCCGGTCACATTTGGCAACTATTGGAGCCCTGTTCAGAGTAATTAACATCAAATGGTCATTACCAAACCCCAGTCCAATTTGTCAAGATAGCACAACAAAAATTACATCGTTATTGACTTGAAGAAACAGCAAGCAAAAATCCAACTCAAAGCCTAGAAGGAAACCATAATCCTTGTATGATGTTATAGACAAATGCATAATGAAGGAACCATTGCTACACTCAATTCAAATAACAATGCATTAAACGTATGTATACGAGCAAGAATGAAAGTGCTCAATATTTATCACAAACAGAGAAGAAAAAGCAATGTGGGTTTGAACTGTTACTTTTAATAGTAATGCAATTATTTAGTGTTTTTTTCCTTTAAAAAGAAGAACTTCAGTTGGTGAATGGTGATGACGACGAGAAACCCTCCAAAAGCATAGCATCTCAAGAAAAATATCCATATTCTAAGATAGAACAGCCAGCCAATCGCAGTGCAAATCAGAAATAAATAGCCCCTGGATGCTCCAATGCCTGAAGTCCATAAGATGCAAAAAAGTGATCCTATCCTATAAAATGCAACATTAAGGAACAACCACAGAAAATTCTGGAAAGCCTCTCACTCCATAGTCCATATTCCCAAAGAACTGCAAAGCATTCACATTACCAAAGAATCTTGTTCTCCTTTCAGCCTCCAAAACCATGACAAACTACAAGAAGGTTTAAATGAAAATTTTACTTCTATAATTATTGTGTTCCTTTGCAATGAGCCATACCTAATTCTTCCTTTTTATGTTCTATACTTCTATTTGCTTGAGCACATATAGGAAACTAGTCCTTCATTGCTTATGGCTGATATGGGCATTATTTCTCTGGTAGAAAATTCCTTTCTATTCTAGCATTTCAGTAAGTCAGATGTACAACTTGTAGAATCTTGAGATTATAGCCACTTTAGCGAGACTTATATGTATCCTTCTGCCAATATGCCTTCCTTCTTCCTCTTAATTTCTTTAGGTCTAACTTTTTGGTTAGCTTCGTCCAGGATGGAGATACTCCTGGGCAGCATATCCTTTTTGTTTGCTCCTAGATTCCTAGTATTGTTAAATCAAATAAATACAGAGGGGAAGAGATAATCTACCAAAATTCATACCTAGGTTCCCAACCAAGAACTTCTGCCATTCCAACAAATGATAAAAGAAATGGAACTCCAGCCTTTGCTGCTTGGATTGCAAGTTCACGATGACCAATGTGAAGAGCATCAAACTTTCCCAAAGCTACTATACCTCCTAGTGAAATGACAGCCATAAAATCATAAACACACAAGTTCAAGGAAAAAATGAAATAACTAAACAGTATACATCTTCTAATACTCGATCCAAATGAAAATTTAAAGAAATTAGAAGTGGAATATTAATGTTAATAAAAAATAAACCATATCTGATTTTGCTATCCCACTAATACAGATCAAAATATTAGATGCACAAACAGTTGCTTGGTATACAAAGGTCTAGCAGTAGACATGTGTTTTATTTTGTCATCCCAGTGATTCTTTGATTTCTAACAGCAAAGTTGACAGTTGACACCAGAAAATCTCCCAAAGCGTACTTGCATACTAAAGCAAGTATGCTTGAAGCAACATGATCCAGTTGTACTAATTGATTCTAACTGTAGATGATAGTGGAGCTTTCAAAAACTTAAAATCCTCCATAAATGAGCTTACAACCAAAGTATTTGGAATTTTGGATTCTTAGAAAGATATATGAAAGCTTATACTCACCATAGGTCTGAGCCATAAGCCATAGATCATGGTCACCATCTAATCATTTTTACCTCATAATTAAAATAGTTAAAATCAAAGAAAATAGTTATGGTCCTTATGGAACATGTACGAAGACCTTAACTTCCCCAAATTACTGGAGGAGAGTACCATAATAAACTAAGACTGAACAAAAAATATGCTAGAACTAGTAGCAACTTCTTCTTCTTCCACGAAGATTCAGACAAAACCGAGCTCGTTGGGAGAAATCAAGGGATAGAGCTCTTAAATAGTTAACTTCCTCATTTGCAACCCATTTCACTTGCACTCTCATATTGATTATTCTAATCTTGAAGATAATAGAAAGGAAAGATATATATTAATTATATATATAAGAAAAGCAAAAAACATTTTTGTATTAAATATGTAGCATCTTTCTGCGAGTTCAACACACATGCACATACACTGCACACATACATATGCTTAGATAAACAGAAATTAAGGGAAACAAGAGAAATTTGTGAGAATAACCTGCCACAAGGGACGATTGTTCAGCTGGAGGCTCACGATCATCTTCCTGTTGACTTTGCAATACAAATAATCAGTACATATATAAGCACATGCGTTATTAAAGGGAGGGGGGAGGCAGAGAGAGAGAACATAACCAAATAAACAAAATACAATTTTTTCCAGAATATTGCATTTAGTTGCTGATTGCAGATGGAGAAAAGGGGAATTATAGCAACAACCAAATCAGCACCAAATGTAAACATTAGTAAATATCCTAATAACTATTTAATTTATATAACAAGAATAAAACAAGCAAACAAAGGGGTGTAACTTGAAAAGGAATGAATTGATTTTTATAATTTTAGAACCTGTAATTAAAGAGAATCAAGCTGTTAAACCAAATATAACCTCTGTTCGTTCCGGATAAATGTAGCAAATAAAACCCAACAAAACTACAAAAAATAAACTTACTACTTTTGGTGAACCGGCAAGGGCAAGGCTTCAAAGTTCAAAATTTTATTTTTCTTTCTAATTCATATCGAGTAAACCCATATAACGTGTAAAATTAAGTAATACAACATTTCATCACCAGTTTTCTTTGCAAACATACAAAGGGCAATTTCAATTCTCTCTCTCTCTCTCTCTATATATATATATATAAAGTAAAAAATGAATACAAAAATTTGAGACGAGCGAGAACCTTAAGCAATCAGAGAGAACGGGACTTTGACTGGGTGGAGATTTGGGTCCAATGCAGCCAACAAAAGGGTGTCCAAAATCAATATTTGAAGAAAAAAAATTGTTCGCACTCTTCCCAGAAACTGCAACAAAAGGTGATTTCAGTGAGAGCTTAATCGTTTTAGTGTAGCAGAATCCAAAACCTAGACCAAATCCGAACCCTAAATGGAGATGATTACACTCTCGCAAGTGGTAGGACACACGAGAGCCAGTCACCATTATTGGGAACTCCGCCAGTTAGTTGCAGGAGAAGAAGAAGAAGCTAAATTTTAGGTGAAGAAAGGTGGCGGCGTGGAGCTTTGTGTTCTTCATACATAGGCTAATAATTGACCCATGTGCATTCTTTGGCTTTGATGTTCTAGGGCTCGTTTGGTTGTTACTTTTGAATATCATATTTGATTATTTTTGGACATGGAATGAATTTTACTATTTCACCATCATACATAATTTTTATTTTTTAGACTGAAAAGTTTATTTGCCATTTTTGGTTCATTGCAAATTGATTATAAGTTTATCACACATTTTTATAGTTTTATTATTAAGTTATGTTATATCCTACAACAAATATTATAATTTTTGTTGCAGTTATACACACACGTATATATATATATATATATATATATAAAAGATAAATGCATATAAAAAAATAATCTTTGAATACATATACTTGCAATAAATGTCGCAAAAAATTTATTACGAGATTACTTTACATCAAATTACATGTCAAAATAATATTTATAATTTTGTTTTAATAAATTTTGAAGATGAGATTAATCTAAAGATCAAATATAGGGCTAAAAATGAATCGGGTTGCTGCGAGCACAGCTCGACTCAACTCGACTAAGCTCTGCTCGAGTTCAAATTTATTAACGAATTGAACTCGAACAAGACCTAAAGTTCGTTTAGTTAAACGAGCCGAGCTTAAACAATGTGATGTTCGACTCGAGCTCGGCTCGTTTAGGCTCGATTCTAGAACAGCTCGAACTCGATTCGTTGAAGCCCGACTCGTTTGACAATTATTTAATTAAAATTTTATTTTACATATATAATACAAAAATAATATAATTCAAATAAAGTTCTTAGTTATGTTTGTGTATGATATTAAGTTCTTAGATGGTTTAATTTGAATTTATATATTTATTTTTTAAATGTAAAAATAAAAAAAAATATAAATTAAACGAGTCGGGCTTAAGCTCGACTCACTTAAACCCGGCTCGTTTATAAACGAGCCAAGTTCGAACACAAAATTTCAAGCTTGTTTAAAGTCTGGCCCGACTTGGCTCGTTTAACTTTTAGACGAACTCGAACTCAGCAAGTCAAAATTCGGCTCAGCTCGACTCGTTTACACCATTCAAATCCCCCTTTCTAATTTTATTTTGAGTAAACCAAATAACTCTATTGATGCTTTAAAAAATAACTGCCAACAACAATCACTTCAGTGACCGGAACCCATTCCCCGAAGAACAATAACAAGAAAAGCAAACGAAGAAAACACTTTGTATGGCAGATCTCAAGAAACAATATCAACAAATTCATCATCTTAATATTTAATAAATGTCATTGTTCAAAGGCTACAAGTATTCCCAATCTCGCCAATTCAATATAAAAAAAAATTAAAAAAATAGAAACCTTTTACATATTTGAATTACTAGGTTCTTTGATGTAGTTTGCGAGAACAAAACTCTTGAGAAGCATATATAGATGAAAAGGGGGACAATGAGGTAATTGTGAACTACGCATGTGGATATTAACTTAATTTATCCTTGAGCTGTTCAACCTTCCCCACCATTTCTTCTTCATCTTGTCACCAGATCCTTCTTCATTTCCTAGCTTGTTTAAAATTAGCTTTGTTTCCCTCAGTCTGGCCCCATAATCCTTTTTCCAACCTTCAAATATTTGTTTCAACCTTCTAAGTTCACGATCTGGGTTCAAACTCGCGTCCACCTGACCTGATTTTACCTCAACCAAGAATTTTGCATCATCACCAAATACTTGGCTCCTCTGATCAAATTCTTCAGCCAATCTGCTTATAACACTCAGACCTGCATTCATTGGTCTTGCCCCATTGCTCTCACGACTCCTGAAATTACTCCCCGTTTCCCAGCTGGAGTCTTTGTCATCATTGACTGATGCATCAGAATTCCTCTCAGAGTCATCGAGGGCCAGGCTCTTCTTTGCAATGGAGAGGCTCGACTGCAATGATCTCATTTGTTTCTGCCAAACTTCTTCCATGGACTTCATTTTCCCCTCGTATTCAGACCAACGGCTCTCATACTGTTGGAGTCGTTGGTGGAGAATGTCATTCTCCTCCTCTTTCACTCTTAGAGCAGCCTCTGCTTTAAGAACACGTCGTTGTAGCTCTGCAAGGTATGATGGCTTCACGAGCACCTCTTCAGACTCATTACCCTGTTTTGGGAAGTCAATGTTGTCAATTGCCAACAAAATAAGGGACGTATGCAATAAAAAATTGCAGATATACTACAACATTTTAAGAGTCAAAAAGCAAGGTGAATCATGGTATCTTCTCTGGTCTGATTTCTTTAGAGCTACTTCGCCTCCTCACATAATTTGTCCTATCTAATACGTGCAAGCCCCATCTTCTACCATATCAATAGTTCTGATGTGCTTAGTTGGGTGAATTTCAGAATTACATTGCGCTACGTTGAAATTGTTTGGTGCTAACCATAACAGTCCAAAGACTTGATTGAAACTGAACTGGACTCCAGTTATAGAAAAAACCTTTTATCTGATACTACTCTCTCAAACTTATTTTTTAAATTATACTTATTTAGTTCACCTAGTTGTTTGATTGAAGTCATGACCAGATGTATATTTAAAATTCAAGGAGTTGTAGGAGATATTTCCTGAAGCAAAACTAAAGAGGTACAATGAACACGTTGCCAGTTTCATGATGAAATGTTATTAAATTAGATGATGCCATCCATGGGGCAAAACGTCCATCACGAAGTTGCTTCGCAAAACAATTTCTAATGTTATCATTTTTAGATAAGTATTTCTGAAGTTAACATTTTAAGAAATTAGTTAAGTATGGTTTGGAAACAAACATAAAAATGAAGGCTACACAATTCTTCAAGGGCAAGAGTTGTCAGTAAAGTCAGAGAGTACCTTTCTAGCCCCAAATTGTAGTAATCCTATGTCTCCTGAGCATCTTCTGACTAACCAGCCACGTATTACTGGAAGAAAACGGAGTTAGTCTCGTGAACAAGAGATAATTAATGAACAACCTACAAACAACGTACTACCATGACAACCTTTTTCTTGCTTTCTTCATTTTTTTTTTCTTGGTGACAAGTAAACTAACTAAACAACCTAAAAGTTGGAAAAGTCCAACTGGAGCAGTCCGTCTTTTTAAATATGTTTCCAAGTATTGGCCTCTAATGTTCTCTACTAATTGATAAATAAAGATCAGCACTTTAAGAAGAGTGTTATTTTCCAATTCAAACTCCTAAAATAAAATTAGTAATAAATAAAGAGTCCCGCGAGCTCAACAGTCCCCAACCAAAATGGCTAGCAATCCTACTTTTTAGCTATAGTTTGTGCATACACTATTGTACTCTTTTATGTATTGTACAACTATGTATGCACATTTGAACAAAGTACAAGATATGTAACTATGTTTTATTTAAGAGACTGCTGAACCCCTGTTTTCTCTTGTATAAAATATATGTTTAGCTATTTTGCATCTAAGGATAAATTTGGAAGACTGTCACTTGTCAACTCTTGGAAGTACAAAAAATAGAAAGATAGATTCACATTTTGCGACAGAGGATGTATACTAATTAATACAAGCCCACTTCAATATAATCTTTATTCTAATTATTTAGGCAGTGTGATGGGTGGGGTAACTTGAGCCCCTGACTAGCCTGGAAATGACCAGAACCTGTCCGAACGTAGCCTATTGTATCAATTCAATGTGGTAAAGAAGTACCAGTTTATTTTCTTGCCTGAAGAGGTATAGGACCAGATTTTTTTTTTTGTTAAATTAGTACCTGACTGTACCAAAATTGATGCATCATGGATATCCTTGAAACTTTTCCTGCTGGTCCTGCCTTTAAACTGCTTCTGAATAAACACAGCCGCTTGATGTCGTTTTAGTAAGACTAAAAATTCCTTCCTAGTTTTCTCACCTCGAACAACTGTAACAATAATTTTTGAAAAAGTTATTCTCCTAAGCCGAAAAAAAGACAACTTATATATCAGTTAAAAGCCCTGGAGAAGTACAAAATAAAAGCTGAAAGGACATACATGACTGGAGAGTGACAACTCCCCTCTTTATCTCCTTGAGATGATGGCGTGCTTGGTGACCTCTGAAGCAGCTTTGAACACGTAAGATACCTCGGAGAGTACGATTTCTTGTGTCCTCAAGCACCCCAATCTAAATAGATTGGCATTACATGAAAACACATCAAGAAGACACATTTAGTTTCACAATGACCACCCCCAGCATTGATATACCAATCCGAGAAAAGAGAAAAGACTAAACGTGGCTCATGAGATTCAAAACACAATATGTCCAACTAATTCAAAGTAAACTTATGATATGTAGTTGAAAACCAAAAGACCTGTCAACCATGATAATCAAATCTTTAGCCATATTTCCAAATAATTTGATCTCCATTGATAAATAAATTATCACATAAACCAAGTCCAG
This sequence comes from Aralia elata, assembly GCA_034770075.1. Taxonomy (NCBI): domain Eukaryota; kingdom Viridiplantae; phylum Streptophyta; class Magnoliopsida; order Apiales; family Araliaceae; genus Aralia; species Aralia elata. Next base: position 83,322,276 of record CM068387.1, on the reverse strand, counting down.
AGAAAGGAGAAACAAATCGAAACAAAAGTAAATAAATACAGGAAAAGGCAGGAATCAAAAGGGGAATCCTAAATATTTGTCTTACCTGTCCAGTTCTAAAAAACAGTTTTGTGTAGCCAACTTGATACATTTCAGGCAGAATACCAAACTGATGAAGAATTGAAACTGAAACACCAAGTGGGTCTTGTGATGCAACATTGTCTAGTAGAAGGAATCCATACCTAATCAGAAGGGTAGAAAAGTGCATAAGAAATTTGAGCAACAACATACCATGTATGGGAAATACTAACTGGAACAAGTTTACAGTACCTTCGGGCAAACTTCTGATGAGACATTCTAGTAGGAAATCCGGATCTTGATATTCGAACAACTTCTAGCACTCCGCAACATCTTAGCTGGTGCAGTACAAGTCCTTGCTCATATAATCCAGGAGATTGATATCTGTTGGGCTTAATACAACGTATGAAATGTGGTGTTGTATTCTCTAAACGTTTCATTAATTGGAATAATTGTCCCTAAACACCCAAAAAGAAGATATTAGTCACCAACAGCAATACAAAACGGATAATTCCATAGAATAGAGCATAAAATTACAACTAAAGCTTAGTATATTATTATAAATTAAGCACACATGCCCACACGCAACTATTCAGATATACTATCATGCTTCCCATAATTTGTAGAACTATATTAAAGAAGAAGGCCATGTGTCTATTGAGGAACAAGAGTCTCCAACTATGCAAAGGGAATCCTTGTACTCATAAAAAGGAAACACCATTTTAGGTTTCAGGGTTTTGAGCCAATTAACAACGAAAATCCAAGTTCTTTATGTGAAAAAATCACCACTACATTTCATATCCTAGTAATGGAATATGTGGGATTGAAAATTTTCAGCCTATATCAAAGAAATAAGTGCATAAAACCGCTGGTAGAAATCACTAGTCAAGCTTGAACAGTTGAACTCCACGCACAGGTGAACTTAATTAACTATACCCAGATGCCTATTCATAACGAATTTTACCTCTCACGAGAATTCAATATTAAAAGGGCAAATGCTGAACTAGAGACATTTACAACCTTAAAATATATCCATCATTTAAAATATATTCAATAGTGACACACTGACATACCTGATGCATTTGAAACAGAGTTGAATCTAGAAAATCTCGGCCATGTGGCACTAAATAGTTTGTACACTTCGTAAGCTAGCTTGAGAACCACAAACTATCAAGTTCTACTTAGTGTGGTTCTTCCATAACTCACAGTCACTCTCTCTAATAAACTATGGCATGTGGGCTTTTGCCTTTGAATCGGGCCCTAAGCCACACGCTCCTGAGCGCAAAAGGTAAGCATTTATGTTGGAAATAATAATGGAGAATATTTTTCTTCACTTTATTCCAATATTCCTCCACCTTTTCCCTATATTCTTCCTTATGTTTTATTCCATGTTTCCCACTCCATGTTTTCTTCCTTGTATTAGCTAGCATGTTTCCTTATATTAAGGAACATGTTTTGTCTTAATTATTTCTTCCAATTGTATAAGTAGGTAACCTTGTAAGTTTTCTAAGTAATCAAAATATATGAAATGTAGTTCAAGTGTCTCTTTCTAACATGGTATCAAAGCCTGATCTTTTATCCGGCGACTTTTTCCGGCAACTTTTTTCCGGCGACTTTTCCGGTGACTTTCCGGCGACTTTTTCCAACAGCCATCTGTGCAGTTTTCTGAAAGCTGCATATTTCCGACGACATTTCCGGCGACCTTTTTCCAACAGCCATCTGTGCAGTTTTCTGAAAGCTGCATATTTCCGACGACTTTTCCGGCGACTTTTTCCGGCGACTTTTTCCGACAGCCATCTATGCAGTTTTCTGAAACTGCCTATTACAGTTTGTACCCCACAGTCTGTTTTTTTCTGAAACTTACCCACAGTTATTAAAAAAAAAAAAAAAAAAAAAAAAAGTGAAAAATCAAAAACTTCAGATTCTACTCCAGTGATGATTTTTCAACAAGAAACCCCATCTGCAATTGGGGTAAAACTCAAACACACCACAACCATCCCAAGTTTATTACAGTAAAGGATCGTCTCGCGAAGATGACGATTGGTGCTGGTAAGGAGATGGAGGTCTTTACAAGTATTGTTCAAACTGCCGGAATTGCTATTCATAGACGGAGTTACTGGTCACTACCAGAATTGCTATTCATAAACGGAGTACTGTTCACTGCCGGAATTGCTATTCATAGACGGAGTACTGTTAACTGCCGGAATTGCTATTCACAAACGGAGTTTTGTCCAATTGCCGATCGTTTTCCAAGCTGAGAAATAGGAGATTTCTATTTATCAGCTTGAGGGGGAGTGTTGGAAATAATAATGGAGAATATTTTTCTTCACTTTATTCCAATATTCCTCCACCTTTTCCCTATATTCTTCCTTATGTTTTATTCCATGTTTCCCACTCCATGTTTTCTTCCTTGTATTAGCTAGCATGTTTCCTTATATTAAGGAACATGTTTTGTCTTAATTATTTCTTCCAATTGTATAAGTAGGTAACCTTGTAAGCTTTCTAAGTAATCAAAATATATGAAATGTAGTTCAAGTGTCTCTTTCTAACAATTTACAAATCCAAATTTATCATGCATGATGCATATATGCAAGGGAATACCATATAATACATCAAAGAACAAACCCCAAGAAGAAAATACAGAGAAAAAACTAAGTGCTCAATCCCCTAGACAGCAGACAAAGCATTATAAGGGGCGTTTAGATGATATTTTGACGTCTTAAATACCAAAATTCTATGGTTTAAAATCCCAAAGTCTCTTAAAAGGACACAAGCTAAGAATGTATTGTAAGAAAAAGTAGAATCAAAACACCTGATATCCATAACGCTTATCTCAGGTATCATTATATTTTTCTTAACAATAATAGTGAGTGTGGGAAATATCAAGATCATCCTCATGACTTTATATACCTTGAATTTCGACACAACACTCAGCTTCTGGGAATCTGCTCCACCTGATTTATATAAAGGACCAACTACAGGCTTCTCAGATTGAGTGAGCAAATTGGATGCAAAAGCCTGAGGTAGATGGCATGTGCAAGAGGACAGAAGTTGAATGGAATCCAAGTGCAATAGATCTCGATTCTTCTCTAGGAACCCTGTCGTATCGTACATTACCTGACAGGATCAAGCAGAAATATTGAGCTATCAGGTAAAAAGCGCAAAAACAAATAATGAACTGACTTTTTTCTTTCAATTCCTTCGTAATCAGAAAGCCTGTGGTATTTGACTTGTGACAACTAAGATGATCTAACAATGAGCAACTGAACCAATTGGCACACTGGAATCCACACCAAATGGGGCACCATGATGCACCTCCTGGCTGTAGAATATGTTAGATGGACGAATCAACTCTAAGCAGGCATTACATTAATGCAGCATCATTTAGAAAGAGTTCTTAATATCTATCTGGCAAGCTATTGTGCAGTAACAAGAAGCGATGGAGGGAAAAAAAGATATAAAGAAATAAAGAAAAGGATATGTCAGTGACAAATTACATACTTCTCCTGCATAGTGGCGCACAGTAAAAGCTTTTTCTCGTTCTCCTCTGAAACAAGAATTAGGATTCAGGTGCTGCTTAAGCTTATTGGCAAATGTCAAGTCTGTTCCATTTGGGAAGGTGGACTCCTCATCTAACAGAGACAATAACCCCAATGGTTTCTGTATGAAAGGTGAGAAAAGAAAGGAAGTGAGTTACATATATACATGTGTATATGTGTGTGTGTAATTATTAGTTTCTGTATATATTGTCATAAATGGCAGCAGGTCAAAGATTCAAGGAAAAGCATAATTTGTTTACGCTGCTCGCATCATCTGTTATCTGTTCAACATGATACCATCTACCAGAATAGAGACAAGTGAAAAGAAACTAATAATTGCCTTACAAACTGGAAAATAAATATCAATGCTATACAGTTCACTGCGATGTGCTCCATGCTTACTCAGAAAAAGTTGGCATGCTAATATGTAAAGACCTCTAATAAACTTTAACAGGGTTTGATGAAGCTATTCAAGAACAAAATAAGCTATCTCTACATCATATAAAGAAAGAATTCAACATCTCTATTGGATTCTGGTCTAGTTGTCTTGAATTAATATGAGAAATGGGGAGCTATGTGATAATAATTTTTGAAATAGAAAAATCAGGACTGCTAGGTCAACCAAGAATAATGTTAAATATCCAAGGAAAAGTGTGAGAGATGAAAAAAGAAAAATAGATTTGAGACATTAAAAGTATTGCACAAGTAAGGTTTACCTTCTCAAAAAGATTCAGACAATCTTGGTTGTCTTCAAAATCCACTTTGGCCCAGTCAATGCCATCTTGGATATATTCCTGAAAAAGAAATTCCGATTGTCCACTCAAACAAAAGTTGGTTTTTTTTCCTACACTAGAACATTGATTAGTGTTCAAAAGTATGTCTGAGCTAATGTAGTTTGAATCCTAAAATCTGAATGTAATAATGTTAGTCATACAATGTTCACCTGTGATTTTGTACATCATATATATATATATATGTATGTATGTATATGTGTGTATATATATATATATATGTGTGTGTGTGTGTGTGTGTGTGTGTATATTCAATTCCAACCCTACTTTTTGCTAACAAAGCAAGATTTAGAATGCAACGGATTGACATTGTGATTGGTGCACAATTCGCAAGTATGAAATTTGGAATGTTTAGTTATGTGCTTTTGAAATTTTCATAAATAAGATGGATAGAAATAGGATAGTCACCTCCTGCTCCAACTTGAATAAATGACGATTAAAGTGTTGCTGCAATCTCTCGTTGGCATAATTAATGCAGAACTGCTCAAAACTATTTCTCTGGAAGAGAAGAAAGAACGTAGAACAGTATGATTACTTGTAGGATAAGAATAGAAACATAAAGATAAGCAGAATAAAAGCACAAGAACATACATCAAATGATTCAAAACCATAGATATCAAGAATGCCAATGGATCTTCCGGTACGATGTTTGCCTACTGCAAGTGACTTGTTAATTTGTTCTACCAGCCAATCAAACAAACAAGAATAGATCGTTTTCGCCAATGCATCTCTCGCGTCAATGGCCTGAAACATGAGTGGCATAAAGATAAGGAGCTCGTCAGATATGCATCGAATTTAGAGATATGATAGTGCCGCCTATTATCACAGCCAACACACGTCAACATTTTTCATAAAATTTCTCTTCCAAGTCGTACCTGAGAAAGAGTCAGCTTCTGAACAATATTATCATTTCCTACTCTCATATTTCTAGTCGACAAAGCAAGCTTTAGGTCCGCAACATTACACCCCATCAATTTAGCAACATTCACTAGACCTGAAACAAATCAACAATATCCAACCTTGAGTGACATCACACGAAGTTTGAATAGAAAGTGAACTAATAATCTGAAAGGTATTTTAGAAAGTGAACTAATAATCTGAAAGGTATTTTAGAGTTATATGCCAGGACAACTAACCCAACGAAAAAACTGTAAAAAGTGGAACATTTCACTACTCGAGGACAATGATCAGTAAAAATTTCCAAGAACTACAACCATTCAAGAAAATGATGCTTTGAGTGAAATTTGATTAGCAGACTCATAACTATTTTAACTGGTACTTACCTAGCTCTACCTTTTATAGAATGAACTGTGAAACTGACTGAATTAATGATTAGGAAAGTAACTTTTCCTGGTTACTGATTTCAGACTTCCTAGAAGCCCTGGACTAGGAAACTATATAACAATGTTAAGAATTGCTCTATTAGTTGCAGCTCCGCGTTTTATAGATTTATGTCAAAATAAGACCAGAGACACCTTAGCGGGTTTGCTATCTAGATTCTTGAAACACAGCACTCTGATTCAATGTAGCCCCATACAAGCCTAAGGAGATCATATTAAGGGGCTATTAGTTGCAACTAAGGTCAATGCAAACATCCCTCTATCACTATATTAGAAAATCTTCTGAGTAGTTGATCTTACTAGCTACTAATGCATGCAATATGTAATACTCAATAAAATGTTATGGTGCTATGTAGCCACTAGCCACATCCCTTGGCATCATTCTCAAAATGTTAAAAAACTCCATAAATCATATTGTTTATCCAATTTAAATGTCAACTTCACAAGATAGATACAGGCATGTTTGTTGGACCGGCCAAGGTAAATATCGCTCACATCTTATAAAGACTAGAAATCAGCCAAATTCATTTTAATATTACTTGTCAAAAAAATACTATCAATGTACGTCTCCTATTTTCTAAGCCACATCCGCTGCAACTATCAAAGTAAGAAAAGTAATAAAAAGGTAATGATTGTTCTGACAAATGCATATAAGATTCGAGCAATAGGCATTATAATGGAGTAGATTTATATGTGATCAATGGACGAAACTAAGTTACTCATGAAGCCAATGTGGAATTCGTATAGGATATACAAAGCCTATTCAACATAACAAGCATTACTGGCTAACAAACCGTAGCAGATATGATTGTGTAGCTAAATTCAAACTCATTGGCGTACAAAAACATCTAAACATTCACACAGTAACTAAATTCACAATGGGTCAAGCACCAACATATCTAAAATAAAAAGTAATATGACAATGAAAATTTCAGTTTGTTCTTCCAGAAAATTGTCACCTTCGTCGGCCACAGGTTCTACATGGTTTTCATTATCAACCACAGTAAAGGACACATTCCCAAGCCACAGTACTGCAGCAAGCATTGCAAAGACACTCTCTTGGTCCTCTTTGCTAACATGAACAACATCAAGAGCTTCCTGAAAAAATGAAATCAGCTATGTAATATTTTTTTCGAATATAATGCACATTTGTGAATTAGCTTAAACTGCGAAACAACTGCCCCTGGAGTCCCCTCCCCCTCCCCCCATCCCAGCCCTCCCTTTTTCTTCCTTTCTGCAAAATATGGCAATTTTTATCTTTCAGTTCATAGAAAAAATTGAAAATATAAAGAATACATACCATCACAGCACGAAATTCTTCAGCATCATTAACCCCAGAAATCGAATAACAATCGCTTTGCCTCAAATATTTATACTCATTTGCACTCTTCAAATTCAACTTCTCTGAGTTAGAAAACAAGACAGATAAAGAGGCAAAGAGTTACTAAGGATTACTATGCTTAATAAGTTAATATACATATATATATATATGTGTGTGTGTGTGTGTGTAATATATGAAACTATTTAACTTTTTAGAACTTTTCATAAAATTTGCCATCAAAATTTTTGGAGGCTATTTATTAAAGGCCTACGCAACCATTTTCCAATTAATTAATACCAGCTTCATCAATACTCTCACCAACTGTTGTCACTACCTCCATTTCTACTGATGTCATCACCATGGCCAATATGGCACACTACCATCAATACAACAACCTCCACAATTGCCGAAACCTAAACCAAAAATCTTCAAAACTATGCTCCTAAGTCCTCACTCCTCACTGCCAAACCATCAAAATTGCTCTCATAAACCATAATTATAAAGATCACCTCATTCAAGACCATCATCAATTTCAACAGTTCCATTAAAGAAAGAATGTTCACCCATATAAAAGAAAATGGATTCAATGAATCTAATTGGCGGGTTTCAGATCCTTTGGTTCGATTGATCAGTCACACAGTCATCCAGAGACAAACATCAAAGTTAACAAAACAAACTTCTGGAGACTGGAGCAATCTACACTGTTGAAATTAATGATTGTATGAAGTTTTTAAAGAACTAACGTTTCTAGTTTTATGTTTGAACATGATGTATGAAGTTTGATTATGGATTGACCTAAATTTAACTCATATTCATACTTATGCTCCGTTTGGTAGGGGAAGAGTATGAGAGACTGTTTATGGACTATGATCTATCATTTGTTCCAAAAAAAAGGCAGACGAAATGAAAAGAGAAGAATAGGGGTAAGATGTTCTTCTACCGTTGCCATTCTTTTTTGCTTATAAGTGGACAGCAAATAGGAGCAGACACAACTGACATTTTCAATCATTTTTATACTTTGATTCTTGGATAAATGCCGTGTGATAATGGTACTGGATATATACTGCAAGTCTGCATCATATATAAATGATCCAGACGTGCAAATTTGCACGAGCAAAGGTATGCAAAAGGGGTGGGGATGCCGGATGCAAGATTGTATAGACTTATATCAAACCTTTAAGAGCAGGTGGAGCTCCCGCACAAAGCTGATAAAATGAATGATATGACCTTTCTCCCTCTGCACATTGGACCACCCTAGACTGTTCAATAGACAAATTAGACTAGTCAGTTCGACTAGGAAGAATGGTTTGACCAAATTATTGTATGAGGATTAAGGAAATACCTTCTCAAGTAAAACTGTAACAAATCATGATCCACAGTGATAGGAGAAAAACACAAATTGACATATTAGGTCAGCATATAATTTTAGAATGGTAATAACGGGAAGAAGAAAAATCAATGCACGACATCAACGACAAATGCAATCTTACAAGTTTGAATCTTGGCACCCGATATTTTTCCGGTTTCACTGAAGTGAATTTCAATCAGTTTTCCCTGTGAAAGGTTCACCAACTATCATTACTTGCAAGACAAAAGGCCACTCCAGAACTTCACACCCAGAGATCATTTGCTAATACCCAACATAACTCCAAGAACAAATCCAATGTCTATATAAGAAAATGTTACTTACAAAACGACTTGAGTTGTCATTTCTTGATGTCTTTGCATTACCAAAGGCTTCCAGAATTGGATTAGTTTTTAATATTTCATATTCTATTCCACTACCGCCTCCAAGTGCAGCCAAATATTGCATCGCTATCTTTGCCGTTTCAGTTTTTCCTGCTCCGCTTTCACCACTGGACACAAATCAATGCACGTATATGAATGAGTTTTACAACAAGAAAGAACTTCATTGTACTAAGAAACTCTTTTTGTCGAAGATTTTGTCTTGGTAAAATACTTCATCTAAAGAACAAAAAAGAAGGCATCATACGTAACTTGCGAAATTTCAACATGGCGATATGCAATAAACCTAACAATTAAACTCTACTAAACTTTGACAAAGCATAGTCCAACTACGTGTGGTTGTAACCCCATCGAGCACAAGCTGTATCCCCTTCAATGTAAATTTTGCCCCCCCCCCTAAACTCACATTTTCGGCAATAATAACAAGTTAACAAGTCACTCAATCTTACTAATCAATCTTGTTGTATGAGTTTAAAACCCTTTCCTTTCACCCCTTCTATTGGTGCTACATTATAGTCTTAACATTCACATTTATTTGATTTATTATATGTGAGGCCTTGTCTGTGAGTATTCTCATAATGTGCAAGGAAGATAATGAAACTCACTTTATTTATCAAAACAAAAAAGATGGTGCAAATTGTTTTTCTTCCTGTCACATTGAGGTTATTTATAGGTCAGTTTATGTCTAACCTTTAGAACTTTGGTGGTGGTATTGGAGGTGCAACTTTTTTGTGATTGATTATGGTCTTTCAAGATCAGTTTTTTTTCTTTGTGATTTTTAAGGGATTGACTGATTAACCTTTTTTTGATCAGGGACTGCTGAATGCTGATGTAGGGACAACAAAATTGGGACCGGGGTACTGAACTTTTCTTTTATTTGAAAAGGAAATATACTTCAATTATGATACCAATGCATTGTGAGATTCCCATCACTCACAGGCCTCCTAGAAAGTTGTGATTGGGCTCAATATCGGCCAGAAAAGACGTATCACCCTTCTACAGAGCAATTTTGAAAAGCAAAAATTGTACAACACAACATAAACGAAATAGGAATTGTCATTACGAAATGCAAGCATCAAGTATCAGGAAGATTATTTAGTATTTACGCATGAAACAAATTCTAATGAGAGAACTAAAGAGAGAAGAGTTTTGTCCAATTCAGCGTCGTTCAACTGACCTTATTACAATAGATTGATTGACTTCATCTGGAGGATAAAACAAGAACATAGTTAGGATTCTTATTATTAAATAAAAATGAAAAAAGAAAGACCTTAAGCGCTGATAATTGACATTATAAAGCTGCAAGAGACCTCGTATCATTTCCCGTATAGCTGTATCTGTAATGGCATATACGTGAGGGCTTTCAATGGATTTACATTTATATGCTTCAATGTAATCATTTCCATATAAGGGGACCTTCTTAAAGGGATTAATGGCAACCAAAACTGGACCTGCTTTTGTCTAGAAACACAAAGGTACAAAACCACAACAGTATAAGGTAAAATACAATACTCTAGGAGCAAATTTTATTTTTATTGAACGTGAAATGGATGCTTACATAAATCATATCTCGATTGTATCTATACTGAAGATTGTATAACACTGATGGTTCATTTAAATAACTTAGTTGCATGAGATCATCCACACCGTCAAGGATATCAGGATTTGCAGGTGTTAGACTGTCAGAATTCACCTTTAAAACCTAAAAGTTAAAAAACACTGATTAATAGGATTGTGTCATTTAAGTATATATCCAAGAGTAACAGAAGTTTAATTACTTTATCTTCGGACAGTGATATGACCGATTCCATCCCTGAAGTTGACAGCATCCTTGCCAGCTCCCAGTTCCCATCAGGAAGTTGAAACCAGGATTGAAGCTTCTGCAACAGTTCACTTTTAAAAGTAGGTAATAAAATCAATAAATAGAATATTGACTATCCTAACATAAACCACCAGAGATAGCCTGGACAATGTGGTAGGAGATAATTCAATGAAATGAATAGTTTGCTCTTCTCATGCAAAAGAGAGATAGACCTACTACTAAAGTATGATTACATATCAAAAAGAAAACCACACATAAGCTAAATTATCCTAAACAAGTTATCTCTAATATATAAGGAAGGGGAAAAAACAGAAGACTACTTCTAATTAATTTTTTTCTCTTCTGTTTTTGACAAGTATAATTAATTATTTCTCTTATATTTATACCTTTCTCAACCAAAATCCCAAGGGATTAGGACATTTATTTTTACTTCTGGAATGTTTTAAGATTTTTAATACTGTTTATGACGCTGACATAGATAAACATGAAGCTATTCCTTGATAGAGTTGGATGGGGAAAAGAAGTGTCCAACCTAGATTCTAGTAATGAGGTTCTACTGTGATGGACTACTTTCTAGAAGTTGGAGCTTTTAATCAGTTTTAATCTCTAATGTTATCCTTTCCTTAATCCAGCAATTAAAGCATAGATAGAAACAAGAGATAAGTGTCAAACTCAAACAACTATTTTATCCTCAATTAAAAACCAGATGCATGTCACCCATAACTAAAAGAGTAGAGTGTATTGTTCGCTATAAATATTATATATAGAACTTTCATTTTTCCAACAATAATCAGCAGTCATGACACATTATCATATTGACTATGTTTTTTAAGCTCAATAGCTCTTACATCGAACTGTTAGCGATCACTAATTGATTTAAATTACCACTGTCTTCGCAGGACCACCAAGGACTGCAGGTCACTTCGACCATAAACAACTTCAGTATTGACGTGCCCTATCTTTTTCTAATTTCTAACATTATTACTGATCATTTGTGTAGTCTCCATCCCTTAATTTTTTATTCTTCATCTAGGTTGTCCAATGACTCGTGTCTTACTTGACGCAAAAATAAAAAATCAACATCCTTCTGACCTAGATATGTCAAACCTTCGACGTCTCTTTCCGTCAAATCAAGCCATTATAACCTTTACTTTCTATGAAACCTACAGCCTTTTCAACATCAAACCAGTCTACCCAGCCTTGGCCTAGCACACATCAATCATGGGCAACGCAACTTCAGCTTCTAAGGGTTGTTTTAAATTATATATGCCCGTGTCCTAACTCAAGCAATTAAGCATCAAAGCCTCATTTTAATTCAATATATGCACTTGCAAAGAACCTACTAAATAGTATCTAGAATACATGATATGCAAGGAATGAAGAAATGTATAGAGATTAGTTTACATGTATATATAAAAAGTTGATTCCTACTAGAAATTTAATCATGCATGTAAAATGAAAAGTCTAACAAGTTTAACCATGTCCATAACTGATTTCAACACACAGAACATATGTCAGCAAGGACCAAATATCGGATTGAAATGTGAAACTACAAAAGCCGCCATTTACCTTCTTTGCAACATAAGAGGTGGTGTCGTTCCACTTGGACTCATTACGAAATGGGACAAATGATCGCAAAGGAGAAGCTGCAGAATTCAAGCTTCCATCACCTGTAGAAGGCTCTTCTTCAACTGGTAAGGTCACACTACTATAAGGTGATTCATCATCATTCCTATCAATCTTGTTACCAATATCCTCAGCAGCTAATTCACCAATTTCAGGAATACCGTGAGCGATCATTCTATTATTGCTCATATTTACATCTTCAGACTTCCCAGAAGAATAAGATTGTGGTGAACCCACAAATCTAAAGTCGACAGGCAAAGATTTGATCGATTGGAGAAATGGTAAACCTTGAGCTTTCTGCGCCATTTCCTAAAATTGGTTCCTCAGTTGTGTCTTGCAACAAAACAAGATAGGTTTGGCTTAAAAGATCAAAAGGCTAACCTTTTTTCTCTAAAAAGTAATATCAAACTTTAACAAGGTCCCATCACTTAACTGCCCAACTTAATGGAGGGGACCATAATATGCTGAGGGATTACCTTAGTGCTAGACACTGATCAATCACCATTGTCGACTTCAACGACAAAATACCTAAACTTAACTAAAAAGGTAACACAATCTAGCGGCGTGAATAATGTAATAAAAAATCACTTCACTCTCGCACCCCAAAAAAAAAAACCCAAATTTCAGAATCCAAATTTGGCTAAATGTACCACTGACTGTTTCTTTATCTGGTAGTGCTCTTCACAACTTGACAAAAACAAAACAATAAACTCAATTCACAGACAGATCTCAGAAATTCAATTCGATCTTCAGACTTAAAACCACTTGACAATGTTTCTTCACCAAACAGATCTTTAGCCTCAAAAGCGCAACTTACAGTAATGGAATCCGCTGTATCCGATCTTCTTACTGACAGTACAAAAACTCGAATAAAGCAAAAACATTTACCTCATTCAGCTTCCAATCCAAGAATATGTAAATAGTATTTGAAGCTCCAATATAGTATACTTCTGCAGCAAGATCTCAGCATAAGCAGAAAACTTAAAAAAGAAAAGATCTTTCAAGAAAAGTAACTGACGAAGAAGAACAAGTAATGGTGCTCAGTTCCAGTGTAAATTTGTAGTTAAGCTGGATGAACTGACAGTGAGAAATGGAGGAAGCTAAAACCCTAGAAATGATTCAGAGGGTTTAGAGAGAGAAAGGGGGGAAACGAGTAAATAGAAACTCCAAAACGAATGGTAGGAAGATGATGCTGATGATTATGATGCAGCCTTTTGCTTTTCCCTCTTTTCTCTCTCCTCTCAAAAACACAAAATTTAAAGCAAAGCATTTGTCTCTGAACTCCAATTGTTTTTCCAATTTTTGCGCACCAACCGAATTTGAAAACATTTTGGCCTATGCTTTCCTTATGACTTTATTGCCCCCATATCCACTTTTAAATGACTTCAACAATTAACAATAATTACTAATAGTAATTGGCTGAAAAATATTGCTTTCTTTTTTAATAATAACTATCTTTGAGTTTTAGTTTTTTTTTTGTCAATTAGTTTCGTTGTGTATTATCAAAATATTAAAACAATACTAGTATGTGACGCCCCCAAAATAGGTCCATACAACCCATTTTGAGTCGCCAATAACATTCCACAAAATACAATTACAAATACGAATTTTCCCATTTACAAATATTAAGTGTCGTGCAAAATACGACAACACAATACAAATACATCTTAAATTCTCAATACACTTATTGTCACACTAATAGTAAGGTATTAAGACACTTCTATTATCTCGGACCATCACTCCATTCCCCGGCTAATCCCCGCTACACTCTCTTTTCCTGAGGAGAACAATGGAACAAAAAGGAAAAGGGTGAGCACAAATAGCCCAGTAAGAAATATCATGACTAAGATAATGAAGAATAAAAATTATCTTTAGTCTTCAACAATAATAAATCAGAGATTTAAAGATATTATAATTGTTCAACACAACAACTGCAGCGGAACGAACAATCCATTAGAAGAGTCAAGTAGATTATAATATCTACTATCGTCTATAAGTTAAAGGATCACCACCAATATTTTATCCCTGTAACACCAATCAACAATCCCTGTTTATGAACATCTAAATTAACAGTTTATATTCAACAGCCTCTCTTTGCACTATGTGCCAAAGATATTTATTTGTAACATCACCGGTCATGATCATGCCAAATGCCAGTTCATCTTTGCACTACGGGCCAAAGAGAACTTTCACCATACGCCTTTGTTTGTAACACCAAAAGTCATGATTATACCAATACACAGTTTGGTCAAAATCACGTCACGTCAGTTCATCTTTGCACTACGGGCCAAAGATAACTATCACCATAATTTAAGTATGAGGATGAGGATGATGACAATGATATAGTGAGATTAAAGATAAGAAAAGCTTTATAATTTAATCAGTATCAAAGATTGACCAAATTGCCAACACGATGACCAAATTGTGGAGTCAAATTCAAGAATGATATTCAAGAAATTATTTCATGCTTCAACTATAACGTATAAAATGAAATAGAAAGATTCAAGTAAAAAGATATTAGATGAAGAACAAAATATTAAGGATATTCTACTAATTTCAAGGATTTTCTCCATTTAAAAATAAGGTTTTGGAAACAAACAGAGATTTCTTATCATAAATGGAGAAATGTGAAAGAAAAGATATTCCTTAAAGAGTACAAAAAAAATGATACGTTATACGAGTATAACAGAATATATGAAACTGCAAATGGGTTTTCACCCGTCATGCGGTAATCCGCGTAGACAGATTATCTCCACAAAAGATTAATAAGTAATGAATACGAAGGGTTATTCACCCGTCATGCGGTAATCCGCGTAGACAGATTATTTCCACAAAAGATTAATAAGTAACGAATACGAAGGGTTATTCACCCGTCATGCGGTAATCCGCGTAGACAGGTTATCCCCACAAATTAATACGGAATGAATAACAACCTTTCTGAGTATAATATCACTTACGAACAAGGAAGCAAATGATATTACATAAGAGTATGAAAGAAATGATATCCCCTATCTTCGTTAATAAGTGATTGGATGTTGCTTTCTATGAAGTTTACTAACTTGGACAATACTAGTATTCTCACAAATACTCACAATAGCCTAGCACACTAAGAGAACTCAAGAAATTTAGAGAGAGAGGAAGTATATGCAAGGAAGGTGTGAAGATTTCTTAAGATAACCCCTCCTATTTATAGGAAAACCAAGTTTCATTAATTGCACAATAAGGGCTCGACTTATTACACTTTAGTACCTCCATCTTTGCTTCTACTTTTTAATATAATCCCTCAAGTATTATCAATCTTGCATAACATCCCCTAATAGTTCCCACATGTGAACCAATAGTTCACAGCATGTGAATTTTAAAATTTCACTTAGGTACCCCTAAGTTAGACTCTACTTTTAATCCGTCAATAATGTTAAAATATCATAACAATAATATGAGTTACAGTGCCATGATAAATAATAAAAAGTACCATGCGGATGCTATTGTAATTATTGAATCAAAATACTGTGTAATTACTACTTTATCAATTATTGAATCAATAATTTAAAATACTGTGCAATACCGTGTGCTGTGAAATACCGCGTACTACTGTGGAATAACGCGTTTTACTATTCTTTTTTATTACCGGGTATTTCAACAGTTACCGATGATAATACTGTTGACAAAATACTGTCGCTTTCAGTATCCGACAATGGGGCCCACTATCGTTGACAGTATTGCCATTGTGGGGCCCACTAATATTTTGATATTTCGGCGCCGTCGTACTTTACCGAATATAATATTCTCCGACAGAACGAATATTCCCCGACATACAGGTTTGACTTTTTGTATAAATGAATAGTATATTCGTATGAATAGTACTTTCGTATTTACACCGTATAATTTCGTATCCAGCTCATATAAACGTTATGACGTAATTCGAAGGTCGAAGAAAGTGTAAAAGCGTTTTTAGCGTGAATAGTCCCCCATGAATAGTGATCGTGTGAATAGTGATCGCGTGAATAGTGATTTAACGTTATTACTAGATTTCTCAATTTTTCATATTTCACTAGGAAATTTATCATTATCGATTTAACACCTTTCTGTTAAAAAAAATAATAATAAGAAAAAAAAATCTCTTTATTAAAATTTTCGGGGTCTTACAAGTATGTAATCTATTTTTTGTTGCAAGAAATTTTATTTTATTTTTTAAAAATTTTATTTCCTTTTTATTATTGACATTTGACCAAAAAATTATAAACACTTAAAGAAAATTCGAGAAAATAACACATATACTATTTTTCTTAGTAATCATAAGAAAATGTTACATTAATTAAAATAAAATAATTTTTAAAAATACAACATTTTCTTATACGATTATATAGATTAAAATTGTATTAATGCTATTTTCTTATGACTTCTCTCTATGTTTTAATTTATTTATTTTTCAAATTGCAGATCCATGGAATTTAGCATAAAACGAAACATGTACAAGTTTGCTATTAAATTAACCACTTTTAATATTAAAAAATAATAATAAGGATATTAATGGTACTATCAAAATAATTTATGGCAAATCCGTAATACCAGTGCGAAAATATTCAACCGTTAGGATGCAGGCAATAAACGTTTTGACAAAATAGGATAGGATGGATAGTCAAGTCAAAGGTGCCAATATTTGTTAGGACCCGTTTCAAATTATCACCGTCGGATCGTTATTTTATACGGCTATAGATTGCACGTCATCCATTATTTTTTTTTTCCTTTAATTTTACTCAACCACATCTTAAATTATTCAGTCGGTTGAAGGTATAGGTGCAAAAAAAGTAAGCTAAAAAACAACCAAATTATACCCGACAGTTGGAAGTGTGCAAACTACTCTAGTATTTTCTTTTATTTTTTTTGCTTGTGAATTATTATATTTCTTTTCGTTTAATAAAAATAATTTATTTGTCACTTTTTTCACACACAAAAAAAGTTTTATTTTTAAATCTTTTTCACAAAACAAAGGTTATTAATAGTAACACAATATATTTAAAGTTGTTATTATAATTTATTATGACACTCGGTTACTGAATCAATAGTTTATTATTTTTAAAGATATACATAGTTGATAAGTTAAAATTGTGAATAGAATATCATGTAATTAGATCATTAAAATTAAATTAATTAATAACTGGCAATTGAACCAATGAAACCCAATCATTTGTTGACACATACATCCATTAAATACAGGGGCGGATCCAGGATTCAAACCCAGCATGGGCGGATTTTAGTCTTCGAGTGGATTTAGCGGAGGTTCGGGGGCTGCGCCCCCGAGCCAATTTTTTTAGATAATTTTGTGTTTTTCGGCCGATTGCATATGTAAAACATGTATTTGGTTACAATATTTTAGACCAAATATTTTATGCAACATAAATAGAATTCTATAATGTACAACAAATAAATATTCATAATTCAATCTAAAAAGGGAATTTCAAAATAAAAAATATTTAGATACATTTTAGAAACTTACTTCACTTGTCATGATATTTCCCAAATGCTCAAAGCCTTAAACCAAATTCACTTGCAGAGTGGGGCGGACTTGTCTTGTAGTTAAAATTAGTTTATGAAATTGTTTATTTGCTCCCTCCAAGTTTAGCTCTTCTATTAATCTGCCCTCCTTAAGTTTATTAAGTTATATATTTGCCCCTGTAACTATACTTATAAAAAAAAAAAAAAAAATTGAACATAGGCAAAAAATTTGAGCATAGGCAGCCGCCTATGCTGCCCATACTATAGGTCCGCCCCTGATTAAATATTTGTACGAGGTTTCAAGAAATTTATATCGAATTAAGTTTTATCCACTAATTTGCTAAAAGTAGAAATTAATATTTATTTCTTAAATTCCTGGCCAGACAAGTGAAAAAAAAAAAGGCAGAAATTCGAAATCAGACATTGGGCCTACCCAAAGAGATGATTAGATGATTTGTCAATCAATTAAAGTTTCGTTTTGGCAACTCACTTTCAAATCTTAAAATTAGAAGTAAACCTTAAATTTTAACTACATTTCCATTCATGGAATTATAAATGTGCTTTTAATTTCGAAACTTGACGCTGAGTTCCTAAATACGAGCAAATGAAATACAATTTACTGC
The DNA here is from genome assembly GCA_034770075.1 of Aralia elata. Classification (NCBI taxonomy): domain Eukaryota; kingdom Viridiplantae; phylum Streptophyta; class Magnoliopsida; order Apiales; family Araliaceae; genus Aralia; species Aralia elata. Next base: position 83,303,915 of record CM068387.1, on the reverse strand, counting down.
TTACATGCGGTTACACGCTCACAACTCATCTAATAATATTTTGGCAGTCAAAAAATAATTACAAAAAAGAGATACAAAAATAATGTGTATAATTATGATTAGTTACGATCATTAAATCCACCTATGTAGATGTATTATTCTATAAAGTATTTTTTTGTAAGAATTTTTTGTAAATGTAACATGAGTCATGCACTTATATCCTCTTATTGTTAAATATATTATACTAGCGTTAACCCTTGTCTCCGGCACTGTAGTGTCAGAGAGATGTGTGAACAGATCCGCGGTGATGTCGACAAAATAAGTGTCGAACTTTATAGTATCCGACAGGAGAAATAGGAACCGCGGTGAGAGAGTTTGGGAATTGGAGACGTTAAAAGAGATATAAAGAATGAGTAAATAATGAACGGTCAGATTTATGTCAAACTTTGGATGGCTCAGATGATTTATTAGACGAGCGAGAAATTCAAAATCATTTGTATTTTGTTAGATAGATTGGAACGTTGTTATTTCATAAAATAAAATTAGTTAAATTAATCATTACATTAAGTAGTTACATAAATTGAGAGAAGGCATCTTGTATGTGTCACGCTTCCGCTGCGCTTAAAGGTGAAAATTTTCAATTGTCTCTGTCAATCTTGATGGATATATAGGTGTGTATAAAATTTTTGAGACGATAATTATGACCAAACCCTAACGGTTCTATTTATAGAATAATTAAGGGTCAAAATCGTCCATCAAGATTATGAAACCCTAACGCCCATTATGCCAAAGTAATAATATTTATGGACCACATAATTACCAAACCCATAAATAAGGTGATTAAATTAATGTTGTGTGTAAGCCCAATAATTCTATAAATAGTAGAGATCACATAAGAAATTATATTAGAATATAATATTATAACATTCTCCACTTGATCGAAATACTATTTATACACAAAACATAACGTTTACAATCATTAATTCGACCAAACATTAATTTAATGTCTACATCATGTTCAAATAAATGCACCAATGCGAATTAATACAATCTTCGTGTCACTATTAACACAAGATTTCTATTAGTTACACAATTAGTACTTTTATTAGAACACATATTAACATTAAGCATGCCATGTACGAATAGAGTTTACATAAATGGTAACAGATTAATTAAATTCATATGGTCCAAAAACATAATTGTTTACTCATAAGTTATCGAGTGTGCACAATAAAGAAAATATCAAATCATAAACATAATGTGAAGTTCAAAACAACGAGCTCAAAAATATTGTCTTATATCAAAGTAATTCACTAATTAAGGCTATCAGTTAAACCCATTTTGACAGCATGCTCTAAAAAGAGTTTGGGCGGTAAGCCTTTTGTAAGTGGATCCGCTAACATATCATGCGTACTAATATATTTAATGACAACACTTTGATCTTCAACTCATTCCCTAACAAATAAGTACTTAATGTCAAGGTAAAGTCCAACACTACTCGAACTAATGTTGTTGAAAAAACTAATAGTAAAATCATTATCACAAAATAATTTCAATTGTCTTGAAATGGAATCTATAACCTTAAGCCTTGAAATTAAATTCTTTAACAATACGACGTGACAAGTAGCATAATAACAAGCCACGTACTCTACCATCATCGTGGAAGTGGTTGTTAACTATTGATTATGACTTCTCCACCAAATAGGGCCACCTGAAAGCATAAACATGTACCTTGATGTATATTTCTTTTCATCTTTACGCTTAGCAAAATCAGAATAACCAACAGCTTTAAGGTTATATATCTATTTTTTTGAATATAAACATAAAATTTTCAGTACCCCGCAAGTAGCGCAAAACCTTTTTAACTGTTTTCCAGTGATCCAAATATGAATTTGACCGGTAACGTCTAAGCATACCAATTACATACGCTATATTCGGATTTGATAATGCTTTAATTTAAAACTTTAGTTAATCTAAGTAATGTTATATGAGCAAACTATACACAAATATTGTTACATTATATACTCATCAGTAAAAAAATAATATAAAATGTAACCATTCAAGTCACATCATGACTTCGAATCAAATTACAACATAACAAAACTTATGTCTCAAAAAATAATGATTGAAGTTACTACCATTAATAGTTACTTGTAGCCTTATAAACATATTCGATGTGAGACTAAAATGTTATATATAAAAATTTAATAATTTTATCAACAATTTTAATTTATATATATATATATATTTATTGATTGTAGTTGGAGAATGGAATGAAAGTAACAGCAGGTATTATTGTCCCATGTGTAACATGAAAGCTAGAGAGGCAAGAGGAGTGCATGTGAGTAGGTATTTCTTAACCCTAGCTAGAAGCTACCTCCCTCGAATGGAAATAGATGATGATGGTAACTCATGAGAGCATTGCATGTGACCGGCCGCTCTTTTTTACGTCTTAACCTCTGAAAAAGAATTTGGCAGGCGAATCTTAAACTAGGTTCCATTTTATGGTGAGAATTGGGATGGATGGTTCAATCATCATTACAACTTGAATATTAAATTAACAAAAAAGAAAAGCAAAGAAATGAGAAGAAGATGAAGAAGAAGAATGTAATGAAATAAAATTACCAGACGAAGAGTGTACCATTTTTACCAAGTTCAACTTGAAAACAACTTGAACAAGGATTTGGTCAGAATGATAGATTAGACAAAATTTGAAATTTAGATTAATTATTCAATAAAAAAAAGCCAAACTTAAATAAGTTATTGTTAAGCTTAACTTGGCTAATTATTTGGCCTCAAATCAAATATGAAAGATAAATCTTAAAATTAATTTGTCCAAGTCACGGTGATGTTGTATAACTTGATACCGCATAATTTTGCCCAGCATAAAATAATATTTTCTAACTTTGTCCATGAAGTAAACGACCCTTAAGAGTTTGAAGTTGCATATATTATTAGCCAGAACAAAAAAAAAGAAAAAAAAAAGGTTGCATATTTTTCTTTATACACGCGGCTACCCCTTAACCTTAAGTAGATGGGTTGTGGGTCACCTGCCCTTATTGAGCACATGTAGAAAAGGTAGTTGTAGGTTCCCATAGTCTATGTGACTTTGAGATACTTGATTTAGAAAAAGGTTAGCTTGATTTAGAAAAAAGGTTACAATAATGGGTTAGACCACTACTCCCCATGGCCCCCATGTTCACCTCAATTAAGTGTTTTGCGACCCAAACAGTATCTTAAAAGTAGATATCAACAACTACCTACAAATTTCAGAGACCATCTATCATGTGAAGGCAAACTATATATACTACTATTAATACTAAGGTGTCGAACTATATACTACTATTTTCAGTTTATTTATTTTTTGGTCATAAATTATATATTAATACTTCTTTCATTATACATTTTTACTATTTTAGTTAATTTACAAAATCTTAAAATTTAAAATTAATACTTCTTTCTCGTGTTCAAAAAAAAAGGTCTGATTTTTTTTTGATTTTAGTACAAACAATTATAATTATTCCCCTTTCATTTCCTTATGGAGTCTATATTTTTAAACTTTATGTTTGGAACTTGAAAAAATGTAAATAAAAAAGCTATGGAAAATAAAAAACTTAAAAAACTAGTAATAAATATACCTCGTGAAAATTAGTCTAATCATATTATACTTTTAAGCAATTTAATGTAAGGTATAACGAACGTCTCTTCTTATTTAAGTACACATTGTTTACTACCGGAGTCATTATCAATGTCTCCATCTTATCTTAAGTACATAAATGCGTCACAATATATATATATATATATATATATATATATGGATTTATCCAAAGAATTTAAGCTAGCTGCCTGCCCAATGAGGGTGAAAATCTTCTAATTAAGACTTCAGTTCATTGCTGTCCAGCTATTTGTGATGAACAAATTGATGGAAAGTAGTACTACTAGTTGTCAGTACTAGTAATTATCAAACAATTACGCACTGCTTAGCATTTCTTAATTGCTTTTAAACACTTGCAAGTTAATAATCCATACAAATATACAATAGCTTTGCATCCTTTCACCTTTATTCAGTATTGACTTGTCTGATGGTCTGGACACCCATTCAAATCTAGGCGGTAGAGGACCCTCATAGCGCTTCCTTTCCTGTCAGTAGCCGGGTAGCGAAACAACCTTAGGAGCGATCGATCTCATGGCCAAGTCTATGCATAATACTATGTGTTAATCTGAGGGCGCCTGCTAGTGACGAAGAAAGATCTTTCTCACTTCTACGCTTTTGCTACTTTCCTAGACGGGGATTTTTACAATACAATGGAGGCCATAAAACTCAATATTTTACTGATTAAAAGCTAACAACTAAAGAAGATGCAAACATTCAAACAACAATACATGATCCTAGCAATCATGATAGCACATATCAAACCAGCAACAATATCCTACCTTGTGCTGAAACACACAAGGCCACCCAAACCCCACCCCACCCCCCCAAAAAAAAAAAAAAAAAAAAAAACACAACATCGCATGTTGAAGGTACCGTGGTAAATCATGCTGGATTTCATATCAAAAGTTTTGTTCCGTCAATGATACATTTACAACACACTAATTTCCAAGATCTTTCACACACACTAAAAAACCCGCTTCGAGTGTACCTGTTCTTACTCACCGGAGGCTGACAACTTGAGCAAATTTCACTCCTAAGAGCTTGGATCTGTCAGCTTCCACAGAAGATCAAGAGTATCCTAACAAAAACTGGCAAGGAGCTTTATCAACGGAGGGGGATAAAGAGAGGAAGTCTGCTCACAGAATTGTTTTATAATCACTTCACAAAGGGAACCCCAGAAGGAACCTTTTGAGCATAATCATCATATTGTGACCCAAAAAATTGCCTCAAGAAGTACTCCTCATATGGTATCCGTTGTGAGAAAAAACGCCAAACAACAACTGCAAATGCAACTGTGGATATTGGATTACATAGCATTATTTGAGTGCCTATTGACCATATCAAGAAACCAGAATATCCTGGATGACGGACAAATCTATAGATTCCGTGAGTAACCAATGTGTGGTGCTCCTCATGATAGATTTTAATAAGATGAGTAAATGCTCGACCAGCAGTTATAATTGCCAACTTCCTAATAATTTCCCCAATAACAACCATTGCAAGCCCAACGTTACTTGCCCACCAGTGTTCCTTCAACCCAGGGAAAAGATAAATTTCAACCAAGTACTCTAGCAATGAGAAGATCATAGCTAGGAGATAGTTTTTGCTGATCAAAAGAGACCTATGAGTTACACTTGACCTCCCATGAAAGATAATTGCGAGAATGTATTCTGAAACATGAAAGAAGATTGTAGCAAATAACAATTCCAATATGTGTCTGCAAGCGGTGTAGCTGAAGACTTCTGTCATTTCAACAAATTAACCAAATGAATACCTCTTGGAATAAGGCAATCGTAACAAGTCCTACTATTTATTTTAGCACAGGAATATGGTAACTATTGCCTTCTATTGCAGACCTAAAAAAGTTTCTGAGCTATACAACACTGATACTAAAATCCGAGTCTCCATGCCACCCCAAAGATGTTTTAAGAATGGCATTGCCTGCGATGTAAACAGAGGGTTGTATAAGGAAATGGAAAAATAATTATGGAAAATTGAGGAGATATCCATGGTAACAGCTCTGGTATCGCCTCATATAAGGCACTAGCATCGAGCAAAACACTTGATATTAGCAGACAGCCAGCCACCAACATGATTAAATATAAAGCACAATTATTAAATTTCCCAAATAGTTTTTGGGCTGGATATCGATAGAAAAACAGATAAACATGAATTTATGTAGAATCTACAGCTCCCCTAGACTTGTTTCTCCAAACATTCTTTTATTGTTATTATCATTATGTGGTGATAAACAATTTGCAATGCCAAGTCAAGCTTAAATTACAAGCCAGATTAAGAATCAGATTATTCAAGTGGGCGTTGATATTCAAACATTAACAGATCTTACATGAAAGGCTGAACAGGTTTGTGCAGGGAAAAGAGATGTGAAAGGAAGATCAATCAATAAGGCTGAAAAAATGCCGCTTTGGACTGTTTCCTACGAAAGTTCAGTTCTAATAAATGGGTAGTAGTAGTAGTATTAACCTTCCATTGGGACACTAGGGAAGTGAGTTTTAAAACAAAGATGCAGATTGCTTCATACATTAAACTTCTCTCCATTAATCATCATTATCACCAAGTGACTTGCACCAATAAGAGTTACTATAAACACAAGCAACAAAATCTGAAGTTAATAAACCAAGTTTACAACCTCTCAACAACCATAAATATATCATCCTAATAACACATAAGTCTAGCCATTAGATCATAGGTTTAAATTGCACCAACAAATGTAAGCTTTGGTTATATTTGAAATCATCCTGTATCCTTTATTTTATTAACAAAACATTTCAAGTGCTGATCAAGATTATAACTTCAACTGTTACTCAGCTATTGATTACTAATAAGAAATCATTATCAACTCTCTCATCTAAAATTTTCTTTAACCATAGACCAATAATCAAAACTGCAAATAGAACCAAATTTCTCAAATCAAAAACTAAACGAATGAAAGAAAAATCCAAAACATACCTAACCGCCGTTAAGTTTCACTTGATATCTTATTGATTCACTGTATGAAGTTCGTTGGTTGCTTCGCTCCCCCAATTCGATTCTTTTCGTTGGTTTTTTTAAGCAGACTAAAATCGTTGGACTGAATACCGTAAAATATCAATCTATACTGATGACTGATTGATGGACTGGTGAAGCTCAATCGACTCCAAAGGTGAATGGGCCAAGCCTTCGGTTTATGAGATTTGTTTTGGGCTTTAAGTTTATGGTCAGGCCCTAGGTTATGAATACTATTTTTCGTGGCATTCAAAATTAAAAAAAAAATATATACAAATGTGATAATAATTTATATTTAAAGGTGTGAAAAAGAGAAATAAGGACTAATGTAATTTTTTAATAAATGAAATTAAATAAAATATGAAAGAAAAAAGAGATGAGAAAGTTGGACATAGAAGAATAGGAATATGATAATAGAAAACAATGAGGAAGAAAAAAGGGAATGAGAGAGTGGGTAGTGGCAGAGAGAACAAACGCGGAAGATATACATTTTCATTATATTTATTTCAAAATATAGTGAATTGAAAAAGAGTGTAAAGAGGTGCTCTCACTTTGTAATTTGGATTTGAAAGATAGAAGATATATATATATATATATATATGTATATATATATATATGTGTAATTGAATAACTTATCATTTTCAAATCGAGATTTTATGGAGATATAATAATCAAATGATTTAATTTTCTTTTAAAACATCTCTTAGTATTAATTTTTTCTTTGCTGATTTATTTTTGAATGTAACACTAAAATTTTCTTGCCTGTAAATCTTAATATACACAATGAACTCAAAGTGTAGTCTTCTATATTTTTTATATGAATAAAAAACAAACTAGCACTTATCGATCTTTTAATCAAATTTCTTTACGTTTTTTTCCCTTCCCTACGCAAGAAGCTTTGACTGCACTGTTCATTTTATTCATTTCAAATGTACAAGAATTGATACAGTGCGTTTTTTGAGTTAAATAAGATGCGTTTGAAATAAGTAATTTTTAAACAAAGCACTTTTGTGTAACCAAAATACAATACATACAGCTTAATTATTCCTGATCCAAAACTTTTACAAACATGCATTAACTCTCAATATATTTGCATGCCTTGAGAATACATACTTCTAAAAGTTGCATCTCTCAAATGACCCAAACAAGTCGGGTGTATGCGAAGAAAATTCTTCTATTTATATTTATAGGTTCTGATGGAACTTGGAAAATGCGCAAAGCCCCGGCGAAAATTAGCCAAGAGATATTATGTAAAATTAGGGGTCTGGCATCAGGACTAACAACAATAACCACTTAACTAGTTTCTAGACTACACACACCAAAGGACGCTTAAAATTCACAACAGAAGGTAGAAAACTCTCAGGCAATAGGAATTTTGGGTTCGCCTAAATTCACGAAAGCCTGTGCACGAACCATACGTGCCATTGCTGCATTCCAAGAAACCAGGTGGTTCATGAAAACATTAGCATACTTCCCTTTGTCATTCTGTTGGAGGAGAAAAGAAAGTAATATGATAATCAATTGGTAAAGAATTCACTGGAAAACGAAGCAAGTGTAGTAACAATGACGTACCTTGTAATCCAAATAATAAGAATGCTGCAAAACAGGCAAAAAAGAAAAGAAAAGAAAAGAACAAGAACACAAGCATCAGCACCATATTCTGATTTCTAATATTCAGAAAAAAGACCTGTGTACGTGTGTGTGTGTGAGAGAGAGCATACCTCCCACATATCCAAACTGATGAGAGGCTGCAAAAATAAAACACAAATATTAGTGGAATGTTCATCGATCATCAATGAAATAGTTGTGCAAAGTAAATAAACTTGGTGCTGGTTTTTTCTGTGACTTACAATGTCATCCCACACTAATGGGTTTATGGCATTTGATGTTTTAACTACTGCAAGTCGTTTCTCATTCCTCTTTACTGAAACATCAAGCAATGAAAATTACATGGTAATATATAAAGTTCATCAAAGCAAATTAAAGCCTGGTACTAATATTAAACTTATTACTACCAAGAGTAAACATATCCCATCTCCTTATCTCTGCAACTTTCACAGTTAACTTACAGCTATCTTATTGTTGTGTGCAAGGGCTTCCAAATTTAAAACCCAAGTTGGTGATTTGAGAGAGAGAGAGAAAGAGAGATATATATTTAGAAATATAGAAAGAGCAGTGCTTACTAATAGTTGTGCAGTTATTTGCTATGAAAATATAAGGGCATTTCAAAGGATATGATAATATCATAAAACTTGCTCAAAAATTTACACAGAATAATTCTGTTTAACAATCAGATAATGGTTTAGTCATATGAATACAAAGATAATACCAAACATGGTAGACAAAACGTACAGCTTATACTCAGTTTTTCATATGAAGCCTCCCCATATGTCCACTTCAAAAAAGGTCATATCATAGTGATTATAAAGTTTAAAGCATGGGAGCATGTTAAAATGGGTGACAATTTTCCAATAAATAAATTTAACAGATGACAAGGTCTCCAAACATTCTCCTTCATTTCACCAGGGTCCTCACATGTCACATGCCACATGCCAATTCACCACCACTCAAGTTAAGTAGACCAGAGTGTGGAAGCAAAATCCAAAACTCTCTCTTTTTTTTTCCTTTTTACCCCCCCCCCCCCCAAACACACACACACACACATTCACACACACACTTTTTGGTCATTTCTACACAAAACTTAAATAAGCATTTCAGGTGTTGACATTGGCACAGGAAAAGTTGATTATAGTTTTCAATCACAATCTTTACAATAACACCAAATATTACCCCCTGGACTCCAAGCAAACCACCCAGTGTACCCACACATGGTCTGGATGTATCAAAAGCAGAAATTCAGAGTTAGAGAAAAACCGCATACCACAATTAATTAGCAGCCATTTCTATCCTATCCAAAAAGTATAACGAGGCGCGGACATCCTAGGTCAAAAAGCTTCGGTTCCTATGAACTCATCTATCACCTCTTACATAAAATCCCTATTCACTTGTCATGTAGTGAAAAGTCATTGGCTAAAGCCTAGAGATTTCAAGAAGTCCAGTTTCTTATATATATATATATATTAGTATAAATTTTCTTACAAACAAAACCACCACGATGCTATGGTTGAATTCGAGCATCCACCAGTCCATTATACAGCCAATGGTCCTGGATTGAACTCATTTCCACCATCATATTTGGATACAAACAAAAGTTCAGTCTGAACTTTAATGTGATACCGAGATATACGTTATATATCAAACCAACGAGAAACTCTCTGGTAGTACAGAGAAAGAAGCTGAGTTGTGAATAGAAAACTGTTTAGTAAAAACATGAACTAGGAAGCATATTTACTTTAGCAGAAACTTACGAACAAGCCAAACCCAACCAGAGCCAAATAGTGTAAGGGCTGCTTCTATAAACTTCTCCCTGAAATTGGTGAAAGAACCAAAGTCCTTTTCAATCTGCTGAAGTAGACCCAATATGGGCTGGTGACCACCTCCTGGTTGCATCGATTCCCAAAAGAAATCATGATTCCATACCTGTAAAAGCAGGTCCAAGATATAGCTGAAAACGAGATTAAAATTAAATGGATATGACGGAAGACACATTTAGTTTTCATCTCCTGATAAAGAATGACAAGAAGAAGTATACAGTATAATGTAAATAATAACATCGATATGCACACCCACGCACACACACACACACACGAGGAAAGAAAATGTTGAAAGGCGACTAGCCTTAAGAAGTCAAAAAAGATGACCGGAGTTAGATCTTTTTTCTTCATTATGTCTTTCAAATGAATGGAGTAGAATCGTACAAATATCAATGAGGTTACCAACAATCATGTCAAACTTTATTGCATTATTTGTTAAATAATAAAAGGCACCAGAAAGAATATTCAGAAATGCAAGATGACCTGATCAAGACACAACTACCAATGACTTAGACATACCTGGGCAGCACTGTTGAATTCAGGTAACGGATTGCCATTGTTATATGTCACTTTGATAAGTTCATCCATGGTGTATCCATATAGTATGTCATTCTTCTCCAGCTGTTTGTTGAGACCTTCCACATAACCACGATGATGCTCTCCCCAGTGCTTCTCAAGTGTCCTCTGGCTCATATACGGTTCTAGAGCATCCTGCAAATGCGGAAGGCCATGATAAATTAAAATCAAGAGGCTATGATTTTTGAAGAGCTACATATTGTTATAAAATAAAGAGATTTAAATGGTACAATTAACAAATTAAATCATGTAACAGGCTACAGTTCAGCTAATCTGGAAATCTAATAGCAATCGTCAGTCTTTCTGAAATATTAGGCAACTCAACTCCAGACTATGACTTTTCCTCACCAATTACTATGAGAAAGCCCATTTTCTTTATCCATGTATATTTTACTCTTAAAAGTTGGCACAAAAAAAACTCAAAATGGCTTAAATTGAATGCCAACAGATTGATTAATTTTTCTTTTTAGGAGATTCAATTGGTAATATTAGAAAAAAAAAATTCAAAAAATTATAATGAGATACTCAAATTGATAAGGGGTGAGAAACAAAGTACATAACAATGTCTAGGGATAGAAGGAAATAAACTTATAAGATACGACAAATGAAATAAACTTATAAGATACGACAAAAAAAATAGCAGTATATTTTTTAAAAACCTGATCATTATGACTCATGAGTGCACTCTAAAGGCATAATAGAGTAAGCAAAACTCTGATTCATAAGAGGGAAAGATTGAACTAAGAGAAAAGATACGAATTTGGAGCAAGAGGAAACACAAGTTATCTTTTTCTCCCTTTGTCTTGGACCTCTTGGTACTTTTTCGAAAAGAAATAATAAAGAATAGGTGGTCAACTTTCTCTTTTTTGACAGTAATATTTTCAGTGCAGAAGATATATATACACGAGTTAACTTACAAGTTTATAAGGTGGGGTTTTCAGGCCATAATAAGCGTGAACCTTTGTTTTCCTGGCGGACTCATGCAACCCTCTTTTTTGCTTTTGACACTGCTATCAGATAAATTGTTAGACATAAAGATTGCATAATTTTCCTATCAATGAGATCCAAAGCGTAACGAAATATACAAAAAAGTTGCAGACAGGTGCTTGTTAAGATAATTACATAAAGTAATAAGCATAAATCATTAAGTATGATCTCAAAAGTAAAATTTGTTCATCTCAATTAGAGTTTCAACCTTTCAGTAAAGCTCAAAGGCACAAACACTTCTACAATGTCAAACTTTCCATGCCATTATATACTCGGGTTCCCTATTAATGTTCAACTTTCATAGTATGAGAGATCATATTAAGCAACGACTACCCTTGTAGTACAAAATGTTAAGTGAATCCTCACTAAAACATACATATCGGGTCCAAATAGGCTGCTTCTAGCCTTGAATCAAGGTAAAAAGACAAAACATATGCCCAAGGTTCCAAAATTTAAGATCACTAGCCTTATATTTTGGAACGGAGGCAATACATAACTCGGTTATCTTAAACAAGGGTATATATTAGAACAGGAAAACATACCGGATAGGAAAATTTGGGCATCTGGAAAATCTTAGAACCATCAGTAGTCACGAGAATATTAGAGCTTGAAGGACAGAGATGGTTACAACAAGACCAGCTCATTTTGACAAAATTGTCTTTTTGCAACTCAATAAAGCACAACTGCAGAACAAATTGGTAGGATTAGATTTTCGATTCACTGGATCAAATACAAACTAATTTACGCGCAAACATACCGAAACTACAACTAATAGAAAGATTAAAACAAATATAACAAACTATCTCCCATTAAGGCATTGTGACGAACATATTGCGTGCACTTAGAAAATCATACAATTGTAAGGAAAGAGTAATTACCTAAGAACTTGAGAGTTGAGCTCGGCAGTGTTTGAGACGATTTCTCTCTCTTGTTATCTCTTTCTCTTTCCCAGATGAGTAATTACCTAAGAACTTGAGAGTTGAGTTCAGCAGTGTTTCTATATCTCTCTGCTTGAGACGATTTCTCTCCCTTGTTATCTCTTTCTCTTTCCCAGGTTATTTTCGGTCAGTGGTTTCCCGCTCAAAACTAGCGACTGCGAAGATTATAAGAGACTTTTTTACGCTCTCTTTATGCGGAAATATTTACATTGCAACAAAAAAATATTAAAGAAAAAAGAAAGAAATGGTTTTCCATATCTTGCCACAAAATGTTACAACTTTTGTTGGATTTATTTATTTTTGCTTTTAATGAAAAAAGAATTATATTATTTTTCAAATTACTATTAAAAACTGTATGGGCAGCCTTTTTTTTCCCTTTTACTTTATTAAGGGTACTTGTATTATTTCAGCATAAAACTTAAAGTATGCAATTTTAAGATGAAATGACATAAATATTTTAATAAAATAAATGAAAATATATTGCATGCATATGCTGTCACCAAAACTCTAGCTTACTAAAATAAATAAATATATATATATATGTGAAAATTAATAGTGTTTCTAATTTTTTTTTATAATTACTGTTGTCATTATTTTAACGCAAAAATAAAACTCAATTTGAAATATTTCAACTGTCGAGTCGGCATAGAATTGACTAGATATAGACAATGCGGTGTAATTATCACAAGTTTCGTTTATACTCGTTATGTATCTAGTCAGTATATATAGTACGATTCAAAATTCCTTTTTACATATTACACAAAGGAGTTTAATAAACATAATAGTGGTAATTCTGATACCGAAGGTGTAGTAGGATTTATATAACCATGGATGTAAAGCCAAAGGTCACAGGAGAGGGAAAGATTAAAATGTAACATACAAACACACACAGAAAAAAAAGAGACAAAGCCACAGCCATATAATGAGTGAGAGGCTTATCTATCATCAAACCATCTATCCTCAATAATCTCATCCATACTCTTCCTTTGACATTATTATGTCCCACTCCCACTTGAAACCTCCCTTCACATATATTCATTCCTCATCCTAGCTCCCCTTACTAACTACTACTACTTCTCCTGGTGCTGATACACCCAAAACAACCATGGCTTCGGCTGCTCTCTCCATGCCCAATTCATCTCTCCAGGTCTCTCTTTACTACTAGTACTAGTACTGGTACATTAATGAAACTAACTAGTAACCTTTTTTTTTGTAACTTATGATGATCATATACAATACAAATCTATGCTGCAACCTTAATCATATAATATTAATGCATTGCATGGTGCAGGTGAAGAAGGGAATCTCGGAATTTGCGGGGCTTCGCTCATCTGCCTCTCTTCCATTCAACAAGAAAACATCTGATGATTTACTCTCTGTTGTTGCTTTCCAAACCTCTGTCGTGAGTCTCATTAACCACTCTTTACTTTGGCACTTCACAGTTCACACACATTACTCATAAGTAATATATAACTAGCATACAAAGAAACATTATTGATTATATACTCCATTTTTAGGATTAAGATTCTTGAAATAGCTCGATGCTTTTGGTATCATCAATTAAGGAAATATAAGGCTTAGAAAAAGAGGGTACCTCAATATGTTTTACCCTGTATAGCTAGTTGGTAAAATACATTAATCTCAACAGTTATAAGGTCTCTAATAATACCACACTGAAAGATGGCTCTAGTACTCCTCCTTGAATAAATCTTTCTACATTGATAACAAGATGCAATAATTATACATTTAAAAAGAAACAAAGGACGCCTAATTTTAACAAACTTTGAGAGTTGAACTAGAATTGAGCGCCAAATTTTATCTAAATTCCACTTATATGGAATTGCAAATGGGATAACTGACTTTTTGGTCACTGTACTAGGGCCCGATTTTCATTGTGGTTACCGAAACTTTTTTTGTGACAATCGCATAACTATACTCTAAAATAATTACCAAATGGTCATTACTTACGATTTCCGTCCAAAAAACGGACGGAAATGCTGACTGTGCATATGCCGTTTGTTTTTTGCTGATGTGTACAAGCATTTGCTTATTGTGTGCCGAAAGTGCGAAAATGTAAGAGCAAAGAGAGAGAAATCATAAGTAAATAATAATAATAATTTCAAAATAATAATAATAATTTCAAAATAATAATAATAATAAAAACAATAATAGTAATTTTTAAATAATAAAAATAATTTTAAATATTAATAATAATAATTATTATAAAATAATAATCATAATAATAATTACAAAATAATAATAATAATAAATTTTAAATAATAATAATCATATTTGTTAAATAATAATAATAATTTCAAAATAATAATAATAATAACAAGAATATAAAATAATTTCAAAATAATATTTATTATTATAAAATAATAATCATAATAATAATAATTAAAAAATAATAATAATAATAAATTTTAAATAATAATAATCATATTTTTTAAATAATAATAATAATTTCAAAATAATAATAATAAAAACAATAATATTAATTTTTAAATAATAATAATAATAATAATAATTTTTTAAATAATAATAATAATAATAATTTCAAAATATCAGACAATTGTATATTTTTAAAGTGAACTTAAAATATTTAAAAATTAAAAATAATAATATAAATTCATTAATTTTATATAAATACATTTGTAAAAATTATTATTATTATTATTATTATTATTATTTTGAAATTATTATTATTATTTTGAAATTATTATTATTATTTTGAAATTATTATTATTATTTTAAAATTATTATTATTATTATTATTAATTTTAAAAATATTATTATGACACGTAAGCACCAAAAAACAAACGGCATATGCACAGTCAGCATTTCCGTCCGTTTTTTGGACGGAAATCGTAAGTAATGATCATTTGATAATTATTTTAGAGTATAGTTATGCGATTGTCACAAAAAAAGTTTCGGTAACCACAATGAAAATCGGGCCCTAGTACAGTGACCAAAAAGTCAATTAACCCAATTGCAAATGTACTTTCAATTGCAACTCCAAAGCTTGGAGTTGAGTTGCTAAACATAGCTGTAATGTTATTCGTGCTGAGACTATTAATATGTTATAGATTGGGGGAGGCAACAAGAGGGGAGTGGTGGAAGCCAAGCTGAAGGTGGCCATCAATGGCTTTGGAAGAATCGGCAGGAACTTCTTGAGGTGTTGGCACGGGAGGAAAGACTCCCCCCTCGATGTCATTGCCATCAATGACACCGGTGGCGTGAAGCAAGCCTCTCACCTCCTCAAATATGATTCCACCCTCGGAATTTTTGATGCTGATGTCAAGCCTGTAGGTGATGATGGAATCTCCGTTGATGGAAAGGTTATCAAAGTTGTCTCTAACCGCAACCCTGTCAACCTTCCATGGGGGTAATCAATTATCTTTGTTACACTTTATCAAATCTAAGTTGCATGGACTCGGATGGAGTCTTTGCTTGGGCACGGGTATTCTTAAAAGTCCGATATGAGTACTCCTCAATTTTGCCTAGTTTTTATATTAAAATGAGGTGTTCTGGCAGTCCAACACCCATACCCTTGTCCGAGTATCGGACACCGGTGTTTCAAGGCAATACGAAGAGTCCATGTAACATAGTACTAAATTAAGGTAAATTTTAACCAAGATTCGTTCTCTTCTTTTTTTTACAATTATGTAAACTAACAGGGAGTTGGGGATTGACTTGGTGATCGAAGGGACCGGGGTGTTTGTGGACAGAGATGGTGCTGGTAAGCACATTCAGGCTGGAGCCAAGAAGGTGCTCATCACTGCCCCGGGGAAAGGTGACATTCCCACATATGTTGTTGGTGTCAACGCGGATGCTTATAACCCGGCTGAGCCCATCATCAGTAATGCCTCCTGCACAACAAACTGCCTTGCCCCTTTTGTCAAGGTCCTTGACCAGAAATTTGGTAGTTCATTCTTCCTTTAGCAAAACACTTACGTTTATGCAGCTACATTTTTTCTGTCCCAAGATTTTTTTTTGATTTGAAATTTTATATGTATGAGATTTGGCTTGGTAGGCATTATTAAGGGAACTATGACCACAACACACTCCTACACCGGAGACCAGAGGCTTCTTGATGCAAGCCACAGGGATCTGAGGCGTGCTCGTGCTGCAGCACTCAACATTGTCCCAACATCAACTGGTGCAGCAAAGGCAGTGGCACTCGTCCTGCCAAGCCTGAAAGGGAAGCTTAATGGCATTGCCCTTCGAGTGCCTACACCTAATGTGTCAGTTGTGGACCTTGTTGTTCAAGTTACCAAGAAGACATTCGCTGAGGAAGTGAACGCTGCATTCAAGGAGAGCTCAGAGAATGAACTCAAAGGGATCCTATCTTTGTGCGATGAGCCACTTGTTTCGGTTGATTTTAGATGTTCAGATGTTTCCTCAACAGTTGATGCTTCACTGACTATGGTTATGGGAGATGACATGGTGAAGGTGATTGCTTGGTATGACAATGAATGGGGTTACTCACAGAGGGTGGTTGATTTGGCTGACATTGTTGCCAATAACTGGTAATCATTTTGTTAATTCTCTCCCTTTTGTAGATTTCTGATTTTTGTTGCTAAATTGTAATTGAGCATCTGAACAATACTTCATGATGTAATGTTGGAACCTGAACTTCAGCTTGGAAATAAAAGGTCCCTTGTGGGCCTTTTTTGAGTTCGATGTTTCAGAAGTTAAAGCATGTTAGGTATAGTATCATAATAAGAATAAGCTACATACAATTTCTTTTGCCTGCTATATATAACCTACTATTGCTTCCTAAAACCCAAGTACCCAACCCACCTCATTTCTTGTGCGTACTGAAACAACTTGAGCAAATAGCATTCTCCAGTATAGCTTTATGAGAGATGCAACAAGATTAAAATGATCCCAGGGCTAAATCTCATTTCATAACCCTTTGAAAATTCACTGAGACAATTTTGAGAGTGAATTTCTTTCTAAGGAGTTTTTTTTTTTTTGCCAAACGAAACAGAATCAATTTTTTCCTTTTTGAAGGTTTAACAACAAAAACCCTCTTCCAATAGCAAATGCAGTAATGTCATACATACATGCAACTAAAATAATGGCAAAGAAGGTTGTTCCTATACGGATTTGCTAAACGACTAATGAACAGAAAGGTTATACAATAACGACTAATGAACAGAAAGGTTATACAATAGTTTGATTCTTATCGCCACGAAAAAGGGGGGGAAATTATTCTTTTCCATTACATCAGTAAATCTTACAGTATCTCCTACTCATCAATTAGTTGGGGCCAATGAGAATTAGAAAAATAACATGACACAACATGAAGGCTAAAAGCCTAAAATTCTCTTCTACAGTACACGTGTAGGCATCCGCCACTGCCAAAAATACCAAAAGGGGAGTTGATCAACGAATAAATTAGAAAGCCACACTGAAATTGTACTCAGCAAATTTTTTTTTAAAAAAAAAAAACAAAGAAAGAAAGATGAAAAGATTGGCTTGTATATTGTGGCTAAGGGGCGATAAACATGGTCACCCCATCATGTTTGAACTCAGGTAAATAAACATAAAACTATCTGCAATCCGCACCAACTGCTTCATAAATAGTCTTGAAGCCATCCTTTTCTAAGCAATCAGCAAGTTCAGCCTAAAACATAGCAGAATAACTGAATCAAGGGAATGCGTATAACAGTATAATGGACATAAAGTTCCTTGTATTTCATTTATTAAAAACCAAAATAATGTGGCTTTCATCCACCTATCAAGAGGAACTCTATAAAAAATATAAAGGCTTGAAGTTTAGTCCATTTTCGTCGAACATGAAACTCTGGGTTTCAGATTTTGATAAAAATTTCACTAGAAAAGGCCAACCTAATTAGTTCTCTTTTCTCATCTTCAATCTTAAAAAATAAAATTTCTCAACTTTACAACCACTTTTTTCATATGGGATCATAATATTTGGCTTGCAACAATATATCTGGTAAATATATAAAGATATTCTAGAGGGGATGCATGGAGAGGAGTTTTTTTTTATATATAATTTTTTTTTTGGATAAGTTGCACATTGAGAGAAGAGGTTACTAAATATCATCAAATGTACATAAATAAAAGTATGCTTTCCTTGTATATTACCATTCAAGAACACAAATGAGTAGAAAGGCACAAACACGCACAAAGAGATATCATGCTGCACAATTTCCTAATATTGTTACTTCAAGCACCATTTATTGATTAAATGTCAGAACGGTACCTTTATCTGAGGTATGAGGGCAGGTCCTCCATAGGCAAATGCAGTATAAAGCTGAACTAGAGTTGCACCAGCTCTTATCTTCTTGTATGCATCCTCACCACTGAACCAAGTACATATTCAGTCAAGTATCAGTATCAGTTTAAGATTGAAATTAAAGAATGAGATACCTACATTGAAACATGCATAACAAAAATTACCTGCTAACACCTCCACAGCCTATCAAAGGAATCTTTCCCTGATTTCAAGTAAAACACACTCTCATGGCTCAAATGCATCAGATTGAAAAAATAAATTAAGATAAAGTGGAAGGAAAAAGAAGAGGACTAAACACTGAAAAACATGAATTTCGAATAATAGTGAAACATGTCAGAAGAGGACAATTTGAGCTCTATACTGCACATATAGCTGAAACAAGTGCAGAAAGAGACACCAGTAAGACAAATTGACATGAGAAATGTGTCGTTAGAATTAGGGCCACTGCTGATCTTAACCATTTAGTTAGTCCATTTCTTATTTCTCCATTTTCCTTTCTGAAGAACAAATAAGTCAAAAGCTACTCTACTGCATGCAATATTAAGCCCACAAATCAAGAGTGAAAATCAAGGACTAACCATAGATCGAAAACACCTTTAGCCAGCTTAACTTTTAAACTTAATCTTATGGAAAGAATAATTCCAAATATTATGGGACAATCAGCAGGCAGACATGTTGATTCTTGACCAGAAAGCACTATAGTCCGCATCACCATCCAACAGTCCAACTATACATCAAAATGTAACCCTGATGGGCACAATAATCTTAGAGTACTTGAAATAAAGGGCCAACTTAAAACGCAGTAGGACAATCATAACATCCAACTCACCAGAAATATTAAGTTTCTTATTTTTATTTTCTAATGTGTGTAATTTCACTGCAATTTTGGACTTTATATAACTGTTACCAGAAACAACAAAATCTCAATGTTCCTTCAAGATACCTCCCTCCCTCCCCCATGGCCTCGTAAATCCCTTTTTAATTCTACGCACAAGCTCCTCCACTCTATGGCCCAGTAAATGCACTTTTTTAATGATAGGCTTAATATGCACATCTTTCCTTAGTACTGGATTTGCACTATATTAGGCAAATCACGCAGGGTAGGTAGCCAGATTGAGTAGCACGAGTTGTAGGGTCTCGATCTGTTATGAAGTTAAATAAATTGGCAGAAACACAAGGATGCACAAGAATAGTATCAACAGTGATCTAATAAATTACACACTTACAAAGGTGCTGGTATAATTGACATACCTTTGTCAGAATATATGTCTCCTTCAGGATATTTGTAGATAAATCGAAGAGAGGCTTCCCACTTAAGCCACCAGATTCTTGAGCTACTGGGTTTTTACTTGCAGGATCTGGTCTTGATATAGTTGTATTTGATATGATCTATAAGCATCAAGCAAATACAACATGCATGACCAAATTAGTGAAAGGAACGTCTAATGATAAGTTCATCCACATCATATTGTTTGCAGGGACAGATAAAACTGAAGGCATATAATTAAGAACACCTTTGCTTTTAGAGTCAAATCAGTATTTTCTACATTATACCATCAAATAGTGGTATGGCCAATAAAGTTGCACTTCTACTATCAGGCTATCAGCAGAACTTGCTGAAAGTTTATTTTATCCCAAAGTATAACAATGTAATTTAAACCGCGCAAATCCAACAGTCACATCTGCAAACAAAATTTCAGCACTACAAGATGTAACGTGAGGAGGAAAGAGAGAAGGAGCAGAGTTTTGTAAAGACATTTAACCCTAATCAGGTTAGGCAGTAGATCTCTCTCTCTCTCTCTCTCTATCTATATATATATATATATATATATATATACTATAAAAGGTTGCAAATGAATCATGATACTGCTTGTTCAGCAATTCTGAGCCCAAGATAGAAGTCCCGGCAATTTTGGTGATCCACGAATTTCCAATATTGAGAATTCAAAGGCATTTATTTCATTTTTACTTTATCTTTTTGATAGTAAAATGCATTTCTTTCACTACAACATACATAATTAATGTATCAGGAATTTGCTAAATGTTCATAAATGAGTAATATATGAGAAGTATAAATAATGAATGAATATATTTGTCATGTTATTTTACTTGCTGCTAAACAGGCTATAGTTGTGGATTTAGTGCTGTAAAATAATAAAGAGTATAATAAGATGCATGTTAAAGTACAGCATAAATTATTTTAAACTAGAAAGATTATTTTATGTTTACGATGGTAAACTAACCAATCCATCCAAGCGAAGAGCAAGCGCAACCTACAACCAACGAGAAGAAACATAAGAACATCAAAAGTATAAGGGAGGAAAGCAGGCAAGACTTAAAATATTTCCATACTGCTGCAATATCTTCCAGGTCTTGCTTAGACAAGTCTGGGGCAATTTTCACAAGTAATGGAGGTGGCCCCTCTTCACCCCACTGCATTTCATCACGAGCTGCTTGAACCTTAACAAGAAGTAAAAGTTAGGACTGAATTTCTGCCATTTTTTTTCACTTTCTACAAATCAACCAAATTTTGTAGCAGATGGTGAGCAGTTAAAAAATAAGGTAATGCTAAGATCTCCAGACCTTCTTTACAAGGTCCTTCAGCTGTTTTCTTCCTTGAAGCTGTCGCAATCCAGGAGTATTGGGTGATGAAACATTAACAACCTAAAAGGAGGAACACACATATAACACAAGGTTAGTTAACCAGTTTTATACTCGAAAAGCGAAAAACTCTTGGTAAAGTGCGAATTCCAATATATGAAAATTGGTCTATTAACAAGTGAGACTGTATAATTATTTTCATGCCCAGCACTATAAATAAGGAGCACTGCCTACTTACTTTCATGCCCAACAATATAAATAAGCAGGTCAATCAAGAAAATAATAAACAGGGAATAATTTATCTACTACATAAAGCTTTAATCAGGAGAAATGGGACAAAGGCAGTAAAAGAAGAAAAAATAAATAAATTGCAGGCAAAAGCAGGAAAGCTACCAAGTAATCAGCGTACTGTGACAATGTATGAACGCCCTGTACATAATCTGCATCTGCATCTTCGCTGGTCTTATTTTTTCCAAGATTGACTCCAAGAATTCCTGGACCAGCTTTACCTCCATGTTTGACTTCATCATTGGAGGAAGATGAAGTACTTGATGTTTCGTCCAACTTCCTTTTACCATGCTGAGCACCCAACCGTTTTGCAACAGCAACAATTCCTTCACTATTGAAGCCACACCTATTAATTATAGCACTGGCCACCAAAATAAAAGGTACGATAACGATTAGTAATCTGAGACAGAATTTCTACCATCTTGAAAAAATGCACCCGAACACCACCATAGAGAAGGGAAAATTATATGCCAGAGAAATATTCGTTACTGAAAGAGAGAACAAATTGTTGATAACATTATTCATTTCTACAAGAGCCAAAAAAAATGTTTTTTTATTTTTAAGAAGTAAGAGAAAAAGATAATTTTTCCAGCAGCCAATATAATATCATGATGCAGCACTTTCTTAGCCAATAACGCTTCCCTAAATGAATAAAAATAACAAACAGTCCAAGGAATGAATTTAGAACAGTATGAATTTGAATGGAGAGATTTAGGCATAAGATGCATTCTTACCCTTCATTTGGCAATCTGAATATACGAGGCTTCGGATTACCCTCCTGTGGAACAGGAGTAACCGAGCCAATCTCCACAAAGCCAAAACCTAACCCAAGTAAGCCTTCAACAGCCTCAGCATTTTTATCAAAACCAGCAGCAAGACCTATAGGATTGGAGAACCTCCTTCCCCAAACTTCTAGTCCTAATATTGAAGGATCTGGTCTCTTCTCTCTTGGAACCCATCCACGTGCTGCGGCTGAGACAGCCAATCGATGAGCAACCTCTGGATCCAGAAACGCAAAGAACGGGTTCACAATTTTTGTTGCTGAGAATAGCCAGCCACTGCAATAGATTTATTTTTTGAATTGTAATTTATCAGTACAAGCATTTTTATATCTCAAAAACTATATGTTGAGGCCCCAAGTCCAAATAACCAGAACGGATGATAATTTGAGGAACTCTGTCTTCTACGACATTATCATCTCTGTGTTGATATGCTGAAGAGGGAGGGAGGGGGGATTATCACAGAAATGGAAAATTAAACTACAATACAAGTAACATACTGGCAGAAAAATCCAAGTTATTTACCATATACTAAATTAAGAGGTTCAACTCAGCCTGTTAATTCTCAATCTCAGGATTCAAACACAGTCTCTTACTAAGAACTGAATATGGAAACTCATCGAGATATGAATTCTATTAAAAGAATATAAAACAAAGTGACTCATAGATATCATAGCTATAAATGGTTTTGAAAGCTTGAAGAAAATTATACAGCCATGAGGCCTTGTGTACTAGACAGGAAACAGTTGTGAAAAACAGTACCTCAGACAATGTTCACTAATCTCTTCAAAGTTTTAACCATATTTTTCACTTCCAGAATCGAATTTATGAATTCTATGAGTAAAAAGAAGATAGGAGCTCATATCTGGAAACACTTCAGCAAAATGCTTTCGCAACAGCTCATCTCAGCGGATAAATTAAAGATGTCCTGCCTTTTCTCTGTTTTTTTCAGGTAAGCTAAATGAAGATAATGCGATTAAATTCTGGAAGAAATTCAGGAAGTTCATGTTCTCAATTTTAAGACTCATTGTCATAAGGCTAAAGTGCTTATCTGTTATTCTATGCAGTCTATAATCAACAATTGATAGTACTGCAATTATTTCCTTAGTGCATAACACAATAAGTTGATTTTAAGAGGGAGTTCACATTTCACAATGGTAGTATCTCCAGTTTTGGAAAAAATTTCTTTGTGCTTCAAATACATATGCATGGTAAACCTTTTTGTTCTTTTCAATTGCCAAAGATTAAGAGAAAAATCATACCAGAAAGTTGCTTCGTCCACAGTACTTGCATAAGCTCCTCCACCTATAAGCAAGCTAAGGGTGGCGGCTGTCAATAATCTCCCCTAAAGTTGTAAATACCAGATACTTCAGAATCATTAAAAAAAATGAAATTTTAAAGAGACCTTCTTCACTTGAAATTGTCTTAATTAAGATTGGTTACATATATACTCAAATTCTCATGAAAAAAGTTGTTTACTGGGAATCCTATTGCAAATGTCAGCTCTGTATACAAACAGATACCGGAAATCCTACAAAGATATTTGTTGGCACCTTATTCTCAAGTAACTAACTTGGGTGCAAAAAAAATCATCGTACAGGTACAGAACTAATCCGACAACGGTTCCATTCCATTTTAAACATAAAGCTTATCATTTGGGTGGGGTCAAGTCTCCATATGTCTAATTTACCTTCAATTGTTCAGCTTTGAAAAGTGATTTGAGCAATGTTATGACCACACCCACATACATATATCTAATACATATATATATGTGTGTGTGTATGTATAGCTAGTACAAAATATACGAGAGAGAGAGAGAGAGATAGAGAGAATACCTTTTTGGAGGACTGAGGAACCTTGGGTCTAGCAGCAGCAGGAGGAGCAGAGGAAGAAGTAGCGGAATAAAGTCTGGAAGCAGAACCAGAAGCAGATTTTAGCTTTTGATACAAATTATCTCTGGCGAATTTGAAAGCAACCCTTGCTGTCATTTTCTTCCAACTTTTGCTTCTTCCTTCTTTGTTAAATAATAATACAGCCTCAAACCAATTACAACCAAAATCGCCGAGAACCCAATTTCAAAAACTAATCCTTATTGATATCCAGATTGAGAGATAGGGGTCTGGTAGATGTTTGATGGCGGTAAACGAGTGAATAAGAAATACAGCGGATGAATTGATAGGTTTATATGCGGGCTTATAGAGAGAGGATGGGAGGGGTTTTAGCTATTTATGTGAAGACAACAACTAGGGGTTCTGGTGCCTGGTGGTCTCCTGTTGCTCCTCTTAAATTTATTTATTTAATAGGCACTAATATAAAATGAAGAGTAAAATTTTGGTCAGTTATAATTCTTAGGTTTACTAATGTGTTGTGAAATTATCAACTAACTAGTTTTTATTATATTTTGTATACATATCAATATATATATTATCATATTACACTAAAAAATTAATAACTTAAAAATTATTTTTAAAAGTATAAATAAAATATCATAAATTTTATAATTGAAAATATTTTTCTGAAACGAAGAAAGTATTATATTTCAAGCAATTAAATAACTCTAGGTGTTAGTAAAGAGACATAGCATTATTTTATTTTTCAAATTTTGTCTCAAAAAGTTTCTTATTGAAAAAATATGCTTTGTCTACTGTAGACACCCAAATTTTGCGCTTCGTACACTAACCGTGACAGGAGGGCGAAATCATCAAATGAACCGGCCTGTGAGAGCGAGGGATGCACAAGTGCGAACACTCAACGCCACCGCAACGATTTGCAAATCAAAACCGACGTGACAGCAGGGCCGTCCGAAATGAGCATGCCCGAACGATGTCGCACGTCTCCCAGTGATTCCCGGACTGCAAAATACAAACCTGTCGGCGAAAACCGATGTCACGACACGCGAATCGAGGTGCGGCACGAAATTCGAGAAAATCAGCCCAACCAGCCGCGAATTGATCTGCGGCCGAACGATTAAAATAATGGTGGTGCGCACGGGACTCGAAACCAGGAAACCAGCTGAGTGCGATGAGGGGTGGGCCAGCCAGCCGCAGATCTATCTGCGGCTGCCCTAAAGCAGCCTATTTCAGCTCAGTTTCTTCATTTCATCCAGGAAGGAGAGCAGCAGCAGCAGCGGCGGAAAAAGAAAGAAAAGAAGGAGAAAACAGCAAGAAAAATAGAGAGAAAAGAGAGAAAAGAAGTGAGAAATTGTACCCATTTTGTGAGATTACATCTCATATTTCCTACTCTATTCAATACACAAATTCATACATATTGTGGGGATCATTTGCAAGGTGAAAAATCCTTTGTTTTAGCATTTTGTTTTACCATTTTTGTTAAGCTTTTATCATCCAAATTATATTAAATGTAGTTTCCTTGTGTATTGTTGTGGATCTATGGATTGAGGGCTATTAGTGAGGGTTCCCAAATGGAACGAAATTCCTCCTAATGGCCCGATGATATCCATTTGATGATTTTTTAGCTCGTTGTAATGATGTATCGTGCATAGGTTGTTTAGATTGCTAATTTTAGGATCTTGTGGGTGTGTAGCGATTTTGAATGTGAGCCTAGGAGCGCGACCTCGTGGTCCTAAATCCGATGATGGACATCTTTTGATATATGTAATAAATTCGATGTACCTTTCATTGTAAATATGTAATCGTCGGGCCTTAAAACGACGCCAAGGCGAGAATCGTGTTGTAAGGCCCCGAAATAGTGAAACTTGTGATTGTAGGCGTTTGGGGTTATTTTGATGGCTTACATGCCCATGAATAGCTCCGACGCGTGTTTTATGCTCGATTTGATTTATGAGGACGAAAATGGATTTTCAAAGCCAAATGATAAGATCTTCATAAAATCAATCAAACTAGGCTATTAGCATCACGAGGTTAATAAATGGGAAATGCTAATGAATGTCGATTCCTATTTAACGAGAAAGCTAAGGAGAATCGTTTTCAAATATCATAAGGAATGATTTTGTCAAATAATTGACGTTTTATTAAACCGTTGTGCATAGGGTTAAAGAGATTCTAGAAGTTGCCCATCGTTTGAGTTACGAAAGCAACGTATAGATCTCGATTCCTATTTTGACGAAGGTTTAAAACTCTTGTTTCACCAAAACGACACCTAATGAAAATCTCATAGTTTTGACAAATTAAAATCAAACCTTTCTTATAAAGAATCAAGCTTTCTCGTATAAATCGAAGGACACTCCGAAGCATTCT
The DNA here is from genome assembly GCA_034770075.1 of Aralia elata. NCBI lineage: Eukaryota > Viridiplantae > Streptophyta > Magnoliopsida > Apiales > Araliaceae > Aralia > Aralia elata. The sequence goes on along the minus strand of CM068387.1, from coordinate 83,277,184 downwards.
CAGATCAAAGCACGATTTTCCCTAAAAAAATCCAAATGATTCTTTCATACAAACTCACCACACACATTCGCGCACACGCACATGTTTCATGAATTAAAGGATAGGAAAGCATCAAGATTGCGGTAACCGTGTTTCACGGAAGTCGAGGGGTGCCTAACACCTTCCCCTCGCTTAAGCAAGCCCCCGAACTCTATGAATCTCGATTCGCAGACCAATTAATTCGGAGTCACATATGAGCCAGCGATTTACGAAAACGAAATTCGGATGAGTTGGTACATCCATTTCAAATATACCAACTGGCGACTCTGGTTAATTGGCTCATCATAAAAAACGATCTTTCAAAACCCCGTCGACATCAATGCCGATCTTTTCCAAAGAATCATTAAATCAAAAGGCTAAAATTGGAAAAGACCAAGAGACGAGAAAACCCGGCGTCGACAGCTGGCGACTCTGCTGGGGACATTAGAGGGCTTAAGCCGCGTTCAAATCTTGATGCTATCATATCCTCTAAAATTCATGAATGTGTATGTACGTGCGATATTTTGACTTGTTTTACTTATTGTTGTGTGTGAATGTGTGCCTTTTGTCCAATGAGTGAATGATTGAATGGAATTGCTTTACTTTAAAGTAATCATTTGCATACGGTGAGGACGATGAATGTGAATGTATGTTGAGAGAGTACCTCCTCCTGAGGCGAACCTGTCGGTTGCTTATTACTGGACTCGAAGGCGGCTGCTCCCCGGAGATGGCTCAGGAAACGCACCACCCAAATCCGACTCCAATCGAAAGGATTCAGACGAGTAGATTGCGAAGATTTGGGGACCTTCATGCCGAAAAGCCCGCGAGAGTAACCCTAGGGTAGGTCAGCCTCTGATAAACCTAACGAAAGGGAAGCTTCTTCATGCCCTTTTATCATTCAGTCAAATAAATGTCATGTAAATGACATATAACTGTCATACCGGCATCATCGTAATAAATATGTCCTGTATCATGTGATTACATCACCTGCACATATAAAGAGAATACTGACATGGTTTTGCAGGAGGGCAATCCGTGCCACGTACCAAGGTTGTCTAAAAACTTCTAAATACTATCCTGTCATCAAACACTGACCTTGTTTTGCAGGATAAGATTAAGAGAACCGTGAAAGCGTGGCATAACGATCACAAAGAACTCGGAGTAGGGGCATGTTCGACCACAAAAAAAAAAGGGGGAAAAAGAAAAAGAAAAAGAAAAAAAAAGAAGAAAGAATAATATAATAATTATGCGTCAGTGTTGACATGCATCTGCCTAACTTGTAACTGGCACAGTACTAAACTACGGCCCTTGTTTGTTTTGCGAGACTGCCCCTAAGACCCAACTAAGAGGCCGTAAAATCCATACTCCATCCATCCAAATGGCAGAAGCCGGTAGCCATGAAATACACTGGTTTCCCTGATTCACACATCATGGTACGAGATGAGCTTTAAGGGGGAAATTGCGGTACGGACTTGTCCGGCCTGCGAGGATCAGATCGGAGGGATCCCCCATAGTGACGCCCCTTCTAAATGGGCTTGGTATCAAAATATTTAAGAGTTCCTTCGATATAGCTCCCCTCCCGAAAATGCAGATCTGACCAAGGAAAGAGAATCCAAGGATGGGCAGTGAAATTCGTCCTAAGCGGGGACGATTTGCATGAATAGGACCTAGCTACGGGACTGCTGACATATCTGGAAGCCGAAGAAGCCCACAGATTAATGAACGAAGTACATGGCGATGTGTGCGGAGCCCATATGAGCAGAACATTTTTTGCAAAGAAAATCATGTGAACGGGTCACTACTGGCTAACCATGAAAACTGACTGCGATACGCATGTCGGGAAAGGCCATCAATGCCAGATCCATGCCAATGCGATCCATGCACCCCCTAATGAGCTCTATTGTTTGACCTCACCGTGGCCAGTTGGACTGTGCAGCAGGTGATATCCAGGAAGGGGTAAATCCAGGAGTATGGCAGTGAATCCCGGCCAATAGAAGATCAATGGGTTTTAAAAATTCTGAGTTTCAAATCCCTGCACGCTCATGTCATTTTGTCATGTTATCCAAAAAGAAGATCATGTGCTGAAATATTTTATATATATGACAAGCATTTTGTTTTATGTCAGGTACCCCGAATTGAGGCATTCTAGCCTGACAAGCAATAGGCCAAATTTGAAGAAGGATCACGATTTTGGTATAAAGCTAGATTTCGATCTGATGGGGATCGAGCAGGACGAGACAGATATCGACAATACGCCTGGCGAGATCAAAGGATGGGTCGAAGGTAAACCCAAACCCAGTTTAAACCAAACCATCGCCATCAAACATCAGAGCCCCTAACGATCACAAAGAACCCGGAGTAGGGGCAAATTCGACCACAAAAAAAAAAAAAAAAAAAAAAAATCAAAAATCAAAAATCGAAAATTTTCAAAAAAATCAAAAATCCCCCAAGCCTTTCAACAAGTCAAAGGACCGGATTTTTTGTCAGCCCAACGAGATACCGATGCAACCAGTATGAGGGAGATCACAGAAAAATAACTTAACACTGGGGCATTTATCAACTACCCAGGAAATGGTGACGTGCAAATTGGCACACATGCAACAATCCCATCAACATGCATCATCATCATCAAATGCTACCTCATGTCAATTCAATCTTCAACGGTATGATCATCTGGCATTTGTCAAGCATAGTTTTCCCGGGATACAAGGACCCGCGTGAGGGGGATTTTATTTGACTTCAACGGAATCGGACTCACTCTGACAAGTAAACCGTGGAGCACGATCGTGAGTATGATTAGACGAAGAAGGCTATTCAACCTTTTGATCGGGTACAAAGTCTTAATTCAAAGCAACGTTTGCAGCAGAATCGACCTCATGTGACAGCCTTCACTTTGCATTTGCACGAGCTTTCAGTTGTGGGGTATAAAACTACGACGATGTTGATGGCCATTAACACGTAGTCAGACAGTCAATAATTATCAATATCAAAGAGTCAGACGATAAATGATCATCAAGCTAATAGTCTCGAATCGTGGCCTGGGTTATTCGAGTAATTAAGCCCGAGGGGTGTCTCTACACCTGGTGCCCTAAAGCCGTCTGGTTTGGGAGTCGCTGGCCCAACACTCGTTACATGGGTAACTCAGAGCCTAAGAAAACGAGCATTACAGTAGAGGAGGCCCGAGCAGATTCGAATCGTGGCATGGGCTACTCGAGTAATTAAGCCTAAGGGGTGTCTCTGCATCTGGTGCCCTAAAGCCGTCTGGGTTGGGAGTCACCGGCCTAACGCTCGCTACATGGGTAACTCAAGCCTAAGAAAGCGAATCTTGCGCAAGCTCAAGCAAAGAATGAATGGGGCAGACCAACAGCTTGTCTCGAACCGTGGCCTTTGTTACTCGAGTAAATAAACTCGAAGGGGTGTCTGTACACCTAATGCCCCAAAACCGTCTGGTTCGGGAGCCATTGGTCCAAAACTCGTTAAATGGGTAACTTTGAAAAGCCTAAGAAAACGAGACAAGTGAAGTGGGCTAAACAAAGAGAAAAGATAATACGAAAAAAAAAAAACTCTCGGCCTTGAACAAGAAGTCATAGAAGAGAAACCCCTACTGAGTGTTGCATCGCACAGTGCATTTGTCATATGACGTCAATCCTGCTAAGAACGTTGTCGAGAATGGAGACAGGATACCTTTGACGAGGGAAGGTAGTTCTTTTGAATTCGACCTTACTCACGTGCAATGACCATGAATGCTTGAAGGGGTTCTTACGATTTCATAACTCGTCAAATAGAAAATCATCAACTCACGAGGAATTTAAAAAAAAAAAAAAAAAAAAATGAAATTTCAATCTAGTACATTCACGGTTCACAACTTGCTAGATTGTGCGATCAACAGATATTCAATTTCATGTGCTTTAACTGCATTGTTATCGAGATTGTAATGTCTTTGTGTTGAACTAATACTAACGTAACAGCCCGAGCCTTCAAGTTTTGGCATTTGTTAGTCGTCTGATATGCAGGATCTACAGAGCTGTGGATAACTCAGCACGGTCAGCCTCGCGAGTCTTCAACAGAAATTCTTGATAATAACACGCGCCAAGGCTGGGGCAGTTAAGAATCGTGAAATGGAAGGAAGCTGAGGCTGCATAGAACTTCTCGTCATTGGGCTTCTCCCCAATCCTGACTATCACTGCCTCGACATCCAAATGATCCACGTGCATGAGCATATACAAGGATGATATAATGCGGGGCAGCAGCATATCGGCCAACAGAAATGATCAAAAGGCCAAAGAGCCCAACAGAGCTGTTGATCGTCATAGAGAGCGAAAACAGACTGCCTCAACTCGCTGAAATGAAGACGACCAAGAACAGGCAGAGTACCACACCAATGTTGAAGTCTCAGAAACAACACTTCACGACGGGGCGTGATCCTATCAGATGGTTGGCAGGCAAACGACGACTGTCGAATCATTTATCATTTGACTGAACAGGGTTCTTTTCTATCATAAAGACATATGATGTGTCACATGCATCTCGTCCCATTAACTCAATATTACGCTCAGATTCATGCATAACAACTCTTTTCATGAATTCAGGTACGATCAAAATTGGAAAAATCTTCAGGATAAGTACAAGCACTCGCTTTATCAACCTCACGACAGTTATGGAATCAGACTTTTTGTGATGGCTTTTGCTGCAATTGGTAACAAAAACGGACGATGTTGGTGGAGTGATCCAGAGGACATGAAGACCGTATCACAACATCCCAATGTAAAAAAAAAAAAATTAAAAAAAAAAAAAAACAACAATACCCTGGGAAAGGGGTACTGAGATTCCACGACGCAAGCCCACAACAGATGCGTGGAGCACCCCTGGGAAGGGCTGATATTACTTACAAACAAGAAAAATTAAGAGACAAAAAAACAACAAACCCTGGGAAGGGCTGAGGATCCACGTCGAACCACGACATGATGGTGAGCACCCCTGGGAAGGGGCTGATTATCCACAAAAAGAAAAAAAAAAGACAAAAACAACAAACCCTGGGAAGGGCTGAGATCCACGCGAACCACTGACAAGATGGTGAGCACCCCTGGGAAGGGCTGATATCCACAATAAAGAGAAAAAAGACAAAAGAAACAACAAAACCCTGGGATATTAGGGCTGAGATCCACGCGAAACCACCGACAAGATGGTGAGCACCCCTGGGAGAAAGGGCCTGATATCCACAAAAAAGAAAAAAGACAAAAAACAACAAACCCTGGGAAGGGCTGCAGATCCACGCGAACCACATACAAGGATGGTGAGCACCCTGGGGCAATGGGCTGATATCCACAAAAAAAGAAAAAAAGACAACAAAACAACAAACCTGGGAAGGGCTGAGATTCCACGCGCAACCACGACAAGATGTGTGAGCACCCCTGGGAAGGGCTGATATCCACAAAAAAGAAAAAAGACAAAAACAACAAAACCCTGGGGAATGGCTGATGATTCCACTGCGAACCACGACAAAGGATGGTGAGCACCCCTGGAGAAAGGGCTGATATCCACGATAAAAGAAAAAAGGACAAAAACAACAAACCCTGGAAGGGCTGTAGATCCACTGCGAACCACGACAAGATGGTGTAGTGGCACCCGCTGGGAAGGGCTGATATCCACAAAATAGAAAAAAGACAAAAACCAAACAATAACCCTAGGGATAGGGGCTGAGATCCACGCGAACCACAACAAGATGCGGTGGCACCCCTGGGAAGGGCTGATATCCACAAAAAAAGAAAAAAGACACAAAAAGACAACAAACCCTGAGGAAGGGCTGAGATCCACGAGCGAACCTACGACACAGATGGTGGAGCACCCTGGGAAGGGCTTGATATCCACAAAAAAAGAAACATAAAGACCAAAATAAACAACAAACCCTGGGAAGGGCTGAGAGTCCTCACGCGAACCACGACAAGATGGTGGAGCACCCCTTGGGAAGTAGGGCTGATATCACAAAAGAAAAAAGACAAAAACAACAAACCTGGGAAGGGCTAGAGATCCCACTGGCGAACCACAACAAGATGGTGAGCACCCCTGGGAAGTTGGCCTGATATCCACAAAAAAAAGAAAATAAGACAAAAAAACATCAAACCCTGGGAGGGCGTTAATAGATAATGCTATGGGCTGAGAATCCACGCGAACCACGAACAAGATGGATAGAGAGCACCCCTCGGGAAGGGCTGATATCACACAAAAAGAAAAAAGACAAAAAACAACAAACCCTGGGAAGGGCTGATGATCCACCGCGAAACCTCAACAAAGATGCACGTGAGCACCATCTGGGAAGGGCATGATTATCCACAAAAGAAAAAATGACAAAAAACAACAAACCCTGGGATAGGGCTCGAGAATCCAAGTATAACCAACCGGCGTCGGATATACCGGGGGTTACGAGAATGGCGTGACCGGCGACGCATACCCGGCCCGCCGACCATGGGACGATTTCGACCGGCGACGATAATCCGGTCGATCACGAGATGGATGTCCGGCGACGATAACCGGCCTCCGACAGGGATAAGCGACCGGCGGACGATAACCGGGGGTTACCGAGATGGGTGAACGGCACGTCGATACCCGGCCCCGATCTATGACGATCGACCGACGACGGTTAGCGGCGATCACGTAGATGGATGTACGGCGACGATAACCGGCAGATGCCGACAAGATAATGCCGACCGGCGTTCGATAACCTGGGGGGGTACGAGATGGGCGACCATGGCGACGATTATCGGCCCCGACGAGATAATTCCGACCGGCGACGATAACCGGCGTGATTACGAGAATGGATGATACGGCGACAAAAACTCGGCTCCGACAAAGATAAGCCAACCCGGCGTCGATATCGGGGTGTTAGGAGGGATGCGGTGACCCTGGCGACGATTCCCGGCCCCGACGAGATCAAGTCGATCCTGAGCAATGCTTTACCCGGGCGATTACGAGGCTGGATGTCGGCCGACGAAAAAACTGGGCTCGGACAAGGCATAGAAGTACCAATCGTGCGACGATAACCTGGGGGGTTACGAGATGGGTTGATCGGCGACGGATACCCGGCTCCTGACGAGACAATCGACCGGTGACGATAACCGGCGATTACTGAGATGGATGTCTGGCGACGAAAACCGGCTCCGACAAGATAACCAACCGGCGGACGAAAACCGGGGGGTACGAGAATGGGGTTGTTGACCGGCGACTGGATACCCGGCCCCGACGAGACAAATTGACAGGCGGACGATAACCCGTGCGATTACGAGATGGATGGTGTCGTCGGCGACGAAAACCGGCTTCGACAAGCCTCGGTGACACCTGTAGAATCTGTTAAGCACAAGAAAGATTGTTAGACAATGGTCTATTTTTCATTTTAAGTGTTGTGTCACAGGCATTGGATTTATGATAATTATTTACGTGATCCATGCAGGTTAGGTGGGTCGAAAACTCCGTAGCATATCAGAAGACAAAAAGCAATGGGTTGCCAAGATCGATGTGCGATGGAACGGAACTCCAAGGATGCCCTTCAAGGCTAGTCAGGAGAATAACTTCCTTTGATGGCAATGGGAGATGGAATATAGGTGTGGTTACCAGAGGGGAGCCGGGTGACCGGATACAAGGACCCGATGGCATCTCACAGGACAAATTCTGACCGGATACGAGAACCGGCGAGCGATACGATGTCCGGAGCGACAGGTTAGGGATGTGATGCATTGGACACCTTTACGAATATGTTGTATGCCTTGTATCTTGCGTTGCGATTATAAGTTGTATGTGTTGCATCATGTGGCTGCACTGTCATGTCATTGCATCATGTGTATACTCTCTTTAGCGATGTTCTTTTCATTTTACATGTCATTAAACATGATAAAGAGGGGCAGCTGTAGACACCAAATTTTTGCGCTTTCGTACACTTAAACCGTGTACAGCGACGGGCGAATATCATCAAATGATCCGGCCTGTGAGGAGCGAGGGTTATGCACAAGTTTGCCGAACGACTCAACGCCACCGCAACGATTTGCAAATCAAAACCGAGGCGTGACAGCTGTTTTTCAGGGCCTGGTCTGCCGAACGGAGAACTGCACCGAACGATGTCGCACGTCTCCCAGTGATTCCCGGGACTGCAAAATACAAACCTGTCGGGCGAAAACCGATGTCACGACACGCGAATCGAGGTGCGGCACGATTTCGAGAAAATCAGACGCAAACCAGCCGCGAATTGATCTGCTTGGTCCTGATACGAACGCGATTAATAATAATGGTAGTGTGTCGCACGGGACGCGAAACCAGGAAACGAGCTGAGTGCGGTGAGGGGTGGGCCCATGCCAGCCGCAGATCTATCTGCGGCTGCCCTAAAGCAGCCTATTTCTAGCTCAGTTTCTTCATTTTCAACAAGGTAAGGAGAGCAGCAGCAGCAGCGGCGGAAAAAGAAAGAAAAGAAGGAGAAAACAGCAAGAAAAATAGAGAGAAAAGAGAGAAAAGAAGTGAGAAATTGTACCCATTTTGTGAGATTACATCTCATATTTCCGTACTCTATTCAATACACAAATTCATAACATATTGTGGGGATCATTTGCAAAGGTGAAAAATCCTTTGTTTTAAAGCATTTTGTTTTAACCATTTTTGTTAAGCTTTTATCATCCAAAATTATATTAAATGGTAGTTTCCTTGTGTATTGTTGTGGATCTATGGATTGAGGGCTATTAGTGAGGGTTCCCAAATGGAAACGAAATTCCTCCTAATGGCCCGATGTATATCCATTTGAATGATTTTTTAGCTCCGTTGTAATGATGTATCGTGCATAGGTTGTGTTAGATTGCTATTTTAGGATCTTGTGGGTGTTGGTAGCGATTTTGAATGTGAGCCTAGGGGAGCGCGACCATCGTGGGTCCAAATCCGATGATGGACATCTTTTGATATATGTAATAAAATTTCAGATGTACCTTTCATTGTAAATATGTAATCGTCGGGCCTTAAAACGACGCCAAGGCGAGAATCGTGTGTTTAAGGCCCCGAAATAGTGAAACTTGTGATTGTAGGCGTTTGGGGTTATTTTGATGGCTTAGAAGCATGCTCCCATGAATAGCTCCGACGCGTGTTTATGCTCGATTTGATTTATGGAGAACGAAATGGATTTCCAACAGCCC